>JACSVZ010000014.1:67535483-68018243 GCA_014706295.1 Lycocorax pyrrhopterus obiensis
TCTTCTCTCTCCACTGCTGCTGCTCAGCACCCGCAGCTGCTCCAGGGCCAGGCAGAGCCGTGGGTGCGGGGTGGTTCCGGCTGCAGAGAGCAGAGGCAAGCAGTGAGTTGCACGTGGCCTCCTGGGCACCCCCTGGGGCAGAGCCCTGGCATCGTGCCCTGCTGATGTTGGGATGACACTGGTGCAGGATGTTCCTGGAGTGTGGGACGGAGAACTTTTGACACAGCTGGTGACTGAGCCAGTGAGGGAAGGCACCGCTGGACCTGCTGAGAAGGGAGAAGAGAGAAGGGCTGGTGGGTGACAGGAGGGTTGGAGGCGGCCTTGGGCTCGGTGATCACAAAATGCTTGTGTTTGATTGCCAGAGAAGGAAGGAGAGGTGTTGGGAAAATGGTTACCTGTAACAAATTGTGAATTCCTTAAACTTTAACAGACAGTGCTTATTCCTGTATTCCCCCACACCAGTGATTAATGTGTGCAAGTGGATAACTTAGCCTTGAGAATAAAGAGAGTGGCCTGCTAAGAAGACAGCTGCAATGCATTCAAGGGGAAGAAAGTGGTTTTAGGAGGCTCTTGAGCATAGAAGGAGAATTTGTGGAGTGGGGTGTTGCCCGAACAACCACCAGAGACCCTCAAGAGACCCCTACTCTCCATGTCAGTAATTTTGGGGAAGTGACTTAAATATGTCAAATACTTTGTGGGAATGTTTAGCCTGTGAGTTTGAGCAAAGTAATGAATATGTCTTAGTTCCATGGCTACAAACTAGTAGGTGAGATTGCTGGGTGTGCACGTGTTAGGAAAGCGATTCCTCACGCACCCCGTGCTGAAATAAAGTAATGCCTCCTTTCTAACCCTGAGCTGGCTGAGTTACAGAGTTTTATTATCCCAATGTTTTTGGTGACAGAGGGGTGTGCAGAAGTGCTGCCTGGGAGCCCCATGCCCAGGGGACTCTTTTCAGTTGCTGTAGATGCCAGGAATAGGTGCTTATTTCCAGAAACACGTAAAAGTTTTATTATTTGGGCTGTTACTAAACTGCATTTTTCGCTTGCTGGCCATCTAAGACATCTCCTTTTTGACAGATGTGCCTTTCGTCTTAAGACTGCACAGACTGCAAACACTGCACAGCCTAGAGGGAATGTCTATTCCTTTTGTTCTGCCTTCGTTTCAAAGGGACCTGGAAACAAGAATCAACCATTGTCTTTTCCAAACAGCAACATGGCCATGCACGTTCATCTCCACGCCCTTGTTTCCTTCCTTCAGCTGCCTTGTGGATGAGGAACTCTGGCTGGTGATGGAGTACATGGACGGAGGCACTCAGCGATGTCATCAACGAGACGCACATGTCTGAGGAAGAGATTCCAGCTGTCAGTTGGGAAGTCAGGGATCCCACCTGTGCTTCCTTCTGAGGGCTTGGGCAGGATTGTCTGGGAAACAGGGGCTCAGAACAGGAGAGATTCCATGTGCCAAGCTTTGTTTCTGTGTTGCTGCTATGCCATGGGGAAGCAAGAGCATCTCAAGTGAACTGCGTGGCAGTGTGCCTGCACTCACTGTACTCTGTTCTTGTACTCTTATCTCCTGCTGTTGTATTCTCGCTCTGTCTCTTGGATTTGTATTTGCTGTTGTCCACCTTGCCTCTCTGAATGTTTGCCTGGAGCCTGTCTGCACTGCATTCCCTGCCTGTAAAAGTAATGGTGCTGGTGGCAGGATTTGAAACTAATGGCAAAGAGAGACTCATTTCTTAGCTGAAAAGGATAGTGGTCCAGCCAAAATAGCGTTTGCTTCTTAAAAGTGAATAATGCGGAACCCTCCTGGTTCTCTTTTCCCTCCCAGTACCTGCAAGGACTGGATTTTCTTCACTCAAACCATGTGATCCACCAAGATGTCAAAAGCTGCACCATCCTTCTCAGAACCCATGGCTCTGTCAAGCTGGGTTGGTGTATTCTTGGTCAGGCATGGCATTGCAGAGATATGGCAGCAGTGGGGTGCTGCTTTGGAGTTACTGCCAGTTCCCCAAAAGTGGTGCTGGTGGCAGTGCAGGGACAGCCTTCCTTGTCCCTGAATCCTCATGGGGCCTCCCAGATCTCCCTATCCCGCTGTTCCACACATCCCCTGCATCTCCTGTGGCTCCAGTGTGTGTCCTGGAGGGTTCACCTGCAGGGGCAAGAGGCAGCTTCATTCTCCATGCTTATTCATGCTTGACCTTTCTACTGATGCTTCCAAGAAGGATGGGTGGCAGTTTGTGCTAATTAAGGCAGGGGATTTTGGGATATGGAAGCCTCGAGCAGGAATTGGACCGAAATCACCCACTCTGCGCAAAAGTCACGTAACAGCTATCAAATGGTAACTCCCAGGGGCACGCTCATGCAGGGAAAGCCTGGATTCTGTCTGGGCATGGACAGGCACCTGGAAAAGGTCTGTTGTTTGGCCTCAGCTTAGCAAATGCATTTGCCTTTTTTTTAAGAAAGAAAAGGAAGATTTGAAAGAGCTGTGAAATGCTCTATAGCACACAATTTTGTAAAATGCACTTCCAAACTGGAGTTCTAAAAGGCTACAGGAAATACATAACCCTGTACTAAACACCTGTATTTTTAATGCAACACCTGGAGAATTATCTTACTCCTCTCCTTATCTGGTAATGGTAGTGGCTCTCTCCAAATTTAGAGAAACTGCAGAAGTGTGTGCCCAGGTGCTTCCATGGAGAAGCCAACCTAATGGGGAATTTGGAGGCAGGAACCAGCCCCTAATGAATGTGAGATGGCAGAGGAGGATATCCCATGGAAAGCTTTGAAAGCTGGGCCGTGTCTGTGGCTGTGGAAGAGAGAAGGCTGGAGGAGCAACGCAGAGGCAGTGACTGTGGGTTGGAGCTGCAGTGGTCAGAGAACGTTTGGATGCTCATCTGAACCCTCTTATTCCCATTTCTTGGAGTGAAATGAGTAAGAGAGCGACCTGTATATGTACTCAGATGTTCAGAGCTGAGTCCTGCACCCGGGGAGGAGCAAGCCCTTGCATCAGGAGATGCTGGGGAAGAGCCAGCTGTAAAGCAGCTGTGCAGACACCCGGGCTCATGGTCAACTGCAGGCTGAGCAATTTGGAGCTGCTGAAGTGGCCCTGGGACAAAGGCAGCTGACTTCATGCAGGGCTGCAGGAGGCAAAGCCTTGGCAGCAGGTGGAGGAAGATGAGCCTTGGCCTCGGGTGTGTCTGGGCTCCCCAGTGCAAAGCAGGCATTGTCCATCCTGGAAGTAAGTGCTGCCCCGGTGTCCCTCCTCGGTGCCTAGCCCAGCTTCTCTTGAGCTCTAATTGTTGGTCAGGTGGAGCCAGCGTCCAGCAGAACCAGCAGCAGGGAGCTGTCCCGGCACAGATGGACAGCGGCAGAAGGCAGGGTCTGGCCAAGCGGCACCAACCCAGCCCTGCCATCCTGCTTCCCATCCTTGCTGGCAGTGACTGGCCCGCGTCCTTGCGGCAAGGCCAGGGTCCTCCTGTCCCAGACCAGCAGCTGCTTCAGCTCCAGGAAGGCTCCCCCACAGCTCGGGGACCCACGGGCACGGCCGGGTCCCGCAGCAGAAGGGGCCGCCTTCCTCACGGCCGCCGCTCTCTGCACTGCAGGAAGGTCGTCAGCGGCGACGAGGCCGTGCTGAGCGCGGATGTGGCTCTGAGCCGCGGCCCAAAGACGAGTGAGAGGCGCCTTCTCCTCCTCCAGGAGGAACCGGTGGTCGCCAAGGTGCAGTAAAACCTTCAGAGCCCAGCTGCCTTTGCCCCATCCCTGGCTGTGGGGCCAGGGCAAAGACACCCTGCCCTAAGTGCCAGGCCCCAGCACCTTGGTGCTGGATGCACCAGTGTCATCCCAACATCAGCAGGGCACGATGCCAGGGCTCTGCCCCAGGGGGTGCCCAGGAGGCCACGTGCAACTCACTGCTTGCCTCTGCTCTCTGCAGCCGGAACCACCCCGCGCCCACGGCTCTGCCTGGCCCTGGAGCAGCTGCGGGTGCTGAGCAGCAGCGGTGGAGAGAGAAGAGGAGGAGCAGCGGGAAGGCAGCAATGAAGATGGCACCTCCAACAGTCTCACCTGTCCCACCAGCTCCTGTACTGCCACTTTTGGGTGAGTTGTGGTGCCACGTGCCATGGCAGGGCAGGAGAGGCTTCCAGCCATGCACACACCAGCCTGGGAAAGACCTCTGCCCTTCCTGCCGAGCCTGGGCAGGGAGTGGATGGGGGCATTTCCATGTCCTGCATCCCCTGGGCACTCTTTGGTCCCCAGAAGGGAAGGGTGAAAGCCTCTGTTGGGGGCACATCTGAGGGAACCAGAGCTTGGGCAGCAACTCTGTCCTACCCCCACCATGGGGCTTTGTCCTGCCCCTGTGTCCTTCCCGCAGGGCTGGGCAGGTGCACGTCTGCCCTCGGGCTGGGGGGCAGCAGGGCCTGTGCTCATCTCTTTTTGAGGCTGCCAGGTGCTGAAGGAGCTGTGGGTGGGCACCCCACAGGGGTAAGCTGGGGAGTGCTTCAGGAGCAGCCGTGCAGGAGAACGCAGCTCACCAGCTGGGGAGAGCTGCCCCTGCAGCTGTGGGCAGCTCCCAGGCAGAGCTGCCTGACAAGAGAGGAGAGGCAGCTTGGGGGTCACCCAGCTCTCTCCCTCTTCACGGGACCCAGGGAGCCTGAGTGACCGTGTCCCATCCATGAAAGCCCTGGAGAAGGAGCTGAGCCGCTGCTGTGCAGTGAGTGTCTCCCTGCTCTGGGCTCTGTACCTGAGCACTGCTCCCCCAGCCGAGCTGCAGAGACATCACTGCTCACCTTCTTCCACTTCTCTCTCGCCCCGAGGAGGACACTGAGTGCCAGGAGGCTGCCGAGGCTGATTGCGGACCTGGCAAATGTGAGAATGGCTGCCTTTCACCCACGTCTGGCTGCGCTGGGGTGCCAGGGATGTGTGGCTAGCAGGGAGGAATTGTCTGTGGTGCTACTCAGCACGCAGAGGCACTGGGGAGCCACTGGCACCACTGGCACGTCCTTGCTGCTGCCACCGGCAGGACAGAGAGGCCGGCGGGCCAGAGGCTGCCAGCTGTGTGCCACGCTCAGGCTGCCGGGGCTGGCTGGCACCTGGCCGCTGGCCCTTTGTGCTGTTCTGCGAGCGCACCTGGCTTCTTGCAGGCTGATCCCGAGCAGGGTCCTGCCATAGCCCCGTCCGACCAGGGAGGACGACTGGGCCGCTCACTTCCCAGCTGAGCTTGGGAAGGTAAGGCAAGCTTCTGCTCTGGCCCAGCTGCGCTCACTTGTCCCCCGGCTGTGGCCGTGCAGCCGCGGCACCCTGAGGGAGGACATCCCCTGGACGGGCAAGGGCACCTGCGGGGCGGTGGCCACTGCGGGCAGCCGAGCAGGGACAGAGAGCCTGTGCTGCTGCCCGCAGCCTGGAGAAGGGCAGGGCCAGGGCTGGGGCGGCTGTCCCAGCGCCGCTCCGGCTCTCAGGAGCCCCCGTGCCACAGCCACACTCGCGGCTGCCGGCTGCCTGCCAGGGGTGCCGCACGGCTCCGCACGGGGCTGAAGGCAGGGCGGGCGGGGCAGGGTGGGCTGTGCTGGCCTGGTGGTCTCCACTGACTGGGTTTTGCCCTCCTACTGAAGCAGCTTTGGCAGCTGTGTTTTGTTCCCTCTTCCTTGGTCTTATATGACTGCTGCCAGGATTCACCAGACATTCCCTATGGACAGAACGAAGTGGTAACATGATTTAGGAACTTTGTGCTACAACCTTTGTGCTACAACCTTTACTCACACCCCAGCAGTACCAAATGCAGTATGATCACTCATAACTTAAAAAGAGATGAGGCCACAATCTCAGAGCTGTGCACTAAACAGCACAAGGCAAAAATTAGTCATTTCACACCCACATGGTGTCAAATCAGCTTTAAAATTGCTTCTTGGCTTGACACAAATAAAATAGAGCCTCCTCTCTAGACTGCCTGATTTGACAATGAGACACGCTTTTTAGTGTTTTCAGGACTATTCTCTGATGTAGTACAACCCACAAGCTGCTTTCCTTAGAACCAGTTTGCTTTTAAACCCAGACTTACCCTTCCTGTTTAGATGACACATTTCAACATCTGCCAAAAGAAACAAAACAGCAAATAAAGCTTTTAATCCAGAGCAGCATCACCTACTTTGTGCGCTGCGGTTCCTGTTAGAAGATGCAACAAAGGCAGCAGGAGTGACGGCTGAAAGCAACGCAGCGTGATCCACAGGGATGGAAAACAGAGCAGCTCAGTGGGAACAGGAAGCTGTAGAGCCACACGAGACTAACTGCTAATGTTTTCTAAATAGTGAAAACCACGACTGAATGCATCTGGAAAAGTGGCTGCTCTGGAGCAACCACTACAGCATCATTTCACAAAAACAAAAGTTAGAATCAGTAGCTGCAAAAACCCCTCTTAATTCGCTTTAAGGACAAAGTGCCTGGGGATAACTATGGACTAATCCAACCACAGCCCTGTGCTGGGCCTGCCACGTATGAGCTGTGATTTCATTTCTCCAACAGCCAGTGTCAAGCATTTAAAATGGAAGATGCAAAAAATCCTTCACCAGAATTAAGCCCACAATGTCTTTGTAGATGTTGTGATGATGGAGCAGAATTTCCACCAATTCAATAGTGGGAAAAAGAAAATGCAATAAAGCAAATATTGAAGGAAATAGTTGCGACAGATAAGCAACTTCATGCTACATGGTATTTAACCAAAAAAAATAGTGTCTGTGGCAAAACAGCTTGCCACCTTTACCTGTTTGCAGGAATATGTTCCTGAGGAGGCAGCGCAGCCCAGCATTTTCCCATGAGACACTGGCAAAGCTCATACCTTCTGTGTTGAGGAACATGACTGGAGTTTTTCTGAACCAGCACTGCTCCAGATAAGTTTTGTTCATGCATGAACGAACTGCAAAACTGTGACTTATCTTTCAGAACCCTATTTATGTTCCCTTCCTGCACACTCTAGTTATGGGCAATGGTCTAGCTTGCAAGAACTTAATTTACTCCAAACTGGGATTTTTACTGTTGCTGAGGAGATGGTGACAGGCCGTTTCTCCCATTTGTCATCACCAATGCGAGCATTGTGTTGAATTGCTGGTTGTTGCTGCCCTATTATTTTTCAGATAGATTCAGGTCCTTGCCCTTCATCCTGCTTTAGTTTTCACTTCAGGTATGATGATCACACTCAGTCATGATCAGGCAGGTGAGGTGTCTCTAAAAATCGTGCTGCAGTGCTGGAGTTCTTCTGCAGGCTGATGGTGCTGTTGGTATCCTCACAGAAAGCGGCAATCCACTTCTGCCACCAGAGTGTAAGGGCTTTAGGCAGCCCTGCTGCTTACAGACACCAGACCAACAGCCTACGGGATAAACAGTCTACCTCTAAATACAGTGCATGAGGAAATACAGATCAGTAGTACAGGTATTTGGGTGATGATAATAATAATAATATTACATAATTCACCGTGACTGGGCTAGGTCTAACATCTGGGCACACAAAGACTTACATGACCATGTCTGTCAGGCAGGCAGCAGGGTACAATCTCTTCTCCACTCAAGTGATCTAGACTGGTCAGTGGCCTTGTGGAATGCAAATTCCATGGCTGGACTGTCCTTTTTATCATCAAGCTGCACAAGTCCTATCTGGGCTGGTTAACCAGACATTACACCCCACCCGTGCTCCCTCTCTGTGCCAGCTCTGTCCCTGGAGCACACAGGGCCCTGTACATCTGTACAAGGCAGTACTGCCCCACACTCCTGCGTGGGCACAGGCCTGGAAGTACTGTAGAAGGCAGTAAGAGCCTCATGCCTCCCTTGCATGCACTGTCTTGGGACACAATGTATTTGGCAGTACAGCCTCACATGCACCCAGTTAGTCTGGCAAAGGTAAAACTGATGGTTCGTGTACGGAGATCGCTACACAGAACGCAAAAGGAATGCGCGGGGTAATATCCTGGGCAGGGATGAGAAAATAGGTAGAGGCTCAGCAGCAGAAAAAAGTCTTGCTTTAGCCAAAGAATGACCACAAACAGTGCTGACAGTGACCACACTGAGTTTATACCAGCCTTACAGTACAGTATGTTAAGGACTAAGAAAAGCCAAATAAACCAAGACAGTAGTGGCATGGAAGAAAACGAAACAACTTGAAAGAAAGCATGAAGACTATGTTAAATGATCAAGGAAGTTGTACTGGTAATTATTTTTTACATTTTTTTAAAGAAATACAAATCTTCTAACAGTGCCTAAGTTAGTGAACTATTCAAGTGCCACTTGGCCACAGGTCTCTGAAAGACTGTTTCAGCTTGTCAAGGTGTGAGTCACGACTTAAAGGTGAAAAATAACTGAAACATCAGTGGATGCACCCAATCTCAAAAGTCTCATGCTCCTTCTTCTTTATTTAAATTAAATTTAATTAAAATAATTAAATTCAATAATAATTACATAAATAATGAAATAATAAATAAAATGAAATAAATTTAAACGAATTAAAAATAATTACATTTAAATAAATTAAAAATTAACATCTCCAGCTGCCTAGTTGTTTATATGAATATATTCTGCTCTCTTGCACTTGTGGATGTAGAAGTTCAACCAACAGTTATGGAGCCTTTCAACATATTTGGAGTTAATATTTTTTTAACTGAACTGCAAGACTGATTAATTAACATTTACATTCTCATACCTTTTATGGGGTTGAGAAAGCTTTAACTGTAAACTGCATACCTGAACTGTTTGCTATGCTATTTTAAACTCACTGACAACTTACAAGGGGTCCATTGTTTCAAACTTTGTTTTGAACTTAACTGTATTTTTAAGTATCAGCTGCACACTACTGTAAAAAAAAACCAACTCAGCCAAAAAACAGGCTGGCAAGGAAACACTGAAAACAACGTAATTCCCTCTTATTTCTCCACTTCTAGCTGCACAGCATGACTAACAATGTCAGGAGGTTGTTGCGCCGCCTTCTTCCTCATCTTTACTGTAGACATGCTGCTGGTTCTCGTGGCTGATGTTTCAACAACCTAAACCAGCTGGAAAAAAATCAAAATGAATAGAATATTTTACCAAGTGTACCTGCTCTTCCACAAGCTACAAAGGAAAGACAGCACTGCGGTGATAACACTGTATGTGGACAGCTTTTCCTCTACCACAAAACCAGCAAGCAATGCAGGAATAACTACCTCTGTCATACTACTTGGCATGCTCAGTCAGTTTTTTTCCTGCCAAAGGAATACGGTCCCAAAGCTGCAGCAACTGCTCTCCGACTTGTGGTTCCAGCTCCTAGAAATGATCAGGAAATCAGGGAAGCTATTTGCACTGCTACTATTGAGCATACAGAAACTATTTATTACTGAATCAGATGAGGTTGCCGGTGATTGCTTTCAAACTTTCTAGAAGAGCTCATCCCTTTTGCTATTGGGACAAACATCAGAACTCCCAGCAGAGCAAGGTTTTCTTACTAGGGCTCGGCAGGAGAGAAAAACTTTCATAAGCCACCCTGGCCTACAGGCTGTTTGGGGTGTTTCCATTCACAGGGAGATGTCAGTTCTCACAAAGATAATTCCAGTCAACACACTACCTCCATACACAAGAACAGATGCACCAGCTACTTCGTACCTCCCACAGGTCACTCACTTACTAACTAAAGATCATTATTTTCCACATCTTTTAAGTTGAATTCCATCAAGTGTGGTGGAGAATGTGGAAAGAGAGGTCACAGGAAATACAGTGGCCGTCCTTTCCTTGTACTTCTTTCCTCCAGTTTCCTACAACTGGAGGGAGGTCTTGGAGAAGAGAAGGTGAAACAAAACTTAAGCTCTTGAATCATCAAGGAGGTGTTTTGGGAGGGGATGGAAAGAGGGCAGAAACTGCCACAGAGAAATTTTGTGCCAATTCTTTGGCTTTTTGTAGTTGCATTTACAGCTTTAACAAATACGAGAACTGTCCTAAGCTTTACCTCGAAACTCAGGATTCTCTTCAGACTTTACAGAAAAAAACTTCTAAATATGAACAGTTATTTGGGTGTGACAGACTGTCTAAGAGAATACATCTCAACCAAACATGGCACAAACCTCCAGAACTAAATTACACACTAAAAAAAAAACCCCAACAACTTCTTTTTGGAAGCATCCACCTTTAAATCATTTTTTAAACACATAAGCAAGAAACTGTTTTATCAAAATGTCTCCATTACTTCAGCAGTAAGTCTGCATTCACTGAAGATACAATGCACCAATGAACTGTGATTCAGATTAGCAGACACGTGAACAAGTGGAGATAAATGTCAAGGCTGAACAAGCTAATAAAAAATACACAGTTCTACCAAGTAAAGAAAACTTTAGAAGAGAGTAACGTTACCTGGCCATCTCTACTTATCTGTACTTTCTTATTGTCGTTCCATGGGTTGAGCAAATGGTGTGCAAACTGAAAAGGAATGCTTTCTTTTCGGATCCAGTCCACCTTAAATACGCCTCCAAAACCAGCAGATCCCCAGTCTTGACTTTTCTCACACCCAATCGCTGAACCCATTCTAGCAAAACCCTGGGACAGAAATTGAAATATGAAAGAACAGACATAATGGGACCACCTCTGTCTACGGAGGAATGAGATAAATAACTGGACTTCCTATGAAACTTTCAAAATAGTTTCAAAGTGATTAACACACTCTCCACCATGAAGCTGGAGCTTCCAAAATGTTTTACATCTAGAAAATTAGAAGTATCGCTTCTTTTTCCACTTCAAATACGCCTTGTAGGGTTTGACCGTAAGGAATGTCTCTCAATGACAAAATTATCACTGACGGTTTTTTGAGCTTTGTAACAGATTAAAAAGCTGTTGCAAAACCACCTGAAGCAGAAGGAAATCAAGATGAATATTCTACTACAGAATAGTCCATTAGATATTTACATTCCTTGTTACTTGTAGGTAATTTTTGCAGAAATCCATTTATTCCTTCTCATGTTCCCACTATGTTAACAAACTTTCACAAAGAATTAGGAGAGTGTAGCTGTTCTTCAAAGAAAGAAGTCAAAGTTGCTTTCATTTCCTTCTTTAGTGAAGCTGGACAAAATTCCAACATGACAAGTATTCAGAAAGAAAATGAAAGAAACCCCAAACCCGAGATAGCATCTAACTTACTTAGGGACACCCCGATTTGCCCACACACCAAACAAACCAAAAGTGAACCCAACCCCACAGACAACGTATCAACTATTCAGGTGGATTTATGCCAGTTAGGACTTAGCAGTCCAAAAGATGCAGTTCACTGTGTCAATTACCAGCACTCACTGCTGTTGTAAGACATGCAGTCCTAGATAGCTCGAGGCAGACTTAAATGAGAATTAATGAAAAGAACGGTGGAAAAAAATAAATGTGGAACAGAAAGAGACAGTTGGGACAACAGAAGATTAATAGGGAAGTTAATCCCACCTTCCCATGAGGGTGCAGTGCACTGTCACAACTGGAAGGGCAGGGCAAGGTCAACCACCTGCACTGCTGGCTTGGGCATGTCTTCCCTTCCCCGCTTCCCTGTCTGAGAGCACCAGTGCAACCGCCCATTTTCAGTATCAACTGACTTGTAGAAAATTACTTTCCAGTATTACACCTGCATTTGCCAAGTCATCATCCGTAGTATGTCACTGCAGTCCTTCAGTGGTATTGCCAAGACAGCTGTGTTTTGGTTGGTTCCTTAGATTTTAAGTTCAGCTGACTTTTACAAATAGCTTATATAAGAAGAAGTAAGTTGACCTTTCTTGACCTGGAACAACTGAATTTAGCTGGCTCACAACTAACCTGCAACTTTGCACTACCAGGTCGAGTTTTTAACTTCAAATTGACCACAGATTTGACCAACAAACTGTTGACAAATCTCTCACTGAACATGAAGTCAAGACACAGCTCTGGAAGAAACATGGCCAGCTTCCTAACTGGAAGTGAATAAAACCAGTTTTTATTAAAATTTTAATAAAGAAATGTATGAGTTTCCTGGCTTTAGAAAGCTATGACTTGACTGTAACTGCTTGCTCGCTTACAATACACACTTTGACATGCAAAGAGTAGCAATCCCCGACTTTGTCAGGATTTTTGGGGTGCTTTTTGTTGTTTTAGATGATTAATGTAGGGTATAAACATTATTCCGACTCATGATGTTTGGAGGCAATTCCGTCTCAGCCTTTGAGGGACAAACTGAGCTAACTAGAAGGGCGTGTTTCAGAGAAGAATTAAATTCTCTTTCTTCAGCAAGCACAGACATTTGCACACTGTTCTGCTTCTCAGAAGGTCAGAAGTCATAAGCAAAGCTGTCCACACTACACAAAGCCATCTGCTGCACCCTCCTAAACCACCAACCACTGCTAATATTTAGTTTTAGATTAGGACTCACCTGAAAGCATCCAGACCCTTGAACAGAAAATATTAAGTAAACCACGCTGCTCTCCCAAAAGGCTCCATTCAGTTTCTGTTCATTACTTGGCGTAGTGGACCATATTCCCTTCTGCTGAGAAATATCAATGTTTTGCAAGTTGCTACTTTTCATTATGAAGTACCGAACTGGCATATTTTGTCTTGGTGAAGGAGATCTGTGACCCTGGAAAAAATAAATTAAATTAATAAATGCAATAAAATAAACCAGGCTTTATTTCTGAAGTTTTACACACCTGAAGATAGAAATCCTTGACTGTGCTCCTCCCTTCCTCCTCTGGATTCTAGAAGAAACACAAAATCAGCTGGTCCTGTCTGAAATGGCTTTAAAATGTATTTGACGTCTAGTTTACATTTTTAAAGCACTTTTCAAAATAGTAATACCTCCATGAGGGGCAGAAAACAAGTAGAGCAGAATAGGACTACAAAGTCTAGTGATTAATTACAATTTGTTTAAGTCTGACAGCCTTGAGATGACACCAAAATGAATCATCGTAGACTGCAGCCTACAGCACACCACTCGCAAAACATGTTTTCCTCCTTTTACAATGGCTCAACCTAAAAGCTGAAAGACTCAAGAGGAATTACTAAATCCTCCAGTGAGTCCATGAGGTTTCCTTTCAGCAATCTATTTAGTATTACTGCAGTTTACTATTCGAGCATATAGGGACAATTATGACAATAACCTCATTAAATGTGTGCTTTGTTAAAATAGCCATCACAAAAAACCCCAAGCAGTCATAATAAGGCAGATAACACAGATAACACAATACTTAGAGAGAATCAGTATCAATGTATGCTATTACAGAAACAGAGAAAGGCAGAATCCCAAAACTTCACAAGTGTGTGTACAATATACTAATTTAGTTGAAAAAAATTAATACACCTTCACTGTTTATTAGAACAAGTTTTAAAAAAAAAATCTCAATTTTTTACTTTGGATAGCTTTACCTCAGCAGTCCACAAATATTATCTTTCCTGTATTAAACTAGTGTAACAAGGATATTTAGTCTAGATTTTAAGTTCCAGAAGGAAGTATTATGCAGCTGTTATAAATGAAAAGTAGAATTAGGTTCCTAATTTATCAGTAAAATACCTAATTGTTGCAGAGTGGTATCAGCAAGAAATCCCTTTACTTTCAAAGAGCAGCGTGATGTGTCTGAGAACTCTACCTTTCCAGATACTGGAGAAGAAGGACTAGCACAGGGGCTGGGATAGCTACTGCTGTCTGCAGGCTTTGCTGAGGACTGAGCTGACCTGTCATCTGAGGATCGTTTGGAGAGCAAAATGTCTTTTTCTTTGTACTTCGTTGGCTGGTGGAGTGCGGCAGATGTAGACTTCACTGAAACTCTAAAAAGGACATACCTTGAGTTTCACAAGCACTCACTGAACAATTTACATTGACCTGTCAGCCTACTGCATGGCCACAGGTATTACAGCAACTACAAAATATATTAAACACAAACTAAAAAACCCATACCGATCATGCATTGTTTTTTAATGCCACTGTTAAACCTCTTCTGCTACTTCTCAAAGATCACAATTCACGGGCGATATTCCTGACTGCTCTCTCAAGCAGCAGGCCCATGTATGAAATACTTCTCAGTGGAATCACAATGCAGCATAGGACAGTATCACACCTTTCAACTGTACGTCCACTATTTCCACCTCCTTATTACTAGCAGGAATTTAAGTGATGCTTGCATACATAAATTGCAACCTACAGTGTCTAGAAGACCTCAGCATCTTACTTTTCAGCATTAGAGGAGTCAGAGAATTCAGTTTCTGCTGAGCTTTTTCTACTGCTGGTTGACTTCCATGCAGACGCCAAAGGAAGTTCTTCACAAGTCACAGGTCTCGGTCTCTGGCCAATTCCTGAAGGCTGCTGCAGACCTGCAGACTGTTCTTCAGCACTCAGAACAGCTGTAACTGCTCTTACAGTTGTTTCATCAACTTGAGACCACGGTTTAGAAGGAGCTCGCATACGCCGCAGGAACAAACTGTGCCACTTCTGCCTCAGTTGCAACAGCATCCCAGCAGCCTGTAATGAATTCCAATTCTGTTACAGACTGATGGAAATGACTCCAGACAGGTCAGAGTGCCTTATCTCTTTCCTATCAGGCAGCACCTGGCATTCCAGTGAGAACAGGGTCCAAACTGAAAGGCAAGGCCAAGGTCTTGGGGAGGGGGAATAACTCTTATTTAAAGTAAGATGTTAATTTACTTTCTTTTCCTTGGATGCAAGGTGATTTTTGAAACATTTCCTTTAGCTCTGTACCAAACTTAACATTGTATTGTAAATCCACAGATTTTTTTTTTCCTTTTTATCTTTCTAGAAAACCCACTTTTTTCATGCTTTATGCCCTTCCTATCAAATCAGTCTATACTCCTGCACTCTTCAGTCATACCTGAGGGAAAAGAGCTCTAAGTGACATTTTTCTTACACAGATTTCTCCTCAAATGCAATGACTAAATTCAGAAGACTATAGTCTAATTCCCATGTTATCAGAAATGCTTTCATTAAAATAAAATTTTAAAAAATCACTCTTCTGGACATGTCTAGGACAGACAGTATTAATTATTAGAGCTGGTAAATTCCAGTGTTTCACGATCCATAAACTACCTCCTACCACAGCCACAGCTCTTCAATGACCTAAAGCCTTCTGTTTTTACTTCTCCTTCTGAAATCTGATAGCAACTTTCTTTCAGCAACTCCAGCTTCAAGTGCTCCTTTTTCGATCCGATTTTGGTTATCCTCTCAGAGAAAGAAAAACACAATATGCCAATGTGACTGTTCTCTCAGCTCCTGTTCAGATTTTGGCTATCCCAGCTCACGCTACGGCCTCATGGAGCACCACACGTGCAGGACAGGAGGCCAGAAAGAGCAGAAGGGCCATTATGCAGCCACTGTCACGTGCAGCCCTTATCTTTTGTCTGGCAGTCTCTTCAGAATCTGCTGACTTGTGGAAAGGGACAAAACTGCCAAGCTCAGACACATAAAATATCATATTGCCCAGAAAGTTTTTGAAGCAGATCCAACAGCATATCTGGACTGCTGAGGCTTCCCTGTTCCCTCACGTGAGAGACAGGACACCCACACCATGATAGAGGAAGAGGGATGAGCACTCCCACTGTTGGCTTTGGTGACCAATTATTTTTTTTCTTTTTGCTCATAGGTAAAAGATTTGAAAGGTATGGGTGGTAGGCTATGAAACCTTGCGACTTGCATGTCAAATGCGTGAATTGACGTGACAGACAACTCTGGGCCAACGGGGACTGAAGCCCATTAACTCTTGATGAGCTCATGAAATATGGGTTAAATCACAGAGTACTTAGTTTGACAGATCCCAACGGACCCCGACGTTCTTAGAGAAAATTCTTGGCTACTCAAATGTTACAAAAATCTTTTTACAGCTTTTTATAATCCTTCTACATGAAGCAAACACAGGAGTGATTTCTTACGTACTTCAGGGTCCAGTCTGAGATGGAGCCATTCATCCAGCTTCAGTAGTGCCAGATTAGCAGTTGTTTTGTCCTCCGCCTCACTGTCACTGCTATCATTAGATACCCCTCCCCCTGAATTAAAGATAAAAGGTGCATTAGCATTTCTGTACTACTTATATACAAAGACCTGAACACTACTGTGTTACCAGCAATACATATTTTTCCTTCTAAAATTGACTTCACAATGTAAACATTTGTAAAACTACTTCTTCTTTTCTGCAAATACACTGCAAAGTCTTTGCTCCAGATAGGAGCAATCAAGCAGCCAGACCTGCTGAGGGTCCTACTGTGTAAAAACCTGTACTGATGTGGTCTGACTCAACTCATGTACCTTCCCCAGTATTCACAAGCCACTATCCAACTTTTGCCTGAAGCTGTCTGTAAAACCACACGTGGCTCTATTTCCTAGTAAAAGAGCAGATTTAAAGACCCAGTAAGAAAAAAAAATAGCTACATACGGCTATTAATTAGGAATCTTTATTTCCTAAAGTGCAATTCAATCAGCATGAACACTATTCTAAGGTTAACAGTTTAAAAGCAAGACAGAAAAGCTTCACAAGTAAGTTGGACTTCTGGTTTGATTCAACCTTTGAGAACTAGCAGCAGTTATTTTTGCTTCCATTCCTACAGGACTCAATTTAAATAAGAAAAAAAGAGGAAATTTCTATATATTCTCTATTACTTATAGTTAATAGCACAGCTAATTGACATTAAAAATTATCAGTAGAAAATATCTTGAAAATGCATGTGGTCAGCTAGAAGCAATATGTCTTGTTTGCCATATTGATTGTTACTAAATTATTCAGTGTGAATAATCTGGTTTGAAGTATCAAATAAAGTAGTCTGGAGAAAAAGAACATACCTACTACACTTCTCAGTACTAGTAACATCGTTAGACATTGTGGCTCCATTCTTTCCTTACAAACTGTACTGTAATTTCTGAGACCCCAGAACTGTGTCAGTTATGGATATGAATCTGTAAGGAATCCCAAGCCTGAGACATTTGTTACAGAACCTACAAACTATTCCTGAATAGCCACAGGAATTATTACACTGTTGTTTTCAGAATTTGCCAATACATGCATTAAATATGATAAAAAACCAGCTGTCCACGTCACACACTGGTATATACCAAAGGAAACATTCCAAATGCAGACTCCAGCGTACCTCGGAAGGATGAAGAGGCCTGCAAGGCGTTACTTGGCAGTCTGGCTGGTCCACAGAAGAGGGACACGGTGACAGGTGTCACAACGGAGCAGCACCTGATGTTTGCTGTCCTGTGAGCTCTCGTCATTTCGTCATAGACAAGCCAGTCTGTAGGGAGGGCCTGGATGGCTGCAGCTTGTCCATTTGCCGGGGCAATCTGTGCAAGAGCAGGTAAGACTGGGCTATTAGACCCTCTACCTGTAATTAACATAAATTTTAACATCTTTCTTATTTTATCCAGAGACATTGTGGATGCCTCAACCTGGCAGTGTTCAAGGCCAGGCTGTGTGGGGCTCTGAGCAACCTGGACTAGTGGAAGGCGTCCCTGCCCATGGCAGGGGGTTGGGATGAGATAAGCTTTAAGGTCCCTTCCTACCCAAACCGTTCTAGGATTCTGTATTTTTAGAAAGAAATACATATATAATTATATACATATATAATACACACGTATTACATACATATAAGACATACATATCACGTGCATATATAAAAATATACATGCAAATAAAAACGTGTGAGAGAATTCAACCAGATTCACAAATTATCCTACCACCATGAAACAAAATATTTTGCTTTAAAAAGAGATGTTAAAGAAAAAAACAGTTTCAGAGCAGAACTTCTTGCTTTCAAGAGGAGGGATCATTATATCTTTACAACAATTTTATAACTAGGGGTGGTTTTTATGCCATTTTGCCTTGTTCCAGCTAGAGAAAGGACTAATTGGAACAATGGAAAAATGAACCAACTCCAATTCTACCAACTGGTAAGAAAAGTATTTTCTAAAGCCGCAGTGTTTAACGCCCTTGCTGCTTTTAAAGTACTGACAACTAGGAAAAGACGTTCCTAAAACATTTGATAGATTCTAGTGCTCTATTTTGTGAACTATAAAGTCAAAGTGATTTTACCTTTTTATACTGAGACTGACCAAGAACAGAGGTAGGATGAAATCGCACTTTCTTCTCCTTTGGTTCAGTCAACACCAGGCTTTCTCTGTCTACGTGCACAAGATTGGGATACATCCCGGCCACCAAGGCAGCTTTAATTACAGCCCAGTTCTCAGAGTTAGTATTAACATCTCTAATATCAGCTCCTCCTCTGGCTCTCACAAAACCTGACAACAGAACAGGACAAAACGGTGCCGTGTTAGCTTGTGTTTGGTTCTCAAAAGGAATTTGAAAACAAAGGTGAAACAAACTACTATTTTGTTGCATCTTTCACCACTGCCAACCTTAACAGCATCAAGAAGAAACTATTACACTGAAATCCTTCCTGATAAGGGGTTGTAGACTAACACAGAATACAATTATTTCTTTTTTGTATTTTCTACAATACAAAGACATTTCCTATGGGAATAATTTACTAAAACATAATGATCCAAAGAAATTCATCTCAACACTGAAATGCAGTGCCACGTGGAGATGAGGATGCTTTCAGTTAGATCAGCCACACTTCCTCATCTACATCATACCCTGCATGAATGTGTACGTGAAGGTCTGATTCAAATTAAGTAAGAAAAACGACACAGTGAACATTATTTTTGTTACAATTTCTATATGCTTGACTTTAAAACGAGGTTAAAATTTCTTCCAAGCTACTTACCCGAGGCTCTAAGCTGGCCAAGCAACTGCCTTCTCATTCCTACGATGATTTCCATCGTGGCTTGGGATAGGAAGTTCTTTTCACAGAAGGCTCTCTCCCAGCCATCACTGCGCGCCTTCTGCCATGCCTGAAAACGGTTTTTGCATTTGCCTATCAGTTTCATTAGCTAAAACTAAAAAATGCATTTTTAAAAAAAATTACATTTATGTCAATAAAATGAAGGCAAAACCCACTCTGAAAGTTAAATGTATCAAACTAGATTTTTTTTTTTGTTCAAGAATTAGATTCTTTTTACCTGTTCACTACAGTGATCATTACGCCAAGTTAAAATGATTAATTTAATAAAGATCATTACATTAAGATCATGATTTGAAGTTATCAGTATAGTAGAATGTAAAGAGGCACATTGTTGGCACATCGTTACATTCACAATCTTACAAGGTTTGAAAACATCAACAAAACATAAAAGTGTCAACATAAACAAAAGTGTTCCTTCACACATTTATGAGTCCAATACACAGGAAAGCCACTAGGCAATCAAAGAACGTCTTCTCCAAGGCCTTAATCACAGTCCACCATGCTACATCCAAGTTGACTAGTACATTATTTGCCTTGATGGGTGATCTCCTGTGATTAGTACTCTCTGGAATGAAATCCTACCTGGAAAGCCCTGAGCAGGGCCATGTGGTCACTGAACGTCCCTGCAGCAAAGCGCTTCCTGCACAGCATGGCTGCACGCTTCTGGGAGGCCAGCGTGGGCAGCACAAAAGGGTCTTGGCAGGCCAGAGCACAGGCAATGGTCAGAACAGGATCCAGGCACTTCAGAACAACAGCGTACAACACCATTTTACCCAGGTGTGGCTCTACAGGCAATTCAGTGAGGTGGCAACCAAGCTCAGTGAGATCTTCCCAAGGGTCCATGGCATCTATGGTCTGTTTATAAACAAACAAACAAAGGAGAGGGGGACAGGGACAGTGCACAAAATCAGTTTACAGTGAAAGCAGAAAGGATGTGAATACTGGACATTAACTAGACTTGTTCCCAAACACTAAAAAAGCAAGTCCAACTATTAACAGAGACGACTTTGAATCACTCTCTTCCCCTGACATGGAAAAACACATCCCCACACACAAAACGAAAACAGACAATAAACAAAAATTCAAAACATCCTTAAGTAATTAAAAACAGCTTCAGTACGGACAGAAGCCAGTAAGACAGGCTGCTACACCACAAATATGGAATCAAATGAAATTCCCATCTAAACCTATTCCTTTCCTGACCTTAAGCATGTGCACAGCATTTCTCACAGTTACAGCAGGTGGAGGATCAGGAGCTTTCATAAGGAAGTCCACAACTGGACAATTAATTGGAGCCAGAAGCTTTGTGTATAAACAAATCTCCTGCAAGTTAAAAGGCAGAAGAAAAAAGGTTACTAAGACTTGGAAACAAACCCCAAACACATGATTTTTTGCAATTAATAGTATGGTTTGATGACATTAAATTTTTTAAAGTTACAATTTCCAACTGAACATGCACCTGAAGTGGCATTCTTAGAAGTTCTGGAGACTGAAATTCCAACATGTTCTGAAATCGGAGCCTGCTGAAGAGACGAAAACAGACTCCAGGCTGACAGCGCCCAGCCCTTGAAAATAAAATATGGGAAGTTGTGAAAATTAGGATTTTTTCCTAAAAACAAAACCATCCAACCAAAAGCCAACAAACAGACACAGAAACTTAGAATGGAAAAGTAGAAGCAGTTCTGTGAAAAGGGTGTTGCTAAGTGGAAGTCACACACAAAGTGCGAGTTTTCCAAGTGTGGATTATTTTTGACAGCATGGAAATTTTTTACTGTAATTTTAACCCAACACTGAGAAATCTGGAGAAACTAAAACAAAGCTTATCTAAGTGCTGTGGGTTTTTTGCTAACCTAAGACCAGTCCAAATCTCAATCATCCTTTGCTGTAAGGAATCTAAGTTGCAAACTTTGTTTCTTCCCCGTGCATCCCCCAAACAGAAGCTACCCTTGGAGTAAAAGGTAGAATAAAGATTAAATAACTTGTGACTGAAGGGACAGAGACAGCAAATTCTCACATTCACGCACAAATGCTTGAAGCTTAACGCCAACAGAACTGATGAAACAGGCATTTGTTGCTACAAAACCTCCAAGCCCTCACCCACAGTGTTGGGAAGAACATGATCATGGCCTGTTAAGTCATGGATAGTTTGGAGAAAGGGAAATAGGCAGTCCTCTGCCCACAGACAAGGTGTGAAAACACCCTACGGGACACTGTGACTGCTGGTGCTACATGGGAGAAAGAGGAAGGAGAACAAATTAATGGGGGGGAAACAACCTAGCCCTTTGGGAAATGCCTGAGCATCACTTTTCTATAACTTGGGAAATGATTCCAAGGAAATACATGCTGACCCCTACTCATCTGCAGAGAACGAGTGTTGGCCATTGTCCAACACGACACTGGACCAGGCTAGAAACAGTTATTATGTTGTGTGCTTTATTCTTAACATACAGGACGGTGGATATCTGCAAAATAAAAACCATTACGAGGCATTTATTACCTGCCTTTTCTCTGGATAGCACTGGCTTTTGAAATCCACCCCATTTTTAGCATTGTAACACAGCTCTGGGCATCAAAAGACTTCTATAAAAACAAAGAAAGGAACATAAACCCAAGACTGAATGGGGCACATGAAATAAAAGTTACTAGTTATTTAGATTACCAACAGAAGTTTTCTAAAAAGTATGACATAGTAATATATACAGCAGCTTCTGGCACAAAGGTATCTTCTCCGTTCCAAGTGAATTTATGACGGTATCTCCTTTGCAGTATCTTTGTGCTACACAGTTTTCAAAACGGAACTTTTTCTAGTCAATAAGTAATTGCAAGTCAGTAAAAGATATGTCAGATCTGCATTCTGAGATATCACAAAGCAAGCAAAAATACATTATTATACTGAATAAAGTTTTCCTTTTTATCTCACTTGGAAATTACCTCCTTATTTTCCTAGATTTGATGGAAAATTACAAAAAAAAATTGTATTATAAGAACTTCAGAAATTTGGCATATCTCCTATGAAATCCAATTCCATTTTCAAAGCCATACACTAGGTCTTAAATTGCCTCATTATGTTATCTCACTTTTCTTGAACAAGTAATTTAGGAATAGGCATGCAACACACCCAAAAAAGTGCTTAAAAGCTTAATGGATTATTTTTGGACTTGATACAATAGTAGGACAAAAGGAACTCCCAGTGTTCTCTAAGTCTCAGGAAGGTGGTGGTCTAAACGGAGGACTTGTTTTAAAAATCAAACAGAAATACTAAATTACACCAAAAAAAAAAAAGATACATCAATACATCAACCTACATTAGCTTTTACAGGGTTTTTAAACAGTTAGCTATTTACAGTGTTTGTCACAAAACAAATGGATGTTGAAACTTCTCAGTGAGGTCTGTTGCCTGACAGGCACTAGCTCTCAGCCTACTGCTAAGTAAAAAAAAAAAGTTCTCCAAAATTTCTGCACTGTGTGTTTCAGAATCGCACTAGGAAGTTCACTTCCCAAAGGAAATCTAAGGCAGCCGTACCTCTTTCACCTTGCCTGAGTCAATGACAAATACAACATCATCGACTGTTACGCTGGTTTCTGCAATATTAGTAGAAAGAATCTGCAATGAAAAAAAACCAACAAACAACCAAAACTATAGTAACTGTAAAAGCAACGGCAAAACAGATCACTGCAGCATCTGACAAAGTCCTCTGATACTTGCAATTTTGCGGACGCCAGAAGGTGGAGTTTCAAGCACTTTTTTCTGATCCAAAGTCTGCACACTCGAATGAAGCATGAAAACTTGGTATCTAATGCAAGACAAAAAGCACATTTTAAGGATCCTTAAAAGAAGCAATGAAAAGCCACAGAAACTAAAGGTGTTACCTGTGAGCATTATCAGCAAATCTCTTGTCATCAAAAAGAATGCGGTCCCTCAGGCTCACTATCTCATCATATCCAGGAAGAAATATTAAAATGGCTCCTAAAAAAGGAAGTGGGTTTGCAGAGTTAAACAGAAAATTCAAATATCTGTCAGTGCCACGTAGACTAGCACTCGGAAGGTTTTAACTTTTGGGGATTTCTGAAGAAAGAGCACGATTCATCAGAAGCTGAAGCCACAATTCACTGGGAGTGTGGGTATTTACCTACCCGCATCACAGCTATGACAGATGCTGTGGAGTAAGTGCATTATCAGATCTAGATCCACTTTTTCATCATCAAAGCTGTGATGATAAGCTGTCAGTAGTTCTCTGTCCTCTGCACTAAGGTCACTACCACAGTTTTGGACCAGGGAACTTTCATCCAGATTTCCAAATCCGAATGAAGCGCTGTAATAAAAAAATGCACAGACCAGAGTCAAGGCTGTTCCCTTCGGGTTTGCATTCAGCCATCAACTCAAACTTAGATCAAGACCAACATGACCACTGGTCTTGAATTTTAATTTTTAAGTGTAGCAGAAGAGAATCACAGAACTAGTACTGTTCACTGACTTAAATGCCAACCCAACAAAGCATGCAACTTCAATTTTTAGTGTTAACTTTAGTTTTCTTAAACTTCATTGAAACACAGCCGTAAGTGAATGAAAGTATAAAGACATTTCTCGTTTATCAGTTCAAGGAAAAATATTTTAAAGATACGTATTTTCCAAAAATTTCCCACTAGCAGAAACTACACTAAGAGAAATTATAATAATGTAACCTTTACAAAACACTACCTCAACTCTGATTACTGTAAGCTAATCAAAAAAGCGTTCCTGAATGGCCTGGTGTACACGTTACTTCTATAAAGTTTCTTTACTATGTCTATTGTGTATCAACAATATACAAACGCATGACAGATTTGTTTCCAAAGTAAGCACGTGAAGATAAAATGGTACATAGTGTAGAATCAGCAAGTTGTGCTAACCTAAACAACATGACACTGAGTACAAACTTTTTTGTTGTTTTTGAAATATTCCTGTTCTCAAAAAAAAAGGTATTGCTATTTAGCCCAGATTTTAAAGCATAAAAAGCTAAAACCTGTTCTGATTAAAAGAACACAAACCTCAAATTTCCTTTCACCACAACTCTTTCTGCAAAGCAGTTCCAGCTTACCTGTAGGATTCCAACAGATCAACAACCTCTGTCTGTCCGAAGCACCTGGCCCAGTCCACAGCCATCCTGGAAGAGTGGCACAAGTTTTCTTACCAGATTTTTCACTTCAAAAGATGAGTAAGAACAGCACATCATGCGAGGAGACAATTGACACCACACTTTTGTATCCACTTCTGTATTGTTATCAACGCTGTTATCGCTGGATCTGCAACTTCCCATTTTAAAGTGCGTGAACAGGTGTAACAGCTACCCGATTTTCAGATAACTCAGTTCTTCACCACAGAAGAGTGTCCGTTTTACACAGGAGTACAACACAAACATACACAAGGAGATGAGGAGGAACAATGTGCCATTCCTTTAAAAAGCTCACACCAGTGTGCAGAGATCAGACCTGCCTGTTTGCAGTACCCTTAAAGTCATCCCAAAAAGTCACAGTCCAGGCATTTTTCATCAAAATGTGGGAAAATACTGGGCTATTTCATGCCTTTCAGAAGTTGCCCTCCTCACAATGCAGTTCACTGTTCTACCTTTAAACTGCATTCCTTCCCAAGTTTTTCAAGTGTTGGTACCAAATAGCAGAGCCCTGGAATCCTAATTCTTACCTTTCCATACTACAGTTACTTACTGTACTTCCTGTTTATATGAAGACACACTTCAGGACCACAAAACCTGAGTTTTTACAGATTCACAAATATTTTTACATGCTACAACATATTTGGAAGATCTTCTTATACAGGTAACTCCATGAAAATAAGGATCACCAAACATTTTGGTCCAATTCAGTGGATTACAGTTTCTCCACTAACCACTGTCTTACATAAGACATACTGAAACCAAGTTTATAGCCCGTAATCAAGACCGTGTAATTAAGAATTCAATTTCGAATTTACAGAAAACAATGTGCTTAAACAGAAGTTAGAAACTGTTTAGACTGTCAAAATCTATAGTTCTTACAGCAGTCTGGTAAGTTAGCAAATTAATTTAGATGTTACAGAATTTTCTTTCTCTCTCCTATACTGACAAATAAATCTATCTTTTGGGTTCTCTGTTTGTTTTTTACCAGCCATTGGATGATTTGCAGTGGATACTTGCTCCCATACTGATCAGCTGTTCTACTTGACTCAAAAAGCCTCTCCCTGAAGAAATCATCAGAGCAGTTGCACCGGTCTCACTGTGCCTATAATCAACTGAGAAGTAAAAAATAAAACCAGCAAACCCAATGTAAATGTTACTTTTTCTTCAAAATATACTACAAATATTGCTTTCAAATTCCAGCCCAAAGAGAATTTGTTTCCTCACTTTATCTCTGCAGTCAGTTCATGGGAATTCCACATTGTTTTAGAAACACACTTCTGTCAATACTTCAAAATAACAACAACAAACTAAACAACTCATCCATTCTGCTAGCCCTATTCATTTTTCAGTAGGCATCAGAATGCAAAAGTAACAACGTTTGAAACCAAAGATGAAAGTAGCCACAGAAATTTAAATAAATGTGCAGTTGCTTTTTTCTTATGTAATGACACAAGAAACTTACCACTGACATTTTCAGTTAAAATTAGATGGAACACCTGAGCAAAGGAATCAGTATCTTTATGCAACCAGATGTCAGAAAGACAGGAATCCATTTCTTTTACTATCCACGGTTCAAGGCAATTCACATCTTTTTCAGTCTGATGAGAAAAAACAATATTGAAAGATTAATCTCTTCCAAGAGTTATCTTTATCCTCAGACAGTACCCACAAAGAATTGGAACAGTTAGTTTTCCCAGCAGCAATCAGAAATCCAGCACTCAGGTATCAGTTAAAGCACTGGTTGTGTCGTATGCAAGTACTCACACAACGGCAGTCGAGCCATTTGATCTGAGGAAAAGTTGTGTACAACCACCGTAACTGAAAAGCAACACTTCAGCTGGAGCGCTTCACCCTAATAAAGTGATCTTTAAAACATGTTAATACCCTGAGAGACTCTACAGCACTACCTTTAGATAACACATTTTAAATGGCTAGTAATAGAACACAAATATAAACTTCTCTTCCAACAAAAGGAAAAACTTACCAGTTGATTAAATACTGTGTCACCACCATCATCCAACAGATTGTACTCTTCGTTTGCCCTTGGAACCGACTTTTGTCTCCGAGATGCCAGTTTGTTGGTGTTTTCTTGAGCTGAACACCACTCAGAAAGAGTGTTCTTCTGTTTCTCTTCTAGAATGCAAAGTATTTCCCAAGAAAGTTTTAGAGTCATCTTTACTATCCATTGGTTTCTATTAAAAAATAATTACAGCAGCTCAAAGTTTTACCTATTCAACTTCTTCTATTTAATCTAGAATGCTGCTACCAGTCCAACATAAATGATGTGTTTAAGGGCACCCAAAGTGCACCACTGCAAACAAGTGCTGTAAGAACAAGGTAAACCCCACCATTTTGGTGTTTAACCCCCTAAGCCTCCATTATTCCAATTACTGCATTCAAAGGAGCTTCCTGAGGAATTACCTTCTACACAATCTCAGCCCAGATCTTTCTCCAGAAGTGGAATTCTGAAGACAAGTGATACAGCCCCTGCACATAACAACTTATTTTTGTATACAAGCGGAAGAAACAGTAGAAGACACCAGTGTCTTAACTGAACTTTTCTGTCCCCAGTGACCAGAGCTGAGCACTGGGATAAACATCCAGTTAGGACTGTAGGTTATAGTTTGGGGTTTGCCTTTTTTTTTAAATTTTCTTTAAATAATCACTAGGATCATTACTTTCAGTTGCCAGAAAAACTGCTGAAGTAACATCTACTTAATCAAATGAAAACCAATTCTATTTAGTTCAAGAGTGTTAATGCTTATTAAAAAATACATCCATGTCTGAAGAATGCAGTGAAAAATGCTACTAATAGGAACAACTTGTACATTTTGTGCAAGATGTACAAACTCCCGCCTCCTTTAATAGCTGCACTTGAATTTGCACCCAAAGGTACAGAGCATCCTCTGCTTCCTTCGTTTTCATGTGGGCAGAGCCCCCAGTTGTATGTAATTCTACACCATAATAATTAGAAAAAATAAGACATTTATTAACTGAAAGTAAAAAGAATGCAACCACTGAATCAAAGTGAATTTTATTCTTTAATTGCATGAACTTCAATGAACATTACATTTCAATAATGTAAATGCTGAGAGCTTAAAGACACTTGCTGTCATCTAATCATGTGTCATTTCGTCTCCTGACTTTGGAATTTTAACAGAAAATCATCCTGTTAATCATCGGTTCAATCAAGCAATGCTTCTCATTGCCAACCCTTACAATTAACAAGTCCACCAACCTTGCTGCTTCTCGTTTTTGTACTTTACCATCCCTTTGTTTGTATATCCAGTGCTTCGCAAAATGTCCTCCAGAAACATCTCTTTAACTTCAAAAGGTCTTCCTTGGACTGAAAGTATCAAAATTCCATAAAAGATGAAATATTCTCCAGCTTCACTTAGAGCATTATTTTTTAAAAAAAATTATCTTCACTGGAGTTCATTTTTCTTAAAATTATACAAAACAAAACATTTCCAAAGTAAAATGCTATCTTGTTTCTCATTAACCTCTTCAATTATATCAGCTGTTACAGCAAGAGAAGTTCATAAGATTGAGAGTTATTAACTGCAATTTTTTAAAATGAGAAAAAGAAAACAGCCATTTTTGTTTAGGGTTACAAACAAGAACTCACCACGTAAGCCTGCCACCTGGAATAAAAATGTAATTATTTAACAAGCAATTAATACAGCTTTGTGCAAGATTCCACAAGGAGACAGACAACACAACATCTCTGTATTGAACTACTTTCTTTCATGAGAAGCATGTGAGGAGATAGACTTATCTCAGCGTCCTCAACTAATTCAGCAAAGCTGGGCTTTCTTTACTGGACACTTCTGGACAGACGAGACATCCCAGTGGTCTTTACCTCCGAATAATTTATCCTTATTTCTTTTTCAACACGATTCTTTTTTAGACCTTATCTGTGAACATTAAAGGACGCTTTTCGTGTTAAGAATTCAAATCTCAACATTCTGATTTCTGGTCCCTTAAGCCGACTTTAGACCACTCAGGATTTTCCTTCAGAAAAACAGATTCCTTCAGAAAGAACAATCTACAGTTCACATACTCTTAGAAGCTGTCATAGACAAAGTCTTCCAACACTGATGGCAAACTCTGTGTACTACAGCAATCCACAAGTACAATATGTTGGTTTCTGTGGTCAGGATTTTGTCAGTCATATTGTTGAAGGAGAAGCAAACCTTTTTCACTACATTAACAGACAAAAGTCTAAAACCACTCCTTTTAATTCTTAAATTCTCAAAAAAAAAAAAAAAAAGGAAAAAACATCTTTTCAATTGCTATTGGCCTGTTACACAACCAGCACAACCACTGTGGTAAACTGGAGCGACTGTCATCAGAATTCCCAAAACAAATATACTGATCAAAAAGAACAGGAAGCTGCAAGAAGAGTAAACTGGAAAGCCACACAACAACCACAACTGAGGCTCTCCCTTGCAAAAAAAAATCAGAGAACATGAAATCGTGTGTAATTTCCAGATTCCTGTCTCAAACAAGTTGCAAGCCTTACTTTACCAGGCAGAAATTCAGAACTGGGAACTAGAAATAAACACTTCTATCTGTAAAAAAAAACACCAAAAAGAAAAGAGGTTTCCTTCTCACGAATATTTGCTAAAAGAAACCAATAACTGATTCCACCCATTTCCTAGAACTGTTGAGATTTTTAAAAAAACAGGCTGACATGCAGAGAGTCTACTTGATCTTTTCAAAACACAATAAACTTGGACATCATTGTTGAAAAAGGAAGAGGACTGCAAGCTGCCAGAGGAGGTCACCCATGCAGAAAACCTGCAAGCCAGGAGGGTGGGAAAAAGAAAACAAACCCAAGAAAACCCCCCACCTGTCTCCCACACATCTACATTTTGCCTCTACTAAAGATCAGTCAAATGAAATTAAAGCAGCAATAATGGTAACTTTTCTTTGCATCTGAATGTAATCTAACTGCAGGTAATTGAGTCTGACCATAAACTAACAGAAGCTGGATGTCTTTTCTGAGTATTTACCTAGATGAACAGCTACTAATTTCCTTTAAAACAAAGAATCATGTGATTGAAGCATGAAACCAAACCTGCCTAGGCCTGTATTTCTCAGCTGAACAGGTATGGTTATCTGTGATTTATCCAGTAACCAGTAACAACCTTTATGAGATCTGAAGAATTAGAATCTACTGCAATGTATTAATATGCATCACACTAATGTAGCTCCAAAGTCCTGTACCAGCACAGAGACAGCACTTCAGTAACCTTTTCCTACTTCTTGAATTAAAGGTGGAGAGGGCCAGGACATTCCTGCATTTACAGAACTCCCAGTGATAAAAACACTTCACTCTGAAGTAAGTGCAAATAGTTAAGAAACAAGAAACCTGAATACACAAAGAACAGGCATTGCTGTAATTCTCAGTGTATTCACCAAGTGCCTTTACTCAGAGCAGTTTGCTGCAGTTTAATAAAACCTGTGAGTCTCAGGGCAGGTATACTCAGATTTAAGAGTTAAGAGAAATACTTACTGTGTATTACTGGGCAGCTTCCAAAATACCTAATAAAAAGATTTGCATCTAGAGCAGCACTAGAAATAATTAGTTTTAAATTATTCTGGTTTTGCAGTACATCTCTCAGTTTTATTAGCAAGAAGTCGCTGAACCTATCCCTCTCATGTACTTCATCCTGTAATAAAAGGAAAAAAAACAAGAGATAAACAAACATCACAGATTCAAGATCATAACTTCTGACAAATACAAACTTTTTTAAAAAAATAAAATACACGATTTGGTGGTACGTTACAGAGGCCTTAAAATGTGTAAATCTACCTTAAGGTAAGGGGTTTTTTTTAAACTATCCACAAGCAAAAAAAAAGTTTCAAAAAGTTTTTATCAGAGCAGAGTGCACTGCAATGCACAAGCCATACACACCTTAACTTCAGAGGCCAAAATGTCTGAAACCTCTCTAATTTTGTATTTGAAGCCAAATTTCAAGAAAAGGTCACAAACCACAAATCCTATAGATCTTATTTTAATAAATTCTCACTTCACAACTGATGAGCATTTAAAGAAATGTATGACACCACATAATCAGAAAAAAAAGATTGCTTAGACAAGTCATACACAAAGCCTATAAATTAAGGACATAACTGATTAATCATCTTTGTCATTCTTCTGTTTTGTTTTGTATTATGAATGAATGAAACAAGGACTCAAAGACAAGGTTTGTAGGCTGACATCAAGAATGAACAGATCATTCTCATGCTTTTTTAACTCTGATAAACAGGTAGGCACCTAAACGTACCATGATTTTTGTCTTCAGTAGTGGAATACTTAAATCTTGCCATAAACATTCTGGTTCCCCTTACTTACAAAATTCCACAATAGGAATATTAACATAACCATAAATGAACACTCCTGAACAATTTGCTAGCAATTAGATTGCACATGATCTTGAAAACACTGGGCAAACAAAGGGACTGAAAACCTGGTATTGCTAAAACAAATACATGATAACAGAAATTCTGACACAATCCCATTGAACCACATCTAAGCCTTGCTAAGGCTTTTCTGCTGACAGAGGAAGTTCAGAAAAATTTACACTTCTGCCCTCCTCAACTCCTCCTGATTCCACACTTAATTATTGGCATGAACATAAAATAAGATGTTTTTACAGGGAAAAATACAAACAAACACACAGAAAAGCACCAAAATCCACAAAACATGCATGCTACACTAAGGACTCAGAAAGTCTTTAGTTGATTCAGATTCTACCAAACAAAGCCACCTAAAATGCTCAGCAAATTTAAATCAAACAAACGAGGCCTCATTTTCCAATTAACAAGCAACACAGGAAAGACCACAGGATGCTCACCACAATCACATGGGTCACAGTGGAGAGGGCGCTGTCTCCTGCCATCAGCGTGCAAAGGAGCATGTCATTAGTGCAGAAAGTCACCAGTGTCTTTGGAGAAACCCTGTGGAACAGATCACAGAGACAACGCTGGGGTTTTGCACCATTTAAAGGCTGCTGGCTTTCCATGGCTCAAAAATTAAAGCAGCTGCTGACCAGAAGAGGAATTACAGTTCTCCCACCAAAGAACTCGTGCATACCAGTTGTTGTTAAACTATGCCTGTTCCCAGACATTTCCTAACAATTCTTAGTGCTTGCACTTCTAACTTTGAATAATGGATTAATTGAAAAAATGAGATTCAAATTTTAGTAAGTAAGTAAGTTAAACAGAACCATGAGAAACAGTCGTGCTCCATGTCATTCAATTTACTAGAAAATCCCATGTGGAAAAACAGGTTCCAATTCCTCAGCATATGCTTGGATATAGCCTTTGTATTTGCCTACATGTGGCGGGACGAGCCTGGCTGGATGCCAGGTGCCACCCAAGCCACTCTATCCCTCCTCTCCTGAGCTGGGCAGGGGAGAGGAAATACAATGAAAGACTCACAGGGTCAGGACAAGGATAAGGAGAACATGGGTCTCTCCCATGGGCGACAGTCCTCCATGAGCTCCTCCACTATGAGTCCTTCCCATGGGCTGCAGGTCTTCATGAAAGGGACCTGCTCCAGGCTCCTTTCCACAGGGTGCAGTCCCTCAGGAACAGCCTGCTCCAGCGTGGGACCCTCACAGGGTCACAATCCTGACAGCAAACTGGGGGCTCCCTCCACAGGACCACAGGTCCTGCCAGGAGCCTGCTCCAACACAGGCTCCCCAGAGGATCACAGCCTCTTTCAAGCACCCACCTGCTCCAACATGGAGTCCTGCACGGGCTGCAGGGGGATCCCTGCTGCACCACGCACCTCCATGGGCTGCAGGAGCACAGCTGCCTCACCATGGGCTGCACCACGGGCTGCTCTGGCACCTGGAGCACCTGCTCCCCTCCCGCACTGACCTTCCCATCTGCAGAACCGCTGCTCTCACGTGCGCTCACTGCTCTCCTTGCACTGCTGCCTCTGTTGGGCAGGTTCTTCTCCCCCATTCCCCGCTGTCCCAGAGGCACTACCACCATCACAGATGGGCTCAGCCTTGGCCAGAGGCAGGTCCGTCCTGGCTGGCACCGTCTCTGTCAGACACGGGGAAGGCTCCTGGCATCTTCTCACAGAAAGCCACCCCACAGCTCCCAAAGCCTTGTCATGCAAACCCAATACACTACAGCTGACTAAATCACCAAGTATCAGCTGACCCTTTGGTTTTTCAGGAAGCCAAAATACTGAAGTGTTACTATCCTATACATGGGGCAGAGTTAGCTGCCCCAGTAAAAACAGCAATTGCCACTACTTTTGCTGGTGCTGCCATCCTAAAGGAACCAAACAGTTCCTTTGTACTGTCCTCCACAGCTCTTTCTGGAAGACCATTAAGAAAACTTAAAAAATTAGACTTCTGTCTTACTATAAGCACCTCTAAACACCTCCACTCCAGATCTTTTTTGCGCACAGCTGGAAATACTGTCATCTCTCCCTTCCAGCGTTTCTCCGGAGTAAACGTATTGATTCTTCTCACGCTGGATTTTCTGCACTGCTTCCAGTAATTCTTCCATTTCGATCTGACTTTGCTCTTCTTCTGCCAGCACAGTACTTCCAGGCATTAATCATGCAGCTTATTTGTGATACATCTTCACTAGCTCTTCTAATCCCTTAATAGCCTCGTGAGCTTTCACATGCACATTCAAATTCTTGTCTTGGCTTTGTTGTTCAAGCGCATTCATTTTCATCAGCTACGTGTTACCTCCGTTCAGTCAGGCAACACAACCTTTGCCTTTTTGATCTTCTGGTCACTCATATCCCAGCCACTGCCCCTTCCCTGAAATGTCACTGGCTACACAGTGCAAAGATGTAAAAACCCCACACAACCCATTCATGCTCTGCTTCACAGACAAATTCATCAAGTGATTGAAACCTCTACTTTTATGTCACTTCACGTTTTAAAAGCTGAAGCACAGTAAATTTAACCCAAACTAGACTGGTAAATAATGCTCAGCTTCATCAGTCACTTTCTAATTTTGTAGTTTTCCCTGTTGTGATCCATACCAACTCACACTATGTAACATTTGTTACAGCATGCTGGTCTTCCTACCTACCTTCAAAGCTTGCAGAACTTTTGGATTCAACACATGTTAAAAGTGGAGAGGGGAAAAAAAAAGAAGAGAGGAAAGTGTAGACTTGATCTGAAAATCAGACAAGGATTTACATGCACACACTCCCTAGAAGAAACCAATAGAAAGCCCTTGAAATTCAGTTCAATATGACAACCCACTACAGGAAACTGCAAAATACAGGAAGAAAGCTGTCCTTTTTCACTCTTAAGTATGCCTTACCTGCAATAACATACCCCACCTATGATTTATGGGGCTGCATCCCAAATATACTGCAGTTTAAACGTACTACACAAGACAACTGACACTTAGAAGCACCATCAGTACCTGCTTTCTAACCGGATCTGGTAACCAATTGTCTGGCCAATCTCCTCTCTTCTTTCTGCTGCCACTCTTTCAGCCACAGCAACAGCTGCTAAACGTCTCGGCTGAGTGCAAAACACACGACAGGGAGCTCCGTTCTTGTAGCAGTCATCAAGGATAAACTGAGGGATCTGTAAAGAAGCGGTTCAAATTTACTTTTTGAGAAAGTCACAGCTTTCTTAGCACAGGGAAACAATTTAACTGCATCTCAGTATTACACATTGCAACAGACTTTTCAACAGGATTATCACTGCAAATATACTGAATGGGCAGAAAATAAATTTCTAAGTATAACCTGCTTAGGTTTCTTTTCTTCAAAAAGAAGTTGAAGTGTCTCTCTCCTGCTTCAGAGATCTATAGGAAAAAAGCCCTGTAGATAATCTCTCACCTTAACACAAAAAATACATGACTCTGGGTACTAAGAACAGAACTAGCCTTAGAAGAAAAAGGGCTATACAAACATCACAGCTACTTTCCCTTCAATATTTTGTATTATTTTAATGAAAAAATTATATCTATCAGAAAACTGTGAGGAACCGCTTATGCTTTTAGTACTGCTAAAAGCTGGCTTTTAGTATTTCAAAAGCAAGAAAGTGAACTGGAACACAAGATTTTCAATCATACAGGAAAACAAAAGCCTTAAAATAGCATAGAAGTGTCCCTTACCACAAATATTACAAAATTGGCATTAGTTTAGTATAAATACTGTTATCTTTTTCATTTCATTGAAGAAACATACTTGAGTCGTTTTTCCCGATCCCGTCTCTCCTATAATCAAAACAATTTTATTGTCCTTTATTATTTGGACAATTTCTTCCTGTTTTTCAAGAACTGGTAGTGATTGCCTGAAGGAATCAAACTCTGATTCCCCTCTTTTCACTGGGACCTGGGGGATACCGTCATTAAGTCGACCACTTGTCTTGTTCACTTCTTTGTTTTCTGTGAAGAGAAATTAACAATTTACTTATACAGAGGACAGTCACTACAACACTGCTCAAAAATTGTACTTAAAAATTAACCTTCCTGACTTTTTATGCATCCCTGTGGGTAAAGAGACAAACCCAGCACACATTTAGAAGTCACACTCATAGCAACACGTCCTGTTACGGTGCTTGAAATAGGTATTTTTCAAAACAGTTATTACTTTCATAGGTATTTTGAACACAACCAGACTCTCCCAGAGCATTGCTCCAAGTCAAAAAAGCCCACAAAGAGCAAAAGGAGAAAGAGAAACTAAACCGGAGAAAAACAGCCTGGTGTATTTTGGTGGCCTTCGTATCTGCGTGCACATTTCTCATCTGCAGTTTCCCCTAGAAACACACACTTACAGAGTCAAACCTTTAAGCTATTCCATGCATTTGCCTCAAATCATACTAATTCAAGCATGCTGTATCAAGAGTCCTGGACCCACACAGCAGCGTGATGTGTTAGAAAGCAGCGCGTAGTAGCCAAAAAACGTGCACATCTTCTGAGGGAGCTACTTCAAACCCAGCATTGCAAATGCTACTCTGTAATTCCTTGATCGTTATTTTTCAGAAGAATGAAAAGCTTGCTGTAAACTCAATTATACATATTTAAAGTGATTAACAGATTCACATACTAAATTACAAGCTCTGTTGTACCAAGACAAACACAGACTAGGAGATTAGGATTCTTGAGAAGCAGAGAAACACAGACTATTCATTAGCTTATCCCTTACATTCCTAAGACATTGTGTTTCAGTACTTTTATTACAGCTGCCCTCTGTTCATTAAACAATCCTATTAAACAGCTGAAACAATTGAAAAAAGCAGCAAAGGAAGCGCTTTAAGACCAGACACCACATATCAGAAATATTTAATTAAACAAGGCATATTGGTACAAGTGTTCTCTGTTCATGACAGCCACCTCTGCACACAGAAACACAGTATAACTCTTCCACTCACAGCTCTTAAAGCAATAATCTAGACAAAAGCGTTGCTTTTAAAAAAACCCCCAACATTTTATCAGAGGTTTGTCTTCCAGTGAACTCCTTCGTATTCTAGAAATCAAGAAGTCTAGACAGTAGTGTCTTAAGGATCACATCTATTTTGTAGAGATGAAGAAACAAAAGCTACACTTCTTGCTTTATCAAGTACGTGAATTTCTGTAAGCAGAACAGCCAACCTCATTTTTTCGTAAGGGTGTTCTCACACGGCATCACGTAAGACCTGACTCTTCAATCCCATCTCACGGAACTTGTATGAAGCCACATTTCACAAATGTGCTTCCAAAAAGATTTGGCTGGAACTGGCTCAAAGATCCTAAATTAACTCAGCACAAGGTAGATGTCGCAATGTGCGTGATATGACTGCCCAAGTTCCTCACAACCCCAGTTATAAAAGACCTTAAACGTAAAGAAAATTCATGTGTTTGTTTAAAGGTGTCTGTTAAGACAAGCAAGGGGACAGAGCAGAAAGAGGTTTGTTTTGTACTTGGGTCGTACGTTGTTTTTTCAAGTGGTGTTGATGGACCAGCCCAAATCAGAAGACACACTGATCACACCAGATTCAACAGCACACTCACTTCCTCGCTCTGTCCTTGGCAAGAGCTCTGTGCGTTCCTTATTTGTGACAGGAAAGCTCTGAATGAGACTCCAAACGGCGTGTTTCGTACGCAGAGCCAAGTCACAAGTCATGACTGCATGTGTCAGTTCTGAGACATCCTTCTTCCTTACAGTCAGGTATCGATTTGCTCCTTTTCTGTGAGGGAGAAAAGAAAACACATTTTAGGAATAAGTAATCTACTCTAGGCTAACTTTTATCTGTCAAGGCATGAGGTTCTACGCAAAACCTTTAAAAAAAAGCAGAGATCATGGTGAGAACCCTCTTTTATGGACACACGAAATCCATGAAGTATAAAAGCAAGCCATCTCAAAAAGCATGTCACAAGTTTTTCCGAGCAAACAAAGACACTTATTTCTATGTCTACTTTTACACTTTTTTCTCTAATACTATTCCTTGCAACAGAGTAGGGTATGTTGGAAACATCAATCATGTTATCATTAGTCATGAAATTCCATTCATCTGCACCAAAAAAATGAAAACTGTACCCCAACTTACCCTTTGCTTTTAGATACCAGCCCAAGAGACTGACAGAGCCGGTGAACAAATGCTCTTTCCGTACTAGTGAAACTAGAAGGAAATTCCATCTCTAGAATGATAAATAATAGTAAAAAAACAGTAACAATGCAACAGGCATTCTTGACATGTTATCTTGATGTTACAGAATCAAAGAATTGTTAGGATTGGAAGGGACTTCTGGAGGTCATCCAGGGAAACCCCCTGCCAAGGCAGAGTCAAGTGGAGCAGGTGACGGAGGAGCACGCCCAGGTGGGTTTGGGATGTCTCCAGAGGGGGAGACTCCACGGCCTCCCTGGGCAGCTGCTCCAGTGCTCTGCCACCCTCATAGAAAAAAGGTCCTCCTCATGTTGAGGTGGAACTTCTCGGGTTTTAGTTTATGGCCATTGCTCCTAGTCCTGTCACCAAAAAGTCTGGCACCACACTCCTGGGATTCATCTTGGAGATATTTATAGGCATTCCTGAGATGCCATCTCAGTCTTCGCTAGGCTAAACAGGCCCAGGTCCCACATCTCTCCTCACAGAAGAGATGTTCCAGACCCCTCATCCCACCTCTGTGGCCTTTGCTGGACCCTGACCAGTAGCTCCCCGTCTCTGTGTGGACGAGCCCAGAGCTGGACACAGCAGCCCAGCTGTGCCTCACTAGGGCCGGGCACAGGGGCAGGATCCCCTCCCTGACCCGCTGCCAGCGCCCTCCCGACACCCGCAGGGTCCCCCCGGGCCGGGCCGGGCCGCGCACCCGCCTCGTCCCCGATCCGGAACCGCTCCAGGGCGAGCTGCACCGCCATCTCCACCTCCTCGTCCACGCCGACCTCCCTGAGGGCCTCGGCCCGGGCGCGCACCGCGGCGGCGGCAGCCGAGTCCCCTGCGGCCCCGCCGGGCTGCCGCCGCGAGACCCGCCTGTGTCGCGACATGGCCCCGACACGGCCCCGACACTGGCCCGACACCGGCCCGACACCGGCCCGACACGGCCCCGACACCGGCCCGACACCGGCACGGATCGGCGGCCGCGGCTCCTGGCCCGGGGGGTAACGCTGGCGGCAGGGCGGGGCCGGGCCTGCGTGGGGTCACCCAGAGCCGGAATCGCCCCCGAACGGAAGGAAATTGGGTCTTTTCCCCCCGTTAGGTGTTGAAGGCTGCCCATGTGCCGAGGCACGTGTGTGGCCGTCACCAAAAAAGTGGCGCTGGTACCCTGTCTGGTCATAAATTACGTGATTTAATTGAATGGCATTAAACGTAGGTGTGCGAGGGGCATCTCGGCCCTCAGCCTCCTCACTCTGTAAGCGCTACTCGCCCTCGATTTCAGATCTTTTCCTGCTATCCTTTGACTCCACGCTGAGGACATGAGATAGAAACTAAACCCAAACCTCTTGGGCATGGCACAGGGCTCGGTATTGAAGGTTGCTGCTTTGGAAACACCATTAAGTCAGAGGGAGAGCACTTTGAAGAAGAACAAACTACTCCTCAGTTGTGAACTGGAGAATCAAATAAATAGAAAATAAACACTCGCTGTCTGATGTAGGTGGCTGAAAATTAGCTCTTAAGAGACCTCTACCAAAGCTGTGTAGAAGGCTCACTTCAGCATAATTCTGCACTGAGAGGTCAAACTGGAGCTGAACGATCGATCTATTAAAAGGTTATTTTTAAATTTTTTTCAGTTTTTCAGTCCAGGTATCTGCCAATGCATCTTCAACCAAAGTACATAATGCTAGCTCCTCATAGCTGTTCCTGTGACATTCACTGCTGTCACCTCAGAGCATATCACAGTTATTACGGAAAATTAAACAGCTGATGAAGATGAGGATTCCTCATCATCTTTGGTATCAACAGTAATAAATGAGAGCTCATAACTCATTTGAAAGAGTCACATCAGACATCTTTAATTATGAACCCAGACCTGTTACCAGTTTCTGCCTCTTAACAGCATCATCTTGCCTTCCTACAGAAAGAACCCCCATGATTCTGAAAAATGACTCCTCAAGCCCAATTCTGCTCTCAGTTTGCAATCCTGTAAATACAGCAGCGCACAGAGATAACTGTCTGTTGGGCCAGCTCTCATTTATACAGCTAAGAGTGAGGTGAAGCCTGAGTGCATCCTGCATAACAAATTTCTTAATACGTGCCTTGCTTCTCTCACTGCTTTTTTGACTCCCTGATGCTATTAGAAGGGTGAAAAAATAGGAGGGTGTAGTCACCCACGCACTGCCTGCTGCAGCCTTGCTAAAGACTGAACTGCAGTCTGCACTCAGCATATGAAAACGCATGAGCAAAGACAGAATTGTGCTTGCCCAAGCTCTTAGACGTGGGGCTTTATGTAGACTCTTTATACATATTCTCTTAATAAAAATTACTAGCTGTGGCTTTTCTTACTAGAATTAACAGGCTGTAAGTCTTTAAAAATTCTGTTTTCATGATTGGCCTCAGAAATACCTTCTAATGTTTACTCAAAACAAATAACTCCCGGAATAAGAATGATTTCCTTCTACTACCATATATCCAAATGCTTATGTATTTTTTATAAGAACAATTAAGAGGCAGCCCCGTTTTATGCAAAAATACATCTGCATGTTTAAATACAATTAGGCGTTCTTATTTTACCCTCCCTGGAGGCACTTCTATTATGTAGCAGGTTTTGCTGACTTTTAAGTTTGCAGAATATTTTCTCTCTCGCAAGCACTCTTATTTTCCACAAAGGTGCCAGTTCTAAGAGAAGAAGAACTGCAAAGGAAGTTTATGAAACAATATTATCTATTATGTACTGTGTTAGATTGTGTCAGACTTGACTGCAAAATAGTCTTTTTGGGTTTTGTTTGTTGGGGATTTTTTAAAGATTTTAAATGTTGTGAGGCTTGTTAGCTCTTGAATGCAAGGATCACTGGTGAGCTAATACTATTCTTTAAGATCGGGTTAATGAAAGAGCACAAGATTTACTTCTCTTTTCAGTTCCTTGACTACAAAAAGTAAAAGGTATTGCAGTATGTGGGGTTTTTTAAGCATCATAGCAAATTTGTAACCAGATAGCTGTTGGCTGCTATGATTATTAATGATCCCATCAAATAAGTTACGTATTTACACACACCTAGGGAAGTAAGACTAATGTCAAATGATAATGAGCGACACTTGTTTAATAAATTTACTGCAGTGAAAATGGGCATCTCTTGCTTTACTGCACACTACTGTATACACTGACAGTTCCCCAGAACTTTGGCTGCTGATGTGGGCTCTATCCAGGTGATTGCCTCCGCCCCATTTCTGTAACCTCTCCTATCATCTACTGACACATCATTTCTTATTTGTCTTTTCCACTCCCCTTATTCACTTCCATTTTTATTTCTTTTTGAGACATCAAGGAAAAAGCCTTTCGATCAGTTCTGTCCTTGTAAAACAACCTCTCTCAGGTCCTCACTTGCAGCAGTCCAGAGCTTGGGCTGTTGAACTTCCAGGGGAAAACTGCAACCCTTCAGTGGAGCTCAAGGCATCCACAGAGTTCAGCAATGTCTCCAGAATGAAGGCTGAGAAGAGCACGATTCCCAACAGGGTCAAATATGCCCCAGTTCTTCCCACAGCTGTCTCCACTACTCCTCACTCCTAAACTGAGAAACTGTAGTTTCCAGCGTGAGCAAATGACAGAGGACAGGAGGGAGAGTGGAATGATCCTGTGGTAACAGATCTTCCTGTGTCTAGAACATGTTATAAAGGCATCATGAAAACTGCAGGGATCCCGTGTCTTGTGAGCTCGAGGGGCAGACTGAAGGCAGAAGGATTTCTTGCCTGTGATTCATGTGCTTGTCTCTTTGCTGAAACTGGAACTGCGTGGAACTGATGTGCTCCCTAGGGAGATTTATTTATCCAGAATGTAATTTCCTGTTAGAATACCGTTTCACTGAAATATTTTGACTAAAATAACACCTATGTTGCAGAAATTTTCTGGAGCACAGAACACATTTGACTATCGCAGTCATCAGTAGCCTGCAGAAAAAAGTTACTGAGGTTACCTCATAGTCACAGTCTACAAAAAGACCATTTATCTTTACAAGTGCCCCCACTTTTTTCGATCAAAGTAGTATTTTGTTAACAGAGACATAGCTTCAAATAATATGTTTCAAAAAAAGATAGTGAAAATATTCAATATCTTTGTTTGCACGTATATAAAAGAAATTAATGAAAGAAAATTAACTTCTAACTTTCTGTGTCCTAATTGTGGATCCATATGTAAGATCCAGGAGTAGCAACCTGTTTGAATAGGAGGGCGGTTTAGGATTTTTTTGGAAAAAGGGGCAAACCTGTTCTCATTTATATTCATCATCACGAAAAAATGCACTTTTTAGGACAGTTTTACAAGGCGGTTGAGCCTTGTATGAAGGTGAAGAATGAGTAGGAAGCTTCTCAAAAGAGGCATTAATAGTCTATTTAAAAATTAATATTCTGTCTAAAATATTTTCAATCCTAGATAAAATATCTCAGTTTTGTAGATCACTCTTGGAGCAGGAGGAGAAAAATCAGAAAAATTGGCCTCACCAAAAAAAAACCCCACAAAAAACAAACCAACTTCTTTTATTTTGAATATACTGTTTTAAGAGGTTTCAAACAGCTCTACTTGCTGAGAATTCCACAGTAGAGGCTGCACAAGACTTATATTTCTAGATGGAGCTTTAAATCATAGGTCTGTGATGTGAAGTGGATCTAAACAAAGTAATGTGAAGAAGGTAATACAGTGACTTCAGACACATTGGTATACATCTGCAAAGTCGTGTGATGTGAGAGTGCCTAGTGGCCAAGCCAGCTCCACCTTGGTCCCATGTCCCAGCCTGGCCCTTGTTGTCCCCAGGGAGGTGTCTGGTACCCTGGGCTGACCTGGCTGGGACGGCTGGGTGGGTCCTGGCTGCCAGGCCCTGCCATGCCTTCCCAGGCAGCCCCTGCAACCTCTGGCTCCCCAGTCCCTCGAGATTTTGATTGTAATACTGATCCAACAAACCATGGATTGGGATCTGCCCTGATCTGCAGAGGGTCCAGGTGATTAGAAATTAGAAGTTAAATTGTATTATAAATTCCCTACCATGCTACTTACAGACTGTACTGGATTGACTCTGCTTGTAGAAATCCTGTGCCATTCTGATAATAAATTCTCTTCTATGTCAATCATAACATCCTGTTAAGAAAGCAAAGCTTAGTTGTACCCCTGGTTTAGTGCCATTGTCACTCTGCCAGTATCCCTAAGAGAACCCGTCTGTGTGGGGTGACGGTGTCACCCAGGTAACAGGGACGTGTCTGTGCACCAAGAACCTCACGGAGCAACAGGGAACTTTACAGCAAGTGTGTGAAAAGGGCTGATGCAGTGTTTAGGAAGTTGAAAGGAGTGGTATTCTGGGCAATTGGACTCCTGATACTGAGAAAGTCCTGTGTTGCACACCCTGGCTACCTTGCTCAAAGGAATATTACTAAATTAAAACTTCCTGCTTGCAAATTAAGATACTGTTTGTTTTGTTGGTGGGTTTTGAAAGAGGTTAATTGAAAAGTGCTATGGCTGAATGCTATCTAAAGGAAATTTTTCTCTTTTTTTGGCCCATTGATTTTGGTCATTTGGCAGCTTTTTATGCAGAGTGACTTAAGTTGTTTTCTACTGCAAAAGCATTTATAGTTAAATTTCAAAAGGTTTACAGTGCTTTTCTTTTTCTATTGTTGAACACCTAATTTGAGGCAGACTTGACTTTTGGAGATCACATGAACTTAAGTGTCCTGTTGATTTGGTGGAAAATCTGAGAAGTCCAGCATCTCTGGAAATCAGGTGTCTCCTGCCCATCTTTCAGAGATGTCAGAGTTTGGGTCTATAAATGTTGGAGAATAAGTGCAGCTAGTAGTGCTCCAGCATTGTTATTAGCGTTTGCATCGACTGTCTCGTATATGTTTATTTGCATTTGGAAATCAGGGCATTATGGAAAATTTCTATTGTAGAATATAGATTAATATTGAAACATTACAGATCCATTTAACTTATATGAAAAGACAAACAAACAAATACCCAACGGATTGACCGTTAAAACCCACAGTCTTAAACAGAAAACATACAAACTTTAAAAATTTTCTTTTGAGAAATATCAAGCCTATTTTGCTACTCACAGCAGTTTGGAAGTCTCACTCCTTGCCCTCCTTCCTTGTTCTCTCTTCATAACTTTGTAGGTACCACACACCCCTCACACCAGGGACACTTCAGGAAGAATTGTACTTTCTGCTGCACAGAAAGTGTTTTAAATGGGGGGTTTGTGCCATCTGAAATTCACATTCTTGGCTGTAGGAGTGAACTGCCACATAACTGACAGCAGGCACAGGAATGTGGCAAACTGCAGCTTAGGGCATTGCTTTCCAACTGACGTGATGCATCTTTTTGAAAAACTAGATGGGCATCGCGATACAAGCCAGCAAGCTCAGCTGGTTTTACAGTCTTGCATGCCGTACCACAGCTAGGATATCAGCTGTTCCTGTCAGCAAGGAGGAACTGGTATGGGGGATCTGTTATCAGGGAAAGTCAGAAACCACTGCACCAGGTTTTCCTGGGACTGGTGCAAATGCAAAAAAATTAACTACGGCTGATCCCCAGAAACGAAAAAGATAGCAGGAAAAATTCAATTCAACCAACTCAGAAATTATTCACAATGAGCAGGGAGAAGATAAGGAATGGGTGAATTCCTGATCCTCAGAGAAAGCTACTGTGTGAAGCATGCCGCTAAGATGAGAACAAAGGATGAAGTGTTATCTGGATTAGAAGAGAAGTGGGAGATTAGTTTAAGAAAAGGTGAGAACTGGCCAACTGTGAGGCTTAGCAGATAGCGTCAGGGTGGAGAGAGATTGTTCTTGGGAGATTCTCATTGCTGTATTTTGGACCCGATCTTGCTCCATTGATATTGATGGCCTTGTCAGGAAACACTGTTTTAGGACTCTGTAAAGAATCACAGAATCAAAGAATATCGCAAGATGAAAGGGACGCACACGAATACATCGCGTCGAACTCCCTGTGGTTAAGAATTTTCATTCTTAATAAGAAGCAGTTACTATATTTGCAGAATGTGTGCACGGATTCTCGTCTGTGGTGTTGAACAGCTCGTCTGTGGGGTCTGGCTGAACAAAGTGGTGTTGAGAATTCACATCTCCAGTCCTCAGTGTAAACAAACAGCTGCAGTAACCAGCTGGTATCGCCCATCAGCAACATCCTACCTTGGACTGAGAAAAAGCGTGTGCTAAGACTAAGAGTCAGACCTCTGTAGGTCAGGAGATGGAACGTCTGAAAGGATAGTTGCACTATTCTCTGGTTTCGGTGCCTTGAAAGAGTATGGAAGCGTGTTGGCTCCATACCCACAGTGCCCTGGTCATCCAGCAAGAACTAATGTGAGCAACCTAATTTGGAAATCTGCAGACACTGAGAGAATCTGAGTGTATGCGTGCTTGCACTTGCAAGTAGTTCTAGTTAATAAAATCCCAGAGGGACTCTTTACCTTGTAATGACTTACTTAATCAAGGTACAATAAATATTAACAATTAGAACTGTTGCCATCAGTTAGTGTACTTGAAAGGGCCTGTGCAACAAGTGTGATAACTTTGCTGAATTTATATATTCATTAATCCCTATTAGCAACAAGGAAGATCAAGATGTTTTGTGGCATGAACTGGATGTCTTCAAAGACTTAATTAATAGGAGAAAGATAATACCTGATATTATGAGAGAAACACATGTCCTTAATAACAAGGTCTTTTTTTTCAAATACAGAAATAGGTTAGGAAAAAAATTAATTGTCCCAAATTAATCACAGGGTGATGGAGTAAGAAACGTAATGCTAATGTAAACAGAAATGCTGTTCTAGACTCTTTCAGAATACCTATTTCCAGTAGAGATAAAACACCACAGTGCTGGTGGTGTATCAGTTCTTTTCACAGAGATAAGAATAAAAAGCAGTGAATAAAACTTAATTAGGTATTGAGAAGGGTGGCAAAGATACTAAAGGAAATTAAGAAGCCGTACTATAGAAGCAAGATTTTTTTTTTTTTTTCATCTGGCCAAGTGGAGCCTGCAAAGAAAATTACTTTTCTTTAAATGAAAGAGACCGACAGACAAGGAAGGGTATAGGCCATGTTCAAGGACAGGAGAACGAATTGTTGACTTCGACGGTAAAATTTGATCAGTGGAAAGGAACTGGATGAGTCAAGAGGGGCTGGTGCCCTGCACCTCAGAATGCTTTTACCTGAGCAGTACCCCATCAAGCAGCCTCCCTGCAAACGCAGGGCTACAGAAAACGCTGGGGTTTGTTGGTTTATCTGCGCTTGGCTTCCACAGACCGGCCAAAGCCGCAGCCAAAGCAGCACCTCCGGAGCCGGGAGCCGGCCCTGCCCAGCCCAGGGGGAACAAGCGACCCTCGGGGCGGGTTTGGGGGGCCCGCACTCGGCGGCCGGACGCGTCCCCCGGCAGCGAGGGCGGCTGGCTCCGGGCTGGCGGCACCGCCCGCTCGCTCCCGGTGGGTCCCGCCGTGATCCCGGCGCCGGGCAGCGGCGGGAGGAAGCAGGACGATGCCGTGCGCAGGCGGGGAGCTCCGAGCCCCGGCGGGATCCCGGCCCGGGGCTCCCTCCGCGGGCGGTGGGTGCGGGGCCGGCAGGGCCCCCACCCCGCTTTGTGCGGCCGCTCGCACTTTGCAGGCGCGGCGGGACTGGGAATCCCGGGCGCCCGAGGCAGCCTCGCCTCCTCCTCCTTCCCCACCTCCTCGTCCTCCTCCGGAGCGGGGCGCATGATGGCGGCAGCCGCTGTAGCGGAGGTGAGCAGCGCCGGCAGCAGCAGCACCGACACCTCCAGCACGGGCGAGGAGGAGAGGATGAGGCGGCTCTTCCAGACCTGCGACGGCGATGGGGACGGCTTCATCAGCAGGTAGCGACAGCGGGAGGCGGCTCTTCGCTGCTGCCGAGCCGTCCCGTCCTTCCCCCGCCCCGCGTCCCCCGGCGCTCAACTTGTGGGCGAGTTGGAGCAGCTGTGGGAGCGCGGCCCCGCCGGGCGCCCCGCGGCTCCCGCCCCGCTCCCGCCGGTACCGGAGCCGGGGGCTCCGGCGGGGCCTCGGCACCGAGAGCTCCCCGGGACAGCGGGCGAACGCTGCCCGCAGCACTTCCATGTCCGCCGGGGCTGGAAGGGGACGCCTCCGAACCTGGTTCTTACCACATCGTGCCCCGGGCAGGTGGTTTTTGCAAGTAAACGCACAAAAAACCGGTCGTGGGTAATCTAGGAGAAAACTCGTACTGTTCCCCCGACTCCTATGATTTTGTTTGTCAGTACGGTTTAGTCAATATTCTTGTTACACAGTTTCGTTTAAATTCCTCTGCTGGTCCTCAGAGTTCGAGGAGTGTCACCTAGGCTGATATTTTGGTGTGGAAGGGTGAGCACGTACATTGGCAGTAGATAGTTGGAGATAAGCCACAGTGGAACGTTGATGTGTTTTGGTCAGGAGTTGGTTTTGTGGCAGGGGTGTTTCTGAGCTCTCACGCCATAATTTAAAAAATACCGAACTTCAAAAGGCGGGATTTGCCAGAGGTGGTGGAAACTTGCATTTTCAAAATGAAGCTTGTGCTATTGCATACAATTAGTAAGTGCCTCTAGAGAACTGGGGCAGTGAGGGAATTTCTTAAATTTGCCATTTAACCTGTAACCTAAGAATATGACCCCACAAAAAGGCTACGTAAACTTGAATCCCTACTGCCATCTCTTTGGAGCCAGAAAGTTGTTGAAAATCTGTAACAACTGGCAGTCACTTTAAAAATAAAGTTCAAGGGTTGTGATATTTCTTATCTAAACAGCTCCCTGAACACTCTTTTTTTTCTCTGCAGCCTAATGATTATTTTGACAGTTGTGGTTTTGAAATATAAACTTTGAAAACGTGTACTATCCAGCCAGTGGGCTAAGACTGCTTCTCTTTCTGTTTGTTTATGGTCTTCATGGAATTTATTCTGATGTCTGAAAACTTCTGATGTTCACGTAAAGTGTCCACTGTCTCCTCAGAGCACACTTGCTGATCTGTACTGTGATGTTTTTCTGCAGTGTAAACTCTCTGTGTATTTATAATTTAAAGACCTTACTCGAGGAATGTTAATGTTACTGTTTTAGAGTTTCATAGGGACGATTGAGAGATGTTACCATGACACAAGCTACTAATTTCTGATTGACTAATCCACATTCCCTTAGTTTTGTCCCAGATTTGTATTCTGTGTTTTTCAAAGTAGGTATTTCAGAGTGTTGCTTGAACTACAGTGTTGAAAACTGTAGGATGTGTCTGAGTAGGGACACTGGATTTCATGAGGAGATGGAAATAAAGCCCAGAGCCTGAGTGGTCGTTGAAAGTCCTTGGAGATGGTGGGTTCATTGTTGAAGGTTGCTGATACTTTGCTTCAGAAGGAAGTTGTGCCTTCAAGGCAGAACTGGCCTTTATCAGAGAACACGGTCTTACAAATTAATATCTTCCTTTAAATCTCTGTATGTGGTGTATCGGGGGTGCGCGAAGCACGGTCCCCAGACACGTATTTCTCTATATGTGTGAGAAAGTAAGGAAAGAATATTTAAGAAATGATCTTTTACATGACTTTACTTCATTAGATAGCCTGGGTGATTAGTTGTGTAAATGGAATGCCTTCCTTGCTTTCTGTAGTTACTCAATTTCACTTATAATCTGTTTTATGGCAGTGGCTTATGCAGGAGAAGACTTGTCCAGTCAGATTTGGATGTCTTTATAGCATGTACCACCACAGTCCTAGAGACAACTGCATCTGATTTATGGACTCGCTGTCCTTGTTAACAGTATAGCAGCTGGGGGTTTGTTGTTGTTTAGAGCCCTAATGTTTAGGTAATTGCATCTTTTTTAATGTCACAAATTAAAACAAAGACAAAAAAGTTACAGCTGCTTTTACACTAAACTTCATCTTGCCACTCTGTGCATCCTGTTTGTCTTGCTGCTGCGTTTGTTTGTAGGGGTTTTTTGGTTTCATACGGGCCAGTTGCTTGGTTTTCCTGTTCCTTCTTGCCCTGCTTCCTTGGACTTCCCTTCACTCATCCTTGTGGCCAACAATTTTTTTTGTCTTTCTTGCAGCCCCAGTGGAGTTTGGAGGCTGATTTCTGCATGTCACAATGTCTTTCACAGCAGGTTAAACAATAAATAAGCAATAAATGCCCAGGCATCTGTATAAAGAGCTGAAGAGACAGAAGCCAGCACCCTAAAATCAGCTCCTTTCTTGTGTACTAGAACTAGACTTCCCTGTGATCTATGACCTATCACTAGCATAAGCTTTTTAAAAACTAGCTTATTTTCAATGAAATGGGGCTGAAATTTGCAGTTTTGCAGCTGCTACTGAGTATAAATTTTATCCTTGAGAGTTAGTATCCCTTCTGTTTGCAGGGCTGAAGCTTGGTCAGTCATTTCTTTGCCTAGCACGTGCAGCAGTTTGTTTATAAGATTTCTGTTTCTCCAGCTCCAGAGCTGTTAAGGAAGAGAAGATCTTTATACTTCTTACTACTTATGCCAGCAAAAGCAGGCATTTTGTGTGTGTGTTTATTTAGTTGATATTGCATGGGGAAAAGAGATGTTTGCATTCCTAATGAAATAACATGGTGTCTCAGCTGTGGAAATGCTTTGTTGTGCATCAAACTGTAATAAACTGCTTCAAATAATAGGAGGGAAGTACAGGCACAGATGGAGAGGAGGAGCATGTCCTGAGATACTGATTAGTTTTCAGGCTCTCACCTGAGATATTGATTAATTTTCAGGCTCTAAATAGGATGATATCAAAACAATAAAGCCTAATTAAGCATGTCCCATTGGTGGTTATAATCCAGAAGACACTGAACTATGGGATATGAAATGCTAAACCAGTGTCTCTGAGCCTTGCATTTACATACTGAAATTTTGCAGCATCCAGCTAGAGAACGGTACTAAGAGGCCGCCAGAGCTTCAACTTGTTGGCTTGTACTGAATGGCTTTTGATTGTTTTGGGGTTAATATTTGTTACTTAATTATTTTAACGTCTTGCAAATGTTTGTCCTTCTTCTGATACTTCTACAACAAGAGGTAATTTCACAAAAAACAGCTAACCAACCAACCAAAAAGTACTCCCCCGCACCCCCCCAACCCCTTCAGCTGCAAAGCAGTCCGCAGTTAAGGCTGGATTCTGAATGCTTGAGGTCGGCTGGATGAGCATTGCTGAGAGCAGAAGGCAGCCTTAAACTCTGTTTGCATCAGAACTTTAGTTTTGCAGCTCTAGCGGGATTGTGGTGTTATTAACAAAGAGCTGTTAACTGAAAAAACAGTAATTGCTTACCTTTGTTTTATTCTGTTTGCTTTGAAAAGTTTCAGAATCTGATGTTACAATTACAAACATTTTCAGTTTCAGAGGGTTTGTGTTTTGGGGAGGACACCTGTGCTTTTTTTGCTTTTTTTCTCTTTTTTTTTTTGGGGGGGGTACTGTCTGCATATGTAATCTTGAATGCTGGGATTTTATGGGTGACTGGCTAGATTAATGTGTTCTTCAGAAACTTGCCTTGTAGCTTTATTATATATGGATTGTACTGAAATTCCATTTAACACGTAACAAATTTCATCTTCACTGCAGAAGTCACTAAATGGGTTTTGGATTACTCTATTCTAACACTGCAAAGTCTAAAGAAGGTAACTTTGAATTTGCAGGAAATACTTCTGCTTTAAAAAAATTAAGGTATGAGCTGTGGAAATAATGGGTGAAGAAGAAATTAATTTCATTATTAAGTTACAAATATGGTAGCTTTCCAATTTTAACTTTTAAGCATGGATGAATAATTTTAGGATTGTGAAGAAGAAAGGTAAAGCTAGTGTTTAGTTCAGAGAGAACTTTGTCATCATATTAACAATAATGGAATGAAGTTCTGGTTGTAGAGTTTGTGTGAAAATGGTGTACACAATTTTTTTTATACACTGGGGTGAATGTCTTACAGAAAATCTTGGTAAAAGTAGAGTAAGATGTTAAAAACCCAGTAAACCTACTAACTTTGTAATGATCTTATACAGCCTGTTAAGAGGACGTGCTGAATGACTGTGCCTTCTCCAGCCCTGCACAGAAGCAGTTAAAAGGAACTTGTTGGATTTGATTTGTTACCTGAGTGGTTTTAGTGGTACATTGCTTTAGGAGCTCAAAGCCTTTGCAAGTACAGGCTGATCCTTCCCTTTTTCATGGGTTGTCACAGTAGTAGGACATTCCCAGCTTTCTTGCTGAGTGTATTTTGGCACCCCCTCGGTGTTCTTGCATCTAGTGGCTGTGTGCTATTAGAGGAGAAAACCAGTACTTTCAAGAAGACGAAGTGTGTATCTATCTATTCGTTGTGTTTTTAAGGGAGGAGATTTATTCTTCTGTGGTCTCTGTTACTCTCCACAGCAGTCCTTACCATTTCGTTTAACACGTTTCTCAAGTGTTTGATTTTGCTAATGTGCTTCAACTTCTGTGCTTAACATTTAAAGAGATACCTGTTGAAGCACAAAAGGACCGATTAAAGGAGGCAGCAAAATCGATGTGGGTTGTCTGTGACCGGTCAGGTTACCACTGGTGGTAAAACACGTGTTTAATCCATAAGAGGACCGTTTATGAAGTCCTGCAAACATGTTCAGTCAGGGTCTCTGAGAACTTACTTTGGGCATGAGTTAATACTCTGCATGTAGAGGCTTTCTAGTCTCTGCAGGGTATTCTGTGCTGGTTGAAAGCAGTATCAGGAACAAGCTGTTGTGATTGCTCAAATGTCAGCAGGCTAGGGGGTGATAAAGCCCTTTATCCTACAAGCAAGAGGTTTATAAAAGGTCAACTCTAGCAGAACAGGTGGAAGTAAAAAACTGCCTTTGAAGACTTGTGAGAGAAGTAGTATTTATTCTGCTACTTTTGCACCTACTGGGATTTCAGCTTGATCCCAGTTCTGTACAGTCCTAAGTCTGGCCTCAATCCAGCTGTCTAACAAGGAGACATCATTTAGAAGCAGTCTGCAAAATGTCAGCAAGATTGGGACAAACCTTTGTTTAGTAGTTGCCTTCAGTCTGGCTCTTCATACAGCTGGGCTGTTCTTAACACAAAGCTAAAAAAGTTATTAAGACCTCAGTACAGGATTTTATTCTCACTTGAGGTCTGGAGTACTTGCTCTGTGTTTTCTTGAAACCAACTCAGTTTTAGAAATTCCAGGGGAAAAAAACTCCCAAATCTCCAAAACCCCCAAACTGCCGCCCCTGCCCCTCCCTGCCCCTCCCCCCCCCCCCCCCCCACCTTGGTAAAAAGTGTTTTGTCCTTGCACTAGTGCTTTAGTTTGTCTTGAAAACAGTTTCAGCTCCCAGATTCTGTTCCTAGACTTAATTTTAGTCTTCAGCCGTCTCCATTAGGAGGCTGTCACGGGGCTTGTGGTCCATGTTACTGAAGGATTGCTTTTATACGGATGCAGCAGAATACTTACTGTATACCATGTCAAACGGTGACTGGAAGCACTGTGCTGTTTCTCACATGATTGTGGTCTGTTTTCTCTCTTTCTCTTGGGACTTGCCTTAGTCAATGATTCCACAGTTGTATAGAATTTTGTGGGGTTTTAGTCCGATTTTGTCTTCCACAGGTCCTCTCAGAGCATCATAACCAAAAAAGGAGTAAGTTATGGGGAAAGCCAGGCGGGTGGATATATATGAAAAGCCAGAGAGACATGCTTAGTTTAGGATGAAGAAAAAGGTATCCCTTCTGTTAAATATTGTGTCTAGAAAATACACCAAGAATCAACATTCATTAAGGGATTATGTATTTCAAAGTCTGTATATGTTACAACTGATACACAGTCAGAGGAATGTATTCCAACTTGAATTTTCTGAACATATTCTATTTTTTAATTAGTTAGCAGTCCTGTTCTTATGTAAACATCAGACACCTGAAGGATGTTTTAGCTGGAGCTGTTACTGTTTTAAAGTTAGTGAAGTTACTTGGTGTGTTTTGTGTAGGTTATTGCTTTAGTCTTTCCTCATTGGCACTAATAGTCTGGCAAAAGGGACTAAAGTGTATGTCTCAGGCTTGTTGTTATGTGGTATTACTGTATTTTCTTTCTTAGGAGCTGCTTGTCCCGGTAGATTGTACTATGGAAAGACTGACCAAACAGTAATTCACTTGAAAATACAAATGTCAAATTTTTTGGTCCCTTTGAAAATTACCATCCAATGGCTTCTAAGCATTGAAGTTATTTGTTATCTTTATTATTTTTAATTGATTTTTATTTATTTTTTATTGAGATAGTTGCAAATACCATGTTATTTGGGTTATTACTGTAAGAGAAGTTAACCACTCTTAAAAGTCATTAATTTCAAAGTCAGTAATTTCCCTTCTGTGGTGAAAAGAGAAGTTGTTGTTAAACTGGGATGTTTGTGCCTTTTGTTTTCTTGGGTTTCTTGGTGGCACTTCTGAAAGATGAACTTCACAAACATCCTCTGTTACTTTCTTCCCAAGGGTGATGAGGAGCAGGGGCCCTCATAGGATGCTTTGGTACTTGGTCTTTCTAGCAAATCCATAGCCCTGGGTTTATAGTAAAGGAACTACTGGTGACTGTTCCAGCAGAATGACTGGGATTATGGTAAATATTTGATTTTGTTAAGCTCATGTGTGACTGCATCTTCCATTTACAGCAGACAAGGCAATTGGCATCCTCCTTAACCGCTGTTGGTTAACTCATGTTAGGAGTTGCTAAGGAGCAGCTTTCTATATGTTTTCAGAATTAATTTGCCAAAACCTATAGTTCGAAATTCGTGGATGGGTTGACTGTGTTGGGAGGCACTTGAATGAGAGAATTGTTCCAGTTGACTCCTTGTTTTTGTTCGTATTTATTGTTTGAGGGTGCCACTTACAAGTACTTTGCTGATAGTTGTGGATGGCTTCTAAAATTATTTAACAGTCCTCTTTGTCTCTGATTGCTGGAGTAGGCTAGAGATTACCTGAAATTGATTGAAGCAACAGGTCATACATGTTTTGACTGAAGTAAGTAAGCTCACGAAATACTTGGGCCTTTCTTGCAAAAAATACACTCCTAAGCTGTGTACCTGCACTCCTTATGCAATGAACTGGGAGTAGCAAGTGGAGGGCTTCATGATTTCTTAAGTCAGCCTGTTCTGCCAGATGAGTTGTTCTACTGTGCATGGTCCTGAAGTTTCACTCCATCTGCACTAGAATTTGTTCAAGGAATCGCCTTAGCTGTACACTAGCTTAGTAAGAAATACTTCTTTGCAGCACGGTCAGTTTATAGTTGTGACTTTGTATCTGGCTGTGTGACTTTTAATGTTGGCACAAGACGGTGGGGAGGGAGAAAGGAGCTTGGGGGTTACTTGTGATCCGTCTGGTTGTGTCCCCTTGATTTTCAAACACGCTTCACTCCAAATGGTCTGGACTAAGAAATCCCTCTAAAAGTGGATTAGTTTCCAGAAGTATAAAAGGACAGCGGAGGTTTTATTGAGGCTCTGGTATCTCAGCTGGTAGATGAAAGGCATTAACAAGGTTCGTGTTGTGCATAATTGAGTGTTGTCCAAAGGATGGGCTTCAAATGGCATCTAAAGGAAAAGCTGTGCTGTGGATACGTGGCTTTTCAAATCCACCTTATTTTTACTGTGAACGTTCACATGCATCTTTTAGAATAAATAGTATGTATGTGGAATTCATCCTAGTGCAGCGACTTTTGCATTCATTGACCTGTGTTAATGCTTAATTGTAATCAGCACATTCAACGTCTCCTTTCTTCTGAGAGTTTTTCTGCAGCAGTATTTTTTATATTTAATAGAAAAGAGCAGTATTTATGTAGTATTAGTGGTTATTCGATGAAATCCCTTATGTAATTTTTGAGGCTAAGTCAGGTAGCAGAGACCAGACCATCTCTGAATGAAAACTGTGCTCGTGGTAGTTCCTAACCCAGTCTGTGGTTGAATTGTTACTGTGGATTAGCAGTATATTTGAAACTAGCCAACAGCACAAAAGAAAGTATAGAATGGCAGAGATTCTATTGACAAACTCTGCTTCTCTATTGCCAAATGGACCTTTGTTTGCCTGCAACAGTTCAGTCTCCAGAGATGAGAGCCTTGGCCACAAAGGGGACGCCCGGTCCTCGCAGGCTGAGAGATGCAGTTTGTGCTATCAGTACAGAGTAGGTGATCAGAGAACAAAGTTTAAGCTATTTCTAGTGAGTAGAATATGCATTTGTTGTGTCATCTGAAAAACACATTTCTGTTCTGGGAAGTACTGGTGGGGGGCTGGCTGTCTTGTCCATATCTAGTATGGATGGGGAAGAGACACACACCGTGGTGGGGAGGTGGGGAGGGAACCGTCCCCTGCTGCCCCGGAGGAAGGAGTGGTGGTGTAGGCTGCACGCTTGCAATAGTATTGCGAGAGGTAGCCAAGGCAGGACAGAGCTGTGAAGTAAAAGCTCAGACGGTTGAATTATGAGTAAAGCATACAGGGTTTGGGGGCTGGCTGATTGTTAACCCTGTCTTTTTCCTGATGATGCTCAGCATTGTGGAGCTGGATCAAGTTGCAAGTTAGTTGTGAACAGGCACCTGAACATGCAGAAATTGAAACCAGCAGGGAATTTCAAGTGTGAAATTGTCCCACAGTATGGAAACAGTTTTGAAAAAGTGACAGGAAAAACAGAGGAGGAGTACCCCAGAGAGGGAGCCAGTGAGCTGCTGATGACTCATGCTAAGACGTGTGAGATGTTTTCTCTTTTTTGTTTTGTTTTGCTTTCTACATTGAAAATAACACATATAGTGAGACTGTTTGTGCAAATAGGACTGGTGACAAATACCTTAGACGGTAGAGGGAAGAAAGAAGTTGAAAAGTGCTTGGACTTGTTTTAGGTAGTTGTACTTGAAGTTCTTTGTGTAATATTCCTAAAGACAGCCTCAGAATTATTTTCCATTCTTTTTGCCTGAGCTCTTCTAAAAGATAGAAGTAACAGAAAATGGGGAAAGATAAAAGATGCTGCTTTTTTTAAAAAGTGTGTTGAGATGGGGGTCAGTCTACAGACAACTTGCTGGATATGGATTTGTTAAGAAAAAGTTACATTGAACCAATCTAATCTAGATCTAGTGTCAGCAGTTTGTGGTGGGAGTGAAACAAGAGATGCCCTTTGTCTTGTCTTTTTTAAGGCTTTTGATGTTGTTTTATGACACTTGTAGGCAAGTCAAGGAACTAGACTAAGAGAGAGTTAGGGGTTTTTTCCGAGCTATACTTGGAGGTCATTAGACACCAGTGCTTTGTTTTACCAATAAAATTCTGTATCAAATCGAAATCAGAAGGATAGCCTGGACCAGGTCAGCATTATTAAGGATTAATGATCTGGATGACATAATCTGAGATGACACCAAGCTAAGGAAAACTGGAGACTTGCTGGGGGATAAGAGTCACAGTTGGTGCTGACAGATGAAGATATTGCTTGAAGAAAATCAAGTGAGATACAGTAGGGATAAGTAGACAATAGCACGTTTGGTGGTACACATACAGGATGTGTGCTTGATGAAACACTTTTGAGATTTATAGTGGTTCTCAAGTTAAATTTGAATTAACAGTATTGTGCAGTTGTAGAATAGGATTTCTGCTTTCAACTTGTAGTCTCTTTTCAGTGTATGCTTTAAGCTGGTGTCTAGTTCTGTGTGCTGTCATCCATTCACTTGGCGGATCATTTAGAGAAAGACAAGAGCAGCTTATGGAAGATGATTAGAGATGCAAAAAATGGGGTTCTTTACTCAAAAGAAAGTGGAATATGGGCTTTAAATATTTAAAGACTATTTTTCTTATCCACCGTGATGGCAGAAAACAGAGTATTCACTTCCTTTCTGAAGTAGCAATCTGAATTGTATCCGGGAAAACAGAAATTAGGCAACTTGCAGAAGAGTGAAGTGCTAGGACAGAGCGCAAGTGGAGGTTGTGGAATTCTTAAAAAGCAGCTTACACACCCATCCATGAGTGATGAGACCTTTTTGAGTCTGGTATATTTTCTACACCGGGAGGACTTTATTGCCTGTCTTCCTCTGTGTAAGAGTTTGTCTGCTGAGTTACACAGTTTGTCTCTTGTGCTTATAATAAGGCAAATGTGCAAGATCCCATATAGTGCCATATAGACTTCCACTATGCAGAACTCAGTGGTTACAGAATAAATATCTCCTTGTGGGACTGCAGTCTGGTTTAGTGACCTTTTTTTCTCCCATTTGCTTTCAACTTTGTGTTTACACTTTGTTTTCATTCGTTCATGTTTGGGGGCAAAAACAGAAAAAAAGGTCCTATAAAATGATCAAATGTCAGTCAATACTCTTATGTCTTCCCAGGTTTTTGTGTAGCCTGAAAAAACCCATCTGTGTGAATTCCCTTCCTGATCACAATGAGATGTTAAAACTGAAGCTTCAGTGTGAGTTTTCAGATCCCAGTATCGACAGTACTGCTGCTCAGCATTTTAACAAGTATGTCCAGCTGATGTGCCTTTTTTGCATCCCATCCTGCCTCACATTATTCATGCCTTGCCAAACACATCAGCTTCACTGAAAATGGTTCATTTACAACTTTTGCCTGGTGCTGGCAATTTATTGATATGCAGAAAATAGGGAGCATTGGGACAGCCATAAGGAAATGGAACTTTACAATAAAAGTGAACAAAATGGGTGTTACTGCATATCTTATACTTTCATTTAAGACAGGGTTGATTAATACTGCTACATACTCTGGCACTAGGAAGTAAACCCAAAGAAAATACTCTTGTAACAAAATGCATTTTGTTTAGCAATGCAGAGAGTATTCCAAATATATATGTGAAAATTGTTTACACATCAATCTATGAGTTGTTTCATGTATGATTAGCAGTGATGGTCATGAATGCAGTTTATTAAACTGAGATGAGAACTGCAGGCCATTTTCCTAACAATAACTGTCAGGCAGATGTATTGTTGCAGGAAACTTGTAGTTCTTCGTTCTTTGACCTGTCGTCTGGACATCCAGGTTGCAGGTGGAAAATTCCAGCATTTCTGAAGCTGTCCTCATTATTCCTTCAGAAGCTGCAACTTCAGTCTTGCCTTACCACTTCCTTTAAAAGATAATGTGGAAATGCTGACTTAGTCTTATCAGGATGATCCGCACCTGATAAAGTAATAGCTTCTGTGTTGTTAAACCATCAGAATTGGTAATAATTGAGGAAATAGAAGAGTAAAAAATAACTTCTTAAAGTATTTGTATATGACAAGGTCTGTGGAGATATAACTGTTTAGATTATGACAAAGGTAATGAAATCTGTTTCTGAGTCAGAAAATCCTTTTTTGTGGTTGTTGCTGGTTCTAGAAATTATTTCTTCAAGAAAGCATACTCAGAACTGCTGTGGATGTTTGTCCTCTTTCCTAGTCTACCAGACTGCTCTGTCTGCTAGTGAACTTCTTGAACAGTTTTCTTCTCTTCTGTAAGGTCAAGACATCTATCAGGCCTTAAGCGGACCACAAAACTACAAAAATTCTCCATCCAGCACCCTCACATGTAGGTGACAACATTGTTTTTATTCATGTTTTGCAGACAGCAGCGGACATAGTCTTTTAGTCTGGTGACATTCAGAAATTCTCTCTGTAGCTGGGTGCTAACCTCAAGATGCTTTTTTTTGCCAAAGATCATAGTGTCATACAGAGGGCTTCTGTGATACACACTCACTGTGGTTTGTGCTTTCTTAGTATTTCAGATGACTTTGGAATTATTGTGTGTTACTTCTGTTCAGCCAGATGGAGAAATAAGCATTTTGATACAGCCTGCTTCATGTGATGCTTGGAGCCTCTTACCCAATAATTTCTTTTCCCATCTAAAACTCTATTAGATGTTTATTCTGAACAAAAGGTGTTGTCACTCTGTGAGCCTTTTGGAATACTCCTGACTGAAGATGAGCACAGTTCTGGGATTGCTGCCATGGTTGTTTGCCTGTGGTTCCTCATAGAAAAGTCAAAGCTAGACAACTGATGTGATTCTGTGGTTTAAGCAGTCGGGGGCTTGACTTGCTGGAGAGTCAGAGCAAATGGAGCAGCAGGTCCAGGATGCTCTGGAGATTGGTGGCTGCACCAGGGACCTAAACTAAACACCCTCCTACCAAAAACAAAAGTGATATGGAGTGATTTCAGTACATCTTTCGGATCAGCAACTTATTGCCTCCGAGTGCTCCATTAGTCAGTCCTTTTTAGATTAGTCCTTTTAAAAATTAATGTTTCAAATAGATTACTGTTTATCTACAGTATTGGTCTAGAAGTGACTCATGGCACAACTGCATGGAAGAGGTTTTCTTACACTGTTTGTTTATTTACTCTACTTGCCTCTAGGGAACTTGGCTGCATTTATAATTTTGACTTCCCTCTTCAAAGGTGTTTGTGCACCTAGACTGCACGTTGCATAAGCAAAGAGTAAATATTTCCTGGCAAAATGATGGTACTTTTTTACTAGCCGAAAATTTAAATAGTTTTAAGAAAATGTATGGTTTCTTCTTGTTGTTATGTAGTGGAACAATTGCCAGATTTCCTTTATAAATCAGTTTGTATTTGTGTAACGCCTTTAGACTGTAGGGAACCAGAGCTGAGTTTGGACATGTCCCTGTGGGCTGCAGTGAAATAGAGGCTTGCAGTTGTCATGAGCAGGGCTGTGTAAGGTGTGCTGCCAGTGCCATAGCCTCCTCCCACCACAGTATAGCAGATTAATTCTTCTGGGGCCAGGGCAACAGACTTGTGTCCTGGAATCCCATGGCAAAATCACCCTGCACTGCTTCTCCTCATACTCATTCCAAAATTAGCACACCTCTGCAGAGTCCCTCAATCTGATGCTATGTCTGATCTGTTCCAAGAGAACAGGCATATAGACATAGCTGAATTGTATCACTCCCCATGTAAAAATTTGAATATGCTGTCATCCTTATTTTTCTTTGCAACACCTTTGCATTGTTTTAATTTTTAAAAACAGGGAACTGAGCCATGGAGATTATTTATTAGTTGATCAGATTCAAATCTAAGAGCAAAACTCTGACCAAAAATAGAACTGCAAGTAATAATAGCTTATATTTGGCCTATGTGATTAATTCTTCTATAATGAAGTTATTTCTTGTCATAAGTAGAGATTTGGTTGCTTTCTGCTATTTTTATTGGGGTTTTGTTTGTTTGTTTTTATTTTTTAAAACTACATAGTCTTGTTGTTGTTATTATCATCATCATTATTATCGTCATCATCATCATCATTACCATTACTGTTGTTACTATTATCATTATTATCTAATTTTATTGTAAACAACTCTGACAAGAATTCTGGTTCTGCAGCTCTGGAATTCCTGCATAGAAAAGACTTACAGAGCTCCACTCAACGTACAACTTCTTTCTGTAGAATAGAATGGGCCTTGATTCTGATAATAAATGACTTCAGTGAAACTGTTCATGCAAAAAACTTTGAATATTTCAATGTATCATGTTTTCATAGAAACTTTCTGAATGATGCCCTGATATTAGTAATGAAATAATAATATTTCTAAATATGCTAATAATTCACATAATACTAATATTACACATTTTCTTTGCTTTCCTTCTTCAGAAAGATTTTGTACAACACAGAAATAAGCTGTATGCTTTTAAGCTTCTTAAAAGAAGCCATAACGTAGAAACACACTCATACTATTTGTGGTATAAATTGATGTGGTAGTGCTATGCAATCCAGTTCAAAAAGTGTTTAAGAAAAGGATGGCAGGAAGGAAGCAGTGAAGTGTGAGAGTAACAGAGTAGTGGTAAGTTTAAAAAAAAAATTCTAATCAGAGAGAATGGGGCACCCAGAAGATTTTGATGCTGTAGAGCAGCTGTTGCTTCAGGTCTGGCTGAATTGGTTTGCCCCTATTTTATGTAGAATGTGATTATTTGTCATTTGATAAACATGCATCTGTCATCATTCAGTTGCTGGAGAAATTGTTTCAAGATTTTGTTTCTTTCAGTCGTTGGCTTATTGGTTTTAAATGTCTGTGCATTAATGCATATCCAGATTAGACAGGGCTAGTATTCCTTTTCTTCTAAACTGTTGTTTTTTTGTTTTCTCTATTCCCACTTTTCCAATCTTCCCCTGCCCCCATTTTCCCTCTAAAAATATCTTTAGGAATGACTTGCTGATGGTGTGCCGCCAGCTGAATATGGAGGCGTCTGTTGCAGAGATCATGCACCAGCTGGGAGCGGATGAAAATGGAAAAATTTCCTTCCAGGATTTTAGTCAGTGCCGCATGGAACTGGTACAGGAGATCAAGAAGGAGGAAGTGGAGCTTTCTGTGAAATCGGATGACTCTTGTAAAAAGAAAAAGTTAAGGGATAGAGTAGCTTCCTGGCCAACTATCAGCAATAACAGTTTAGGTAGGTATGACTCTTAAATGTCCTGTTGGTGTAATTTAACAAAAGGTAAACTCTGGCGTGTTTGTTACTGATTTTACTGGCATTAGGGTTGCTCCTAAAGGCCTTTGTGAATCTGCCTTGGCATAATTTCGTCATATGCTAGAGTGCTGTTGTAACTGATACAGTCTCATCATCAGAATGTAGACTAGAATGTGTGCAGAGCATCCTCTTCTAAAAGTGCAAGTTGCACGAGAGAACAGACTTCCTTGGGAGGGCAGGGGCTGGTAACTGAAGATCCAGGGAGTTCTCTCTTCTCTGTAAAGCCCAGACAGATACATAGGTCAAACTTAGAAATGAGGAGAGATGTAATCTTGGTTCCAGTCATAATACACTGTAGGGATGAATGTTTCTTGGATGCTTTAAAAATCATTCCACTGAGTGGGAGATCTGAATGCGGGGAGAGCATTAGATTATGGTTTAGAGTATACAAAAATAGTCCTCCATCTGGCTAAAAACCAAACCAAAAAAACCAAAACCAGAACCAATCAAACCAAAAGAACCCACCACCAACAACAAAAACAAACCACAAAATCCCCAAAAAACCCAAACCGACAAACAAAAAAAGTGCTATTCCATCCACAGGAACATGGGAATGTAGGAAGGGATTATCTGTGCCATTGAGCCTGGTCTTGATAGCACTGAGACCAGCCAGCATTAGGTCAGAAATGTTAAGACCTGTGCAATGATTCCTTTCACCCTGTAAGAAATGCAAGAGACTAGAGGTCACAGGTTCTGGGGTCAATAATGACGAAGGGTGGTGTCTTGTGGAGAAAGCTGAGGATGCTGTTCATTTCCCCAGCTCTCTACCACGGATGCATCCTGGCTAAGCACAACTGCTGGCTGGTGACATGGAACTGACCTGCATCCATGCTTCACAAAAACACCATCAGCCTCTGATTGTGTTTAGTTGGAGCTATGTCTCCTCAGCCTTTTCTTTAGGCTGTATGAGCCTACGTGTTTTAAAACACTTTTTTAACAAGAAGTCTTCCATTAGTCTTCCTCTATTAGAAAAATAGTTTTTCTTTGCATGTGTCCTAAATTAAGTTGGGAATATTTTTTGCTGTCAGATGTGCTTCATACTTCTTCTGGACAGTTGTGTTATTCCGGCTTCTCATGCTAGTGGTCTGTTGTCAGGTGTAATGTTTAACATCAGATTTATTTTCTTATTTGAAGGTAGTTGATGGTACATGGGATTTCTGTTTTAGCAGCATGATGCAAAGCATACTGAAAACACAATACAGATACAAGTCACACATAGCAGAAGAGAGCAATTACAGTGCACCAGCGTGGCTGAGCCATGTATTCGTGTACCCCACACTGGCCTGGCTAAGTCAGGGAGATATTCACACTCTTCTGAACTCAGGGAGAAACACAGCACCAGTTGATTCTCTCAGCTGTTTATAGTTTACCTAAAGCAAAACCCATCCTCAGGTTCTCTTGGTTGGTGTTGAGATCAGCTCAGCTTATTTGCAGCAGCTGTGGTCAGTCCCAGCCCACATCCTTCCCTGAGCTTCATGGGCACATCACCCCGGCCCATCTCTAATCCTGCTCCCATGGTAGGGCTTTACTGATCAGTCACACCTGTCTTTATTTCGTCAGTAGTCAGCTTCACAGAAAGTAAAACTGGGCATGTGTTGATTTTGGTGGTTTGGTCTGTCTATTAATTTACTTACGTATTTGCTTTGGGAAAGGTGGGTTTAGCATGTTCTCACTTCTAGTCGCTTTGCACATGTTTTTGGCTAGTCATCTCAGGAATTAAAATTTTCATTGTTTACTTTGTGTCCTTGGTGAACTCCTTATCTTTTTGCTTTTTGGATGGACTGTACTACTCCCTTATCCCATCATCTCATGCTCCTTGGCTTTTCATTTTGGCTTCTCAGCATAGCAGATCTGTTTCATAGCTCTTTTTATCTTCCATCTCATATTTTATGGTTTCATAGTCATATTTTGTTATAGAGGTACTTTATTTTTAGTATTTCTTTTGTTTATCCTTCTTCGGTGTATATTCTTGAATTGCAAGACTCTGTAGTTTCTATGCCCATTTCTCTCATCACTTTCTGTATTGAAATCTTCACAAGCCTTGTGCTCAGTTGATTTCCAGCCTGTGAATCTGTTTATGGAGCTGTATCAGACAATATTTTAAAGCCCAGATTGTGCCTAATACCTTTTTTTTTTGGTTTAAGGGTATTGTGTGTTCCCTTGCTCATACAATTGTCGTGTGTTGCATGCTTTTCCAGTGCTGCCACAGTTGTATTTTTCTGCAAAACAGAGTTGTTGTTCTGCCCTCAGGTCGCTATACAAAGTTTCCCTGTTAGCTGACCAGATTTCTGGGTTTTAAAATCTTCTTTATTAGATAAGCCAGCCTAGTAATTATGATTTGTAATAATCAGAGGTGAAAGACAGCTCCTAAACTTCGTAAGAGAAAGGCCTACATAAGAGTCTCAAAATTTATCCCACGAAGAAATCTTACTAATTTCTGCCAAAAAGTATTCATAATGAACTTTCAAATTTTTTAGCATATAGAATTCAATCTATTTTTTTCCTATTTTCCAATTGCTGTTAGTTTTGCAAGAATAATTTAATGTGTTTTTAAAGTTGGTGAGTGAACCCACTTCTCTTTTCCTATTTTTTCCCCCAAAAGTTAAGTCCAGAAGACTTTAGAATTTCCTGCCTTGATATATTTTGCTCTGCTGATCAAGTGTGACTGTTTTACTGCACTGTACTTCTAGAGCTATAGGGAATTATGGGCTTTATCCTTGTCCTGCTTTGACTCTTGCAAGAGTTCTTAGAGAACATATGGACATGCTCCCTTTAAAAAAAGGAATGGGAGGAAATACTAAAAATTAGCATTTAGGATGCAACTGCTTTTTATTTGGTTGTAAAAGAAAGCCATTGTGGCAGCACTGTTCAAAATGTTCTATGTAGCTTTCTTTTCAAAGAGTCAAGGGAACACCACTGCAATGTATTTCTGTGATACAAACTCAGCCTGTAGTGTGAACGTAATGATGGCTGAAGGATCCTGAAGAATTACACTTGCAGTACAAGCTTGAATTATGATCTGCACGTTGCTGTGGCTTTTGTGTCTTTGAGGGCTCACTTAGATGCTGATTAGTGATCAGAGAATGGATTGTGTTATATTGGCTCCTTGCTCTTGCTTGCTAAGCGTTGTTTAAGACAAGACAAATTCAAATGTGGGCTTGGTGGATGGGTTTTTTTTTGTTACCGTTTTTTTTTTCTGGTCAAAGAATACTATTTTTATTAAACTTTATTTTCAGAGAGAGTTTACAGGCCTCTTTTTCAAGACTAATTTCTACAGAGTATGTCAGCTGTTGATAATGTTTGAAAGCTGTTATCATGTATCCATGTGGGGCACATAAATGACAGAATTTCAAAACTCATCTGACTGGTTCTGAGTGGCAGGGGTCCTTATGATCTGAAACAAAGGAATCCAGCCGTTGACATGAATATTTTTATACTGCAAGTTTGTGTGTAATTGTGCAGAGATTACCAGTCAGGCAGCATTTTGTGCTGCCTTCTCTTGGAACTGTTCCAAATTCTTGTAAAAAAAATGCAGAAACTTTTATCTAAATGTAATATTACCTTTGCTGCCTGTAAGTTTTGCTTTTCGTTATGAAGAAAATAACTTGAAAAAAGGTTGCAAGAAGTAATTGCATCTAATTCACTATTGCACTTCATCTCATTCATCTTTTTTATCGTTTATAAGGTTCTTGTAATAATTTTGCCCAACAAATGTTCACTCCTGTGTTTCCATGTGGGATGCAGGAGTGAGGAAATTGGTTGACTGTTTTAGTCAAGGTACAAGACTCAGGTTTATTAATACTCACTCATGTATTTGGCTCAGTAAGCCAAACCTGCATCCATATCTACCATCCTGATGAGCAAATGAGTGTATAGATTTAAAGGCTTAATGTTTTATTCAAGTGCACAGAAAAGGAAGTTTTTCAAGGTACTAGAATTAGGCTTTTTGATATTTATTAATTAGCAATTCAAAGCTGTTATAATGTGTTGTAGTTCTTACCCTACGCTATTAATGCCAGTGGGAGCTTTAACAATAATTTTCAAGTAATAGCCAGTTATTATTCTATACGTGAAATGGAATGTAAACTGTTAATGTTCTCATCTGGCATTTTAAAATACAATAAAAATTAATGAAATAACTTTTGAAAGTGTTGCTGGAGTCTTGCAGTGACCATATGCAACCCGACTTTTTAATATAGCATTTCAGGAGGAAATGCAAGAAGAATGTTAGTTACTGATCAGGTCTGTGTGGAGAGTGAGGGCCATGATGGGTACAGTAAATCTGTGTGAATAACGTAGTGAGTGATGGAAGTGGATTGCTTGGCACATGAAAACTTTAACGCAGCAGAACTGCATCTCTAATATTTAAAGCAGGAAGTTGCCTGAATAGTTACGGCTTCTGTTAGCTTTTTCAGTGTTGTATAGCTTTGTATGTCTTTTATAAAAGCTAGGATTAGAATTATTTATATTATGCATTGTATAGATTTGTTTAGCTCTTTACAAGGAGCAAATTGCCATTTTTTCCCCATGATAAAGAATAGCCTGTTTCTGGCACCCATTGACTTGGAGGATGAACAAAAAATGGCATTACTTACTAGTAAATTCTTTCTTTAGGCAAGTAAATGGTTTCCTGTAACTGCATGTATTTATTGATCTGATTTCATATTCTAGATAAACAGTTACGAATACAAGAGTCTTTTACCATTTTTTGGCTGTAGGTTAGTACTTAGTAATTAATTCATAGCCAACTCCCCTTTCTTTACTGAAAATAAGTCCCTTGAAAATTTGCTATGATAATTTATTTGCATAGTGATCAAGCATGGGAATTAATCAAAGGAATGGTAGGAATTCGGCCTTAAATTAGCTTATGGGTGAACAGGAGAGGCAGACCAGTGGGGCTGAAAAATCATTATTTTTGCTTTACATTAATTCCATGTTTGATCTTACGGCAAATAAATTGCTCTCAAGAAACTGATGCAGTGATTACATTTATTTATGCTATATTTAATTAAAAACTACAGAACTCATACAGACTCAAAGGCATGCTGCGGATTTTCTTGAGATTTATGAGCAAAGTTTCACCCTTAGATATGTTTGACTAGACAAGCTGTGAGTTTCTGCTAGGCCAAATTTAATTACATACAAACTCCTGGTAACTGTAACTGGTTTAGTTTATTACTTTAAAATAATCTTTTGATACCACTTTCTTTGTGTGAAGCAGCAGAATATAGGTAATTTTTCTTTTTTTTTTTTAAGAAACAGAGAGTTTAAGTTCTAAGAGCGTCATTACAAATGATCCTGAATTTCCAGGGGTTTGTAATTGACAGCTGATGAGTCTTATTAAAATTGTAATGTATAGTATGTGTTAAACACTGGTGAATCTACAGAGGATAGAAGTCATCCTTGCAGGGACCTCTGGTGTCTAATAGAAAAACAAACGTGGTTGAAGCTTTCTTCTGGTTTGAATATTTGTAAAATGTAAGAACAGCTTATCTGTATTAGACCAGACTTTATTCTCAAATGGTAATTCTGTCCGTCAGCATGGTGAGAAGCAAATGATTAGAGCAGACAGTAGGGACTGAGTGATCATGTAACGATGCTTCCATATTAAATTTCAGCTCAGGGGCTTGGAATTAGAGATAGTTGCACTTGCTCACACACACACGGCTTCCCTCCCTCTAACCCTGTCTTACAGGGCTGCGTCTCTGAGCGCCTGTGAGTCTTTAGTGTTCACAAGTCCTGCAGCCAGGAGTAGCACAGCTTGCCCTTCCATTGTATGAGGAGCAAACTCTTTTTGGATTGCTCAGGTTTCCTGACCGCCTCCTTCCATGTGTTTGCAGGCGTTTTTCTCTTTTTTTTTTTTTCCTCCTAGCGTATCTAGTCAAGGTTGAGCTTTGCATTGCATTGTGTTATCTTCCTCAGTAGGAGCACGGAGTCTGTCACCTCTGTGCCTTCCATAAAAGTTACAGGAATTCAGTGTATTTGACACTTTGACACCCCTACCAAATGCCCTTGAAATTATCAAATACCTTAAAACTTTGACAGGAAAAACTTTGACAGACAGCTGAGTGGGTACAATTGGGGGAAACATAGGAAGCTGCTGTTCCTGAGCGCTGCTGCTACCAAGAGTCCAGCCAGCTCTGCAGAGCACCACAGGTCAGGCTCGTTTCAGGGTAACAGTACTGCTTGCCTGTGCCGCTTGGTCAGCTCCAGAGGTAACCCCTGGAGCTGTGATTTGGGTTTGCCGTATGGTGTGGAACTGGATTACGGCATCACTTCCTCAGTTTTGTCCCAGTTTATGCTTTCCATGCAAACTGTGATCAGCTTGAGAAACCAAAAGGCTGCAGCTGGAATTTTCATGGAAGGCACGCTTCATTTGGTTCAAGATGAGCACTGTCACACATCCTATACTTCAGCTTTTGTAAATCGAGGCTTGCCTCTCAGCACATTTCTGCTTTACCTCTCTTGACTTAGGTGATGTGCTCTTCACCTGCCTGCTTTTAATGAGGCTCTGACACACTGTGGTTCATGAAACAGCAACCAAATGAAGCTGACAGACAACAAACTCTGGAAGTTTCATTTGTTCACTTGGGTACCTGTGTATTCAAGTCAGATCTAAAGTGAGATTGTCTTGAGTGGAAGATAACCAGGGAGGAAGCTGATTATTCACATGTAAATTGCTGTGTAAGGAAAGCCGACTTTTTTTGGAAGTACAGCACATACAGTACAAATACTGTACTTGAAAGGTATGTTGGAACTTCATCTAGCTTCTGTATGACTTCGGGTTTTATGTACTCTTTTTCCTTTCACTAGGGGAGTACAATATACTCCCCTCTTTACTAGAGAAAAGGGAAAAAGGGTTGTTTTCTGCCTTACTGGAAACTTCAAATGAAATACTAAATTGAGTTCCTGAGTACAGTGGTGTCATTAGCCAGCAGCATTCTGGCAAAATTTAGTTTAGGTGCTTTAACAATACTGAGTACTAAGAGACCTTGGTTTCTAGACTGTTGAGAAGTCATTCCCATCCTCCATTTGTTCTGTCTGAATAGAGCAAATGGTTTTCTGGTCTCAAGGATAATTTTAAATCATTGCAGATTCAAGGACAGGTGTATGAAGGTGTCATGGATAGTGTGCTTGTATTTTTTTTCTGTGTTATTATTTCCTATATGGCCTGTCTGCTGGCAAGCCAGCAGCCAGTCTGCTGGCAAGTACTGAAACCATGATACTTTACATAGATGCGTTTCTCCAGTAGTTGAAATAAATTAGAAGAAGGTAAATTTACTGAAATTCCACAAATATTTGTTAATATATGTGGTTTGGACTACTGGTTTAACAAACCCAGCTTCTTCATCCAAAAGCTGTGTTGAAAAACTGGGAAATTGTAATGAGAGAAACTTCTTCTTTAGTTAGATACATCTCTCTGTTTAACTTTCTCAAGGCTTTATGGATTACCTTGTCTGTGTTATGACTTTGCTCTTGGCAAGCTTGCTCACTTATCTGTTCTAATTTTCATGTAGCCATTTGATTTATTTTTCTTAAGATTTGACATAGTTTTTATAACTGATAAAAATCTGCTTATAAAAATATGTCATGGAATGTAAAAAATTAAAACCCAAGATGACAGTATTACTCTGGTAACTAAGAGTGCTGGTTATGTTGCAGACTGTTCCACTTTCAAGGTGCATTTAAGTGTTTCTGAAATTTACACTACAGTTATACCCAGAGTCAGGCAGCACAAAATTGCAGAGTTCCTGAATTTCAAATGTACCAATATTAGGGATACTTCAGTGAACGTGAAATACAGTTGTGGTTTTGTGATGATTTTGAGAAATACACCAGTAGAAAGTGCAAATGCTGTAACATGTAGTTCAGGTACAAGAGGGAGATGCCATGTGAGCTGACAGCAGTCTTAGAGCAGAAAGTATCGACATGGTTCACTTTTCCTCTTAGATGTGATATCATAAAAGAGATTTCTCCCATTAGTAAGTTGCCTTAGTTAGGGTGGGGTGTAGCTGTGGCTTCCTTCCCTTGGAGCTTGTTGTCCTCACTCCCAAGACTGAAAAAGGACTGAAAAAACACAGCCTAACGTTGTGTTTTTTGTGCAGTGTTCATCAAACCAAAAAAAGGGCATGGTGGGAGGAACAAGATTTAGATGGGGATCCCACAGATCCTTGTCTTGAGATTCCTTGTTTCCCGTGGCTGCCATAACTGCTTCTCCCATAGCAATTATTTCCTTCTTGGTCACTGGACAAGTGTTGCAAAAGATTCTGGTGTGAAGTATTTCTAGGATTGAATGTTGAGTTGAGCATACATTTAAAAATTATGCCTTCCCAGACTTCCCTCCCTGAATTCTCCTAGAACTTGTAATGGATGCACAGATACCTTTCTGTATTTTATAAACATTCTTACCCAGCTGTGCATGTGAGAATCAGTTACTATGATCATCATTCTGCTGCTGTGCCATTCATAGGTGTCATTCATATTGCTTTATCATCTGATGCAAAATAATAAGTAGGTGTTAAAGAGTGATTCCTGTTGAATAGGAAAGAATTAGCTGTCAGGCTACCAGCTGAAGCTAGAACCTTTGGTCTTTGACTCCTGTATGGAAGTGTTTTGTAGAAAACAGTGGAAGTAGTTGTAATAAGCTCCAAATACAACTATAATTTTCACTTTTCTAGTCAGGTTGGATTAGTATAAAGTTGATCCCTCTATGGAACATAGCTTCTTTTCAATTGTTTTGGTTTACTGTGCTTTGTATGTTGGTTGAGCAATTGGAGCTCTATTCAGCTCCTAAATTTTCTTTAAATTGCATTTGGGTTTTGTAATGTTTGCATCAGGTTAGGGGACTTGAATTGTCTAAATGTCCAAAGGTTTACTCTCATTCTTCTTGGCTTCTTGCCCAGGCCTCATATTTTTATAGCTAGACCTACTCCTTGAGGCCCTGACTTGACTAGCAAGTGCAAAATGACCATTCTTTGTTAATTTTGTACATTTTCCCCTTCATTCAGTGCACTTGCCTCCAAAACCATTATTACTGAAGTTGGCAGGGAGCCTTGAAATGGCTAGTGCTTTTCACGAATCTCTCTGCTGCCTTCATGAATAATAATTATTTAAATTTCCAACTCTATGTGATAGGTTATCACAATTTAACTGTTGAATGAAAGATGAGCAAAAAAAAATGCTGAAAATAGCCATTCTTCTGGTAATATAATGTAAATTAAGTTTAAGTAGCTAAATGTCATGGCTACCCCGTGGAAAACAGTGATCAGACACTCCTCATTGAGTGAGGGGAAGCTGTGTGACCAAGGAGCTGGTTGTGCATTTATGTTGTCAACTGTCTTCATGCTTGCCATTCACAAGCCAGACTCATTTCAGAGCCTGCTGCCGAGCTAATCTTACAGTGCCTTGCTTTTCCTGATATCCCAGATCCTTTCAGAAACAAATACGTCTTCAGTTCCCTACCATCCTGGTGATTCATCTTTTCTACTCTGTGAGCAATGAAGAAATCACAAGACACTTGGTCCACCAGCATAGCCTGGTAAAATTAGCCTTTACCAAACCAAAAATTCTGGCTATATGGGCAGACTTGTATTTTTGGTAGGCACATGCTTCTCTGTTGCAGAGTACAAGCCTTCTGGGCAGAAGGTTGTGCTGGTAGATAAGATGAAATGCCATTTTCTTTCAGATCAGAATGCCAGGGAGGTACCAGAACACAGATCAAAGAGCTTTGCAGGTGATAAAGGAAGATTTAGATACCAAGAATTAGTGCATGTGGGCAGGGTACACAATTCAGAGTGGCATTTGTCAAATGAATTGATTAAAGCTGTTTTAAATAGCTTTGGTACAATTCACAAACTGAAACTTTACGTGATTATGGAATCTTTTATGTGCCATCAAACTAACTGTCCTTTTTTATTCTTAAATGTGCAATGTATTCATTCACTCCAGAAAGTGCTGATTCAACTTTCTTGCTTTGGAATTGAAGTGTTACATAATTTGAAGACAACTATGTGCTCTTCTATTACTTGTCTGATACAAATATTGTGCAATGAATTTATTTATTTATGTTTTCTTTCTGTTTAATCGTTGTAGCAACACCAACTTCCCAGCATGCTTATTACCTGGGAATTTTCATAACTTTGTTTCACTTAGTACGGAAAATTCATGCTTTTTATTATTCTAAGTGCAGATGAACAGGGAAGAGCTATCATGGGATGTATGTTGTTGTGTAAAGACTAATCTTAAGCACAGATTTATTAGCTATAGGTTCCTAGTTCCCAGGTCAGCTATCAGCCGTCATACCTAATGTTTCCTTATTTCTAATTACTATGGTAAGAGAAGGAATTTTATGTTAATTATGTCAAGATACAAGAGTTGTCTGTTAATTCCCGGTTAAATTTTCAGTTACAAGTGAAATCTCAGTTTTGGCTCCAGAGTTTCCCTGTAGAGCTGAGATTTGAGAGGTGAATGATCCAGGACAGCATCTTAACAGCCAGAGTTCTGGAATCTATTGGGAAACCAGTGGGCAAATTTAGGGATTAGGTTTAAGCCCAAAATAAAATACTGGAAATGCCTTTCAGTCATCTCCCCTTCCATTTTTAATATGTATGTTTTTAAATTAGGAGTATAGACTTGAACTTATAAGAAAACTTGGGTTAAAAATACAGTAGTAAAACCCAAATCTTTCCTGATCCATCTGTGACTGACAGGTGACTTCTGTGCCAGCTGAGTGTTTAAAGTGCTTCCAGTCTGATAGCAGATGGTGCAATCTATGAAGGCCACTTGGGTCCTTAAGCAGAGCTGCTGCTGTTAATTGCACGAACATGGAAGCTCTTCTGCAGAACAATGATTTTTGAGTAATAGAAATGTAGTGCGCGCTCTCTGTAGAAACACGTGCCGTATTTAGCTCTGTAAAAGGAGGTGTATCTATATGATGCAACCCGCTCTCATAGTTCTGTGGCTGTGCTTGCCCAGAGAGGGTTGTTTCCCGTGTTCTTGCCAAGCCTGGGAAGTGGCAGAACTGATCCTCTGCCTCCCTCGGGCACCTGAGACATTTCTGTGGCTTCAGGTCTGGGAGCTGCTGGTTTTTTTGCTCTGTGGTGTTCTGTAGCCACACGAGGGCAGAGACACCCAACGTTGTGCACAGCCACAGTGCCCTGCCCGCTGCATGAAATCCTGCTGGTACCGGTGTCTCAGTGCAGGTCCGTCACAAGGCTTGCAGCACGTAGCTAGATGAAGTACAGTGGTGCATGCTCTTGGTGTGAAAGTCATTGAATTAATCTTTAAGTAATCTCCCTCTACCTGTGGTAAGAAATCATGGTGATTATATTAGTATAAAATGTAGTTATTTTTTGTTGTGTGTAATTTTATACTTAGATGTTTCAAGAGTAGGATATTTGCATCGCTGAAGGGCAGGGAAGCCAACTCCAGGTTTCCTAGGTCTGTTTTTCATCCATAACAGCTTTACAGGGTGTTAGGGTGTTGACCTGGAACAACAGATCAGTTGCTGCCTTGCAGCCCTTCTGGCTGGTTTTCCCCTTGTGCTTTTGCATCTCAAACTTTCTTGGCAAGGGGAAAACATTCTCCTAATAGTCCCTTATATAGTTTATTGGTTTTACCTGGTAATGTACTGAATAAGTAATAACCACTGATTAATAAGCGCTCCCTTAGAATGCTGATTAATATTTGAGAGAGAAAACTAGCTCATAAAAAGGAAAAGCTTTCAAAATAACAGGAAGGCATTACATGTAACTGCTTATGGTTTGATGATTGCATGTTGGATTGAGAGATTTGATCTAGTCTGTAGCTCTGTATTCTATTCTGACTTTTCTATTAACCAGAGTGTGTGCTTGGACAAGTTACTTAATTGTTTTTAATCTTCGTTATGCTGTATATGAAATTTTACGGTCCTGCCCAGGGTTATTAAATAATCTAGTGCCTGCTCTGAATTGTTTTGCCATAGGAAATAGTTGAATCTAAAACTTAACAAGAGTTTAATAGGAGTGGGACAGTTGGAATCAGAAGCACCAAGGGATGAAATAGTTACTGACAAAATAAGAACATTTTCTTCTACTTGTTTTATGGTTTAAGCCCATCTCTGTTTGTAGGGAATTGGAAGGATTATTCATGGAGAAACGGGAACCCTACAGCTTCATGATACAGAAACTTTCTCAAAGCATTCGTTGTTTGTTACGTGCCACAAGACCATACCCTTGCATTGATTTGTAATGAAACACATTGTGATTGATGTGTTTGAAACTTGAATGGAAACAAGCAATCCAGAGGTAATAAAAAAGGCAGTGGTAACATAAAAAGTGATGAACTATACAGCTGAAAGATATACTTGTTTGTTGGCATTCAGTAAACAAAAAGAGGTGAATTATGTTTCTCCTCCTTTGCTCTTTGATCTCTGCTGCTTTTCAATCTGACATAAGTTACTGGTTCTCATTTAGTGGTCCTTAGCTGTTGTAAACTACATTGGTTTTGCACTGTACTAAATAACATGTGGAAATGCTTTTAGTTTTCCTTCTGAATCGTGTAATTTAGGAATTCACCTGTGCACTGAAAATTTTACTGCTTTTTTTTCCTGTTATTATCAGCATGTGCAAGATGGGCAGTAATGGTGGTAGAAGTTTTTGCTTTTTTTCTTTCTCGAATGACAGGCAAGGTTATTCCTGTGTCAGCAGCGTGCCCTGGCAGCCAAAAGGACTGTGTCCTGGGGTATATCAGCATCATCAGCCAGTCAAAGGAGGCAGTGGTCCTAATCTGCACTGCACTGTTGCTGCCCCACCTTGAGTACTGTGTACATTTTTGGGTATTTTCTCAGTACATGAGAAGCATCAAACTATGGGAGTGTGTCCAGAGGAGAGAGACCAAGATGGTGAAGGATCTCAAGGAGCAGCTGAGGTCACTGGGTTTGCTCAGCTTGGAGAAGAGAAGGCTGAGGCCTGACCCCAGAGATGCTGATTTCCTCTGTCTGGTGACCAGTGACAGGACACGAGGAAAGGAAATGAAGCTGCATCAGGGGAAGTTCAGATTGGATGTTAGGGAAAGGTTCCTGACTGGGATGATGGCTGGTCACTGGAGCAGCCTCCCCAGGGAAGTGGGCACGGCACCAAGCCTGGCAGAATTCAAGGAGCACCTGGATGATGCTCTTAGTCATGTGGTTTAGGTTTAGGCAGTCCTGTGAGGAGCAGGGAGTTGAACTCGATGATCCTTATGGGTGCCTTCCAACTTGAGAGATTCTCTGTTTTCTTTATACGCAGTCCATATCAGAATGTTTTTCCATTTCTGTATTTTAGGTGCCTTATCAGGAGCCAGAGAAAGCTGGGAATATGATTCAGGAGCGAGAGACCTTCATAGTCCAGACCTCCACAGTCATTTTATGCTACAAAAGGTGTTGGAGTGTGGTGGAAGCAACATGACTAAACAGGCTGCTCTGCAAAGACTTCTAGCTCAGGCCTCAAATTTTAGGAACTCTGTTGGAGGAAGCTTCTTAGAACTTGCCAACACTGTAAGTGTGTTTTACCTTCTGCTTTTACGTTTTGTAGAAGTTTTTTTGCTTGTTTGTTTTTGAAGAAGCATATTTATTCCAGTCTTAGAGCCCTTACGGAAACAGTTTTTACTTTTTTTACCAGAAAACCAGTGTGATTTTAGCAATAGTGTAGTGTATAGTATTTCCAAAGCTTGTATAACCAAGTTGTGTCAAAAAATTGAGGAATCTGTATGTGGTCAAACTGAAGTTCTTAACTGATAGAGTTTAACAGAAGAAGATTTGTTTATAAAAACTTCCTACCAATTAATTTTAAGCGTGGTGTCAGATTGCTCGAAAGTGTTGTGCAGCAGAATTCTTCACATGTTATTTCATTACTACCCACTAAATTATTTGGTACTTGCTTTAAGCCCTTGGTGTGCTTTTTTATTTCTACAGGCAAATACTATTCTCCTTTTAAAAAAGCCCACATAACTGTGTGTGCTGGTTTTGACTGGAGAAAGGTGAATTTTCTTCACAGTGACTAGTGTGGAACTGTGTTTTGGATGACACTTTTGAAGGAGTAAGGCATTATTTTTTGCTTCTCCCCGATTTGTATTGGGATCGTGTTTGTGTTTTAATTTTAACCCAGGCATCTTATAAAAGACCACCCATTTTGTAGCATGTTTCTGGTTTATGTTGCACAGGTGTTTAAGTGGAGAAGTAAAAGATGCTAAAATGAAATTGAAAAGTTTCTAATTAAAAAGTTACTCTTCGTTGACATGCTTGACCTTGATGAAATAGACTCCTAGTTCATGATTTCACAGGATAATTCAAGCTGTAAGGGAACCTCAGGAGGTTGTCTGGTCCAGCATCCTACTCAAAATGGAAGTGATTGCTGACAACAGAGGAAAATCAATGTCTTCAAGCCACATTATTTGAAAAGAAAATTATGAAAAGTATCCTGAAAATGCTTCCAAAAGCCTTCTTGGTTTTATCTAAGTTCCTGAACTTGTGCTGATATAGGACCTGTTTCCATATGCAGAGTAAAAAAAAAAATATAGATATTAAAACTTCTCTAAGAGAGAAAAGAATTTAAGAAAATTGATAGTTTCTTAGAGGAATCATGCCCTCATTTTTCCCAGGGAGGATAATAAGAGATCAACTGTGGTTCAGTCATGAACTTGCACAGAAGCATAAGGGAACTGTAATGAGCAGAAAAGAAGGCGGCACACGTGTATTATAAAAAGGATAGTATGGGGACGTTGAGAGATTAGAGGCCATTTAGCAGCTTTGTTTGTATGTTCCATTACTTGTGGGGAAATAAGAACAATTTTAAGTGAGAAAGAGAGAACACGTAGATTTGTAAAACAGTAACCAAGTCCATCCAGTATAATATCTCCTTTAAGAGAAGATGGAAGACAAACAATACACATCGTGTTTCTCCGGTAAAACATCTGACCCTTCCTTGAGTGATGTTCTGTTCATCAAGGCAAGAAAAGTCATTTAAGTGTAACTACAGATGGTTGTACAATGATGGTTCAGAAGTTATGTGCTGTTACACATTTACAGAGATACCATACGAAGCCACAGTGTGCAGTGTTACTCAAGAATGCACAGTGTGATGGCTACTGCATTGCTCTGACTTGTAGAAATCTGAAAAATAAAAATGCGTATTAAAAAAAATAAGGATTCCCAGGTTTCATGGCTTTCTGAGTCGTGGGAGGATATCAGGGAAATGTTTTTCACCCCAGGGTGTTTGAGCCCTGGAAAGGCTCCCCTGAGCAGTTGTCACAGCACCAGCCTGACAGAGTTCGAGAAGCGTTTGCACAATGCTCTTGGGCACATGGTGTGACTCTTGGGGTGTTTTGTGCAGGGCCAGGAGTTCAGCTCAATGATCCTGATGGGTCCCTGCCAACTCAGAATATTCTGTGATTCTGTGATCTCTAAATTCCTTCTATGATTATTCCTTCTGTGTCATGAGAGATGCCCGATCTTTGTTTTGATCTGTTATACTTCTGCTTTAAAGTATTTCTTCTATGCTTTTCAAAACCACAGTAGAGTCATCAGTCTCTCATTTATATGTAGATGAATACAATAACATCTTCATTTGACTCCTGCTGAGCACTGGTGTCATGGGTCATATGTAAATTTTTGCTTTGGCTTTATTAAAATGGAGAGAGAAAGGAGCGGGAGAAAATTGAGAGAATTGTTTATTTTGGGTTTCAGTATTTATTCACCTTTCCACAATTTTTAATACTACGGGGCATGCTTACTGCAGTCTAAATTTAGGCTCTTCGAAGAGATAAACAGCCTTCACAGAGCTGAGATTTAATATAGTTTCTTCCTTCTCTGTCCCTTTCTCAGATCTTTTACTTTTGAGCTGCATTTGCCACAATGACAGGCAAGCTGCTCCCTAGCATTCATTCTCAGAAATGACAGATCTCAGCTTTCACATTTTTATAAGTTGAATTCAGTTAATTAATCAAGTGTCAATTCTTATTATTAATGTCCTGGTTTACTTTCTGCCAGCCTTTTTTTAGCCTCCTTTTTATTTTAAACTGTGCAGTCAGGCTAAAGACATCCTTGTGGTGATTATGGACTCCTACAGCATAGATTATACGCCTCAGTCAAGACAGAGGGTATCCATGCTGTCCTTAACATTTAGGTTTTCCATTTGCAAAAGCTAAATGAACATCAGTCCACTTTGCCTAGCTTTTATAAGGGGATTTTTTTTTAAATGCATTTTTGTAATTTTGGGAACATACAACTGCAGCATTTTATCAAAATGTAATGCTTGCTCTGAAGCATTATTCTTCATCACAGGAGTGATGCAATTTTTAAAACAGTGCTATTTGAAATTTAGCCATTTATACTCATTGCATATGTTTCTATCATTGTTCATTTTGCATAATTTTGCTATAATTTGGTTTATTAACGCATGTTCAGATTCAGTTTTTGTTTTACTTGAATAACATATTCTGTAATCTTTATAGGGTGTTAATGTCTTTCAGTGTTTTCCAGACTTGCATTTTTATTCTTAAATATGAAGAACACATCCCTCTTTATAGCTCTTCCCCTTGGTATCAACATTTATGAGTAAAATATTAACCTTTCACATGACTTGTCACCACTTACTGATGTTGTACCTATTTGTGCCGATAGGAGTCCTCAAGTGTGGGTGTGTTTGGGAGTCGTAATTAATTTAAATCTTCTTCGTGGGCAGAAAAGAATGCAAGCATTTCAAAGGGTTTGTTGGTGCATGTGGATGTTTGGAGCAGCCGTGGGATCTCAAGTGTGCACCCTACAATGCTACAAGGAGGGATGGCATTCTGTTCCAGGAGATGAAGTATTGCTGTTCTCTGAAAACATCATGCAGGCAGTATCTCAATATGATAGGCATATTTCACATTAAAATTCCAATGGAGTTTAATAAGCAGAAGCAATAAGATTTGCTTTAATTCCCTTTTCATATTCTCCTTGCATGTGATTAGAATACACTTGATTTTTTTTAGTAGAACGTGTGCATATAAATGGTAATGCATGTATATGTGCTTAATGTTGGTTTCTGTTGCCTAAATTTGGTGTTAAGAAGAATGTATTTATTGTCGGAAGTAACGACATTTGCATAAACAAAACCCATTGGTTATGTTTCATTTGCCATGATGATAAGATCTCTGTTCTTTTAGTTGGAAATACATCTGGTTTGCTGAGGAAAGTCCCTGCTCCAGGATCTTCCATTTTTAAAATGTGATCCCGCATATGTTAATAGACGGTGGTCTTCTAACTATCCAGTCCCTCGTCTGGTGGGATCCAGAACCTTTAATATCTGATTTTTCCTTCCAAAGACACTCCAGCTATATTGGAACCTCCTCCTTGCCAAAGCTTTTTTAGTTGGCAACATTTAGAAAGATTTGATGAGAGTGTGGTTGATTTGCAGAGGGGAAGGATACAGCTGTATTTCTGAGAACAGAGTGTGGCAGAATTTCGTTATGACCACGCTTTAGGAGGCTGTGTTGCTATTTCCTCCTCAAAGCAGCCGTGCCACAGATGTGGTTGTTCTTAGAGAGAAGGGCTTATTTACAGAGTTGCCAGAATTACTTCCTGCAGCATCTCACTCTTCTGGCCAACCACAAAGTGTGCATAGTCCTGTTTTTTATCTTGTGCAGGGCTGTCAGTGCAAGATGGATGTGTCTAGGTGGGAGGGTATTGGTACACACTGCTCCACCTGCCAGATCTGCACTTCTCATCTCAAGAAGAGCAGGTTTGTGGAATGTCTCCATCGAGAACAAACAGAAAACTAGCATAAAAATGTTCTTAATGCATCTTCTTATAACTGTTCTGGTATATGCTCTTTCTTATCTCTTCCTGTCTGATTTGCATGTGTTTGTACCTCATCTGGAGATACTAAAGACATCATTGGGCTTGAGAATGCACTGTTTGTTTGCGCATCTATGTGATAAAGTATGCTTTATGTACAGCAGAATTAAAGCAACGAAACTGGATTTAGTTCTGGCTATGGACTCTCTGTATTAAATGCAGATACCATCTGTATTGGGTATGCAACCCAAAAGTGTATAAAGTACAAAGTTAAACTGGAAATACATGTAACAAATCAACTTATCGTTGTGTTAGCATTAGTTTCTTAGCATGATCACTCAAGTTGAGAACTCAATATCTTTGTTTTAGGAAGCGTCATGTTATTTAACAACAGATATTCTTACTGCAATACCTCTTCATTAGTCAGACTCAGTGAATGTTTGCCTTGCTAATTTTTCTTCCTGAAGAGCACTGAGCTGCAATTTATGACAGATAGAACCGCCGTTTTGAGAAGGCTATTCTTTTTAGTTGACATGGTTTATACTGAGCATCAGTATTCTGAAAGTCACTATTGCGTTTTTCAGAAACACATGACTTTTCCTACCTGGCTCTGCTCCTTAGTCAGGCAAACCTAATTTTCTGTGGTCTACTTACATTAATAGCTTTTGTGTATAAAAGAGCACACTTAGTATTATCATTGTGTTTGCATTTATGTCAGGATGTAGTGCAGCTCGTTTTGGATAACTGCTTGAAACAGTATTAATGCCCTGCTTCATCCTGAGTCACAGTAAGCATTTATGTGCTCTGAGGTACATGTATATGTAAATTAAGTGATTTACATGTATATTCCGTACTGCCGTCATGTTATTGAGCGTATAATAATTTCTCGTAATGCCTTAACGTTATAAAGTGTACTTAGTGCTTCAGCAGGAGAATTATCTCAGAGGGGCTTGTTACATGGTGTGTGTTCACGTGTGATGCTCTGTGATGAAACTCAAAGCGCTGAATTTAATCTCTTTGTCTGGTCCTTCCTCCAGCACTTCAGACAATTTGGCAATACATCAATTATTCTGTTACTTCTTACCTTCCCTCCTACCTTGACTGTTGGACAGCCAGCTGATGTTTCTAGTGTCCTTTGCTGTGTGACTATGAGGGCATGTGCCTACATAACCAGCAGTCTTCCGTTATGAAGGCTGAAATTACCAGATTACCTGATGATAAAGGATGTCTGCTTGTTCATCATGTATATAAGTTTTTATTTGGCACAAGTCAGTGTAATGTTAGTGTGTTTAGAGATTAAGAATTATACTTCTTAAAAACGCCGTATCACTCACCCTCCCAAAAAACTGTACACCGTGTATGTGTACTGTGGTTTTTTTTGAAACTACATTTTTTTGAAACTCATTTTAACTAAGCAAGTAAATGTAGATTTTAAAATCGACTCCTGAAAAACAGGAAGGATTGTCTGGCTGCCAAAGAAAGCAAAACTGCTTTTGCAGAGGACGAGGGAAAAAGGGCTTCCTAGAGATTTGTGGCAGTCTAAGCATACTCTTATAGCTGTCCTAAATATGAACCATTTTCTCTGTTGCTAATTTTCAGTCATTATCTGTAAATTAAATGGGAATTCTATGGAAATTCTTTTGGGAAATGATCTTTTAAGGGAAAGTAACAAGGAAGTCTGAAAATAAAACTGTACTGTGAGAAAGGGAATTCCGTGGTTGGCTTGTAGGCGACTTTTGTTTGGTGTTGCTGTTAATGAGAATCTACTTCAAAATTTCTCATTTAATTTCTGAAGCTTTTATGGTTTTAGAACTAGATATTGGTATGTCATTTTCTGGCAAAGTCTGCCCCTTTTTATTCTAACCCCTCTCTCCAAATCTACTCTGTTTTAAAATAATTTTATTTTTTCCTTAGTGTGGGAAGCTCTGCTCCTTTAGCTTCCCCACCCCTTCCCTTACAGTCAGGGAAATGGGCCCCAAAGCATCAGGTATCCCATGCTCTCAAGGCACGTCTTTTTGAATGGGAGAAGGTAATGCCTTTCTAGCCCCCTGCATGAGGCTACTGTGGATAGGAAATACTTAGATTTTGTGTGTTTTGAGGAATGTATTCAGTCCTGTAGGCACTTTGTGGGATGTGTTGGAATTTGGTTGCTTGTGTAGAGATTGATTTTTCATGAGTTACCTGGCTGGGGACTCTGTTCCATGTTTGGGAACCTGTACATACAACAAACCACAGGAGGTGGATCTCTTCCTCTTCTCCCCTTGCAGCCATGTTTTTCCCATATCCTACATGCAGTTTCTTTTTCATGCCAATAAAAACGATTGCTGTGAAAATGTAGCCTAATTATGCCTTCAGCTGAACTGAAATAGATAGAAAGACCTGAAGTTGAAGATTCTAGTGGTGTGGGCAGTTGAGCCTACTACAAAAGCTTTGTGCCCGGGATAACATTGCCTTCTGTGCATGTGCTTCCTAACTAAGTGTCATTTCCATTCTGCCAGGCTAAAAATAGACTCCAAGAATGCCATTAAAGCAAGAACTGATTATTGGAACATAGATTCAGGAGGTTTGGCTTGTCCAAAAGCAGGCACAAAGGCAGTTTTGTCTGACAGACGTTTTTTATGTTTTGGGGTGTGGGAAGCTGTTAGCTCTTTGTCTTTGATCTCAAGCCAGCATTGTAATGGACCTTGTTTGTCTGAAGCAGGCATCAGCTGTAATGAGATTATGCATTTTGTTTATACAGACCTGGCTTCTATAGCCCTCTAAAATTGTCCTCAGTTAATAGTTTTTCTTCTAAAATGGACATTCAGGATTAGGTCTGCCAGGACTCATCTATTTTGTATGAAATGTAGTTTTTCTGTCTTTTGAATCTCCAGCATTATAACAGACACAGAGGTGAGCAAATGGCAAATTGCATATATATATATTTTTTAAATTCTGTTACTATTTCCATCTGCAGACAGTCATAGCACAGTGTGATGGGTGTCAGCACAGGTCACATTTGTTCAGGCAGACTATTAATAGATCTTTTTGACTGAGGCTTTTAATTGGATCTTTTACATGACAGTCGAACAATCTCTCTCACAAGCATATGACAGAGTTGAAGTGGAGAGAGTGATGGGTTTTGACCTAGTTCTGCAGTTGCAACTGGATGGTGTGAACTGGCATGTGGCAATCAGGCACTATAGGAAAGAGGATCTTAACAAGTGTGTGTAAGTAGATGTTTTGAAGGTCTACAGACCAGGTTTCAAAACTTCTAATTTAACTTAGTTGCAAGGACTTTGTATTTTTTCCCCCTCATTGCTCAGAAAATTCCTTTATGCATCCTTTTTTTTTTGCTGTACTCAAGGAAGCTTTGGCTCCAGTGCAGGTGTTCAGATCTTTTTACTTTTCTAAACTTTTTTTTCCCCCCCAGTTGTCTGTAATGAAGAGCAATTCGCCTGGTACAATGGGCCAGCACCATTGCACACAGCAATACAGAATATAGTGTTAACACTGTTATTAGCAGTGGCACGTTGAGTCTGAGGGCCAGGGTTAGTCTGGTGGAGCACGATTAACCTCCTGGATTCTGGTGTGCCATAAAGATTACCACGTAGCTCTTGTCACAGGGTTTTCTTTTTTACTAGATTTTCTGCCTGCTCTCTGAGTGTGAGGTGCTGACTTGACGTAGTTGAAGTTGGCAATGCCGAGCTTCTGTGACTCCTCATTTTTTAAAAAGGTGAGGAGATGACTAATTGCCCCTTTTCTTGTACATACACTGCACCTTTATGTTCTGGTTACACAAAATACAGGATTTTGGTAATAAAGTGTAAATCTTAACTGTAGTGCACAGTTGAAAATGGACTCTTAAGTGCTTTTGCAATTCAGTGCCAGTTTAGTTATAATGGAGTAATCAACTGTTATCCTGCCAACCCAGAGAGGCAAGGCAGGGTTCCCATAGAAACCTGTCAGTGCCACAGTGAAAATTAATCAAGATGCTCCTGTTCCTTGGTATTATTTCTCTGCCCATCAGGCCTGGGATATTGACCTGAGGCAGTGCAAGATGCTGCTGCTGTTAAAACACCCCGCTCCTCTTTGTGTTGTGGTGTTTTTTAAATGGCTGTGTGGTTGTCAGCACAGCTGTTTTGGGGAACTATTTTGGTTCTAATACTGCCACAATGCAAGGGGAGTACTTACACACTTGTGCTCTCTTATGCTTACTCTTCTTACTTTTTGTGGAAAACGGTTTCAGCATGATTGCTCCATTTTGGGCTAGAAAACCACATTATCGCTTCTCATCTGGGAGGCAGTTTATGATAGTAGCTGTGTTACAGTGAATTGGTAAACTCCACCTTTCTTCCTGGTAGGAAGGAACTGAAGTAAACTTTGTGTTTCAGGAAGGGCAGTGTCCCTTCTGTGAAGAGTTTGTAATGAAATAAGTTCACCCCTGAGGTACCCAGGACAGGTTCATGCCTTTAAGCCAAATAGCCATCTGTAATTTCCTGCACTGAGTTTTGTATTTGTTTACCTGCTTGAAATGATACATTTAGGAAAGTGACTGGAGAAAAAGGCATTGAATCTTTCTAGTCTCTGAATGTTTAAAGAGATTATAAGTGCATATTATTGCTTGAATCTAATTTTTACATAAATATTGATTTTCTGAAATGCATTATAGAAAAGGAGGGGAAAGTCTTTGTTTCTGTAGCATCTACATGGGTGGAAGGTGTTTTTTCTTAATGATGAAATATCTTGTGCCAGGATTCTGAATTGTGAAGGCAGAACAAACAAGATTTTTTTTATCCTAGACATGGGGTTGTTTATTTGACTTGGTTTAGTTGGTTGATAGAGCCTGACCTGAGAGTAAACACTTGAAACAGTGAGCAAGTGATTTCTTAACAAAGTAAGGAACTATCCAGATGAGGCCTGGAAGTAAAGAAGATTTTAGTTCTGTAATCATCTGAAGTAAGTGTAAGTGGCTTTAGAAAAATGTCTTGGTATGTAGAACCAAAAGAACATACAAGAACAGGGTTGTCCACTGTCCCTCAAAATGTAAAATGGAACTGACAGATATGAAGGCTGAAGTAGAAGTGAGTGAGGCAGAGGTAAGGTAGCCTGGAAGATTATGATGAGAAACTTAAATGTAGGAAGATGTAAAGGAAAAAGTCACTGGAGAGATTTAAATTGTATGTGACAAAGCAGTTAGAAGGGAAAAAATGAATTTTATAGACCAGATCTATATGCTGGGTTAGAACAGAGAGTTTGGATTTTATGTTTAGCCGTCCATGGAGAGAAAAAACCCACAGATACCAGATCTTTAGAAAATTTTAAAAACCCTAGTATTTACTGGCTAGTAGGGAATTGAGAAGTGATCTGTAGACCAACTTGCTGACCTTCATAAGCAGCTACTAAACTATGCAGACACAAAATAGATCACATTAATGAATGAATATGAGGGCTGCAGGAATTCAGTTACAACAATCATAAAATAGATCTGGTTGAAAACTAGGGGGTTTGATTCACTAAAATTTTTTGAGATATTAGTTCAGCTCATGTCATTGTTAAAGTAATTTACTTGTAATTTCTGCCAAAATAAAGCACCCCAAACCTTTAAGTGGTCAGTGAAGTTGATATTCTTGTTATTTAAGTGCTCATGCCAACCGAAGTCTTGTAGAGCTTCAAGCAGGGATCTGTCAAATGCTTGCTTTGCATTTGCCAGAATTCATTAGACCGAAGATATTTCAAGTGCAACATTTCAGTGGATCCAAATATATATCGGTAGATAGGTGGATATAGATAAGTGTGTGTATACATATGTATGAGTGTATATGTGTGTGCACACTTGTCTGTGTAAGTATGTACAGGATATATACAAATGTCACACGCTGTATATATACAAATGGGTGAAATAAGTGTATATATGTATGTGTGTATATACACATGTAGTTGGAAACTGTCCAACAGTTCATCTCTTAAACATTCAGAGACCTTGTCCACAGATGGTGAGATGGGATGCTTGGCTAGGTGGGGGATGAAGTGTCAAAGCACAGTTCTGATGTAATCCAGGGGCCAGGGTCCATCCCCTTTCTTCATGGGAACTCACGTCGTCATTGATTCATGGCTCAGGACACTCCAGGTTAGGGAGTTGTGTGTTCAATGTGCCAGTAGTAATGAAAATCAGAGTGGAGAGAAATCTTGGAGCTAGGAAAAATAATTACACACAGATGTCTTGTTATAGTTCAAGGGCTGCTAAATGTTTGCAGGGGCATGATCATAGCTGTGGAGTGGGGACTGGAACTGGAAATGAGGGGCCGTGAAAGACAAGAATACAAAACAAAAGAGAGGTTAGGAGTAAGGAGAGAATGGAGGAAATCTCACTATTAGAGATTGGGAAAAATAGGAGAGACTTAGCAGGGAAGTCCTGACAAATCTTTCTATAAAAGTAAGAACTTCTGGATGAGATTCAGTTCACAACTGATAAACAGGAGGAAATACAAGTTGGCTACCAAGATTGTAGGGACTTGAAGTGAAATGAATTAATTTACCTTGTGGTTAGTAACTGGAGGAATGCATAACTGAACTAAGGGAATGATGGACTATGAAGGGAAGCTAAGGAGAAATATGATGGCATGAATTGTGGTTTACAGAATGGCCTTGCTCGTGTTTTTAAGCAAGGAGCAAATAAAGTGATGATAATTAAATGGCTGTGACATAGAAATGGCTATTGTCTCTCCTTGTCCTCACAGACAACATAAATAACAGGCACACATTGACTCCTAGTCCTTTTCCTGTCCTGACCTGATGCTGAGGCTCTATGCGGTCAGAGGGAATAAAAATGAATGTGATAGGTTTGGATGAAATGACAGGAAATGAGAGTGTTTGTTTGACAGGTTGGTGAGTGGCTTCATGGCATGAAATACTGGAGGATGGAAAGAGGGATCAAATGTGAACTCCCAAGGAGACTGGTCAGGTCAAGGACATGACTTTTTAAGTGGATTGAGTAGTTGAGGAAGGGTGAACAGGTGAGAGTAGCTGATTAAAGTGCTGTTTTGAATTTATATTATTCTTCATGTTATCTGTTTCAGACTAATCGAGATGGTTTGATTGAGGGAAAGAAAAAATATTTGCTCGTGTTTTCGTCAGAGAGAGTACTTCATTTTTCAGTGTAAGGTTACTTCCAATTGTTTCAAATGGGTTGGATTTTTTTTCCTCTCAACCTAGGTGCATAACCTTTACTGTCACTAATGAGAACAGTTTGCATCATGAATCTACCATCCCTTTCAGCCTCTCCCTTTTAAATCATGGTACATTAGTGCTATTGAATAAAGAATTTTCTGGAAACATTATCCAACTACTATATTGAATTTCTGCTTCCAAGTTTAGCTTTCATGCTAATCTGAGTGCTATTTTCTCCATGGAAATTTGGACTTTGGCCCTATGCTGGTGTGTTTTGTGCAAGAATGAGAAGGAAAAAAAAATTGCATTCAAATTGTTTGTAGTAGATTTGCAATACTTACAGGTGTGATTTATTTATGTGTTGGATTGTGCAGAGTACTGCTCTAACTGTAGGGATGATACTGAAACAAACAAACAGGAACTAAATGCTCAGTGGACTTCAGTTAGTTGCATATCAATTACAGAGCTAATTAAACAGAATCAACCAAGAAGGCCTTATTTCATACATCCTGGAATTGTGATCAGCTAATGGTGCATGTTACATGCAGAGTGAAACTACTTCTCATAAAGTGGCACACACTGTGCTGAAGAATATGTGACACATACATATTTAGTAGATAATTGCTTTTATGCTGTAGTTTTCACTCTACAGCTGTTAAAACAAGGAAGGAATATTCACGTGTGCTAAGTGTCACACCTGCTCTAGTTACTGTAAGTAAATAGCCTGTTGTAATTACTGAGACGTATTATGGGGGAGAGTTCTTACAAAATAACGATAGTGCTAGTGTTTTGCGTATTTTGTGGCAGTTTCAAAAGTACGGGTGAGAAGGGTGACAGAGTTATAACTTGTCCCAAAAGAACCCTTTCACACCAGGTGACAGAGCAAATCTTATTAAATGATTATTCAGATACAATCAAAAACCTAGAAATCCTCAGTGAATTTCAGACATGTGTCAATGATTCTTTTTCTACAGCTTAATGAGAGTAAACAAATGGAATAGATTGGCCATAGGATTATTGGATCAACAATCAGCAAACTGGCCACACTAATGGTTGTTGCTGCATAATTCTGAAATTATCTTGGGGAGAATCTGTCAGTGCAAATGCACTTACCACAAGCAGTATGTGCATCATGAGTGCTTTAGAGGTACATAAGGCAGTAATGGATTAGAAATGCCGTGCAATTGAGTGGAAGCCCAGGCCAGTATCTCTGTCTCATGCAGAAAGTCTGTGGTGGATGTTGTTTCTGAAAGCCTCTGTGACAGTCAGGTTCGTCCATCTTCTTGTCACCCACTTCTTGTTACCCCCTTCACACCGATGCATCCACTGACACTGTCATCTTGGGCTAAGAAACATCTGCAGGTTGAGATTCCTCTTCCCATTCCCAGTCCAACCTCCCCTCCCTGCCTGTAGAGGCTAAAAAAGAAGGCAGGAACAAGGCTGAGGGCAAGGAAGCATTGCTGTCCTAGGCAGGGAACTGAGTCACAGAGAGAGAGAGAATGAACAGTCAGCTGCCAAACAACAAAGAGAGACTGCGTCCAGCAGGCCCCTCTCTCCCTGGGTCACAGGGTGCTCTGTTCATTTCCTGGCAATGCAGAATTGGCATACTTGAGGTTTTCTTTTGTTTTCTTTGAAGCCTGCCTTTGGCACAAGCCAATGGGAAAATATACTTTGGCTTCAACAGAGTTCTTAGTTCCCTGCTATTGTATTAGGTCACTTACATGTGTTTGGAAGTGGTGAAACAGCCTGTGGACAGCTGGGCAGGTCTATCTGGGAATTTGATTTCATGATGTAACATTTTCATTCGGTTAGTTAATGGAGAAATGCTAGACAACAATGACATTTCACAGAGGAACAAGTTATACATCTTCAGATGTTCAGGATATGTTCTTGATGCTCCTTGATTTGAAAATGTGATATAATAGTAACTATTTTAGGAGAATTATTACATTTGGTCTTAGCTAGCCCTGCACAATAAAGAAATGCCTGCAAAGTTTATAAGGATGTTGAAATAAGTGTTGCCAGTTTTTATGGGTTAGTTAACACTTGATGCTTTCCAACTGAGAAATGTCTAATCCCGTACCATTCCCTGCAAGTATGCAGAGGTTGCAGTGGGAGTCAGCTGGGGTTAAAGTAAAATAGTTTTTCATTAGTTTGGTTTAACCATTTCACTCATCAGCACATGAGTTACAATTAATTTTTAAATTTTAAGCAAACTTTGTTCTGAAAGTACCTGCATGTATCTCCCAGGTTCTTATGCACATCTGAAGCTGTAGATTCTGATGTTGTTTTTCAGTCAGTATCTCTGTCTCTTTCTACCATATTACTGCATAGAGTAGGAAAAAGGCAGAAAAAAATCCTGTGTAGCATCAGTGTAGAATGCTGAGTGGATCTAGGTCACATCATAAAGTGTCCTGCACCATTATGCTTGGGATATAGTACCATGTGCTCTGTCTGGTCTGTCTAATGGCTGGTCTGCCAGAAATGGGCAAACAATGGTGAGTTTTGAAGAAAACAAATCAGAACTTTGAATGCCTGTTCACAGTCAGCAGGGAAGTATTTGGCAGTACAGGGATAGAGCATGGGAAGTGCAGTGTGTTGAACCCGTAATTAATGTGGCCTTTCCTTTAGAAAAGGAAAACCTCAGAACTTTATTCTTAGTATTAATACTGAGGCTCATCCCTCTGTTGGTGAAGCTGTGATAGATGTGATAGAATTGGACGAAGGTAAGATCAGAGCAGATTATAAATGGGAAAATAAAGTTAATAGGGATATTGATACAAAATACAAAGGACTGTTACTGCCTTGTTTTTGAAGGTGTAATTTTGAAAAGATAGAAACATTTTTGAATGTACTGTGCCAGCCACAGGAAGTTTTGAATGAAAGTCGTGGGGGTTTTTCCTTACCTATGAAAAATAAGTCACTATACAGCACCTTTGTTTCTGGGTACAAAACCCTTTGTAAATCACATTCTAGTGCACAGGAGATGAGTGTACTACACTGCTGTGGATATGCTGTTCCCGTGCTGCAGTCTGGGGGAGTCTGCACCCCCCTGGCTCCCTCCCCACTGGAGGGGACAGCGCAGTTTGTCCCAGCGCCGCCCTGTGCCGTGAGACGCCGTCCCTCTGCCAGCAGAGAGCAGTGCAGCCCTTCGGCCGGATTTCAGGGGCCGTAACTGGAAACGTGTGAGAAACAAAGCAGATGAGTAAGGCGGAATATACACAGAAGCACCGAACACAGAGGCAGACCTGAATGTGAAGGTGTGAAGGATGCACTCGATGGGGAAAACAGCAGAGAGTGGAGGCGATGCAAGGTGGGCATGAAAGGAGGAAAGGAAACCCCAAAATACAGACTGTGCTAAAGCAAACTAGGGACCTGAAGGATGAAAGTAAAACATCTTGGAAAGAGATTCTGGCATTCCTGTTACCCTGCGAGCCAGAGGAGTGTTGCGGTTCCTGGTGCTGGGCACAGAGGAAGGACAGGGACCCAGAAAGTGCGACCAGTCCGTAGTACCACAGAGCAATATACGTGTGCTTTTCTTGGTTCCAGATCTTAGTGCACTTCTTGTATTGTCATTGGAGTGAATTATCCCTATGTCTGCATGCTGATACTAATCTGTGACTAACAGAGGAGAAAGAAAAACTCACACAATTATTTTCAAAATGCTGCTCTTGGAGTGCATTGTTTCCCGTGAAAATGTTTTTGCCAGAGTGCAAGGATAGAGCCACATCTTGTATAGCATTGGGGGTTTTTTCTGAACTAATTTGTCACTTTAATAATACATTGTATTAAGATGATCAGATAAATTCCAGCTGCAGAGGATTGTGTTTCCTACTTCTGACTCAAAAAGTACATCATAATCCAATCAAAAAGTGTGTGGGGCTGTCACTGTGTTTTAGGGAACTGAGGAAAGGGGGAAAGGGGTCGCCATTTCTTGTAATGGGTACAGCATGTCCACAAATCCAGCTTATTAAGGATTTTTTTTGATTTTTAGCGGAATGTTGAAAGCAAATGCTTTTTTCTCTCCTTATTCCAGTAGCATCTCCTGAACTCTTTGTAAAATGTCAGTCTGTTATGTAAAATCTGCAGCATTCTAATGGTGCTTTCAGGCTTACTGTGACCTTTTGAAATTATTACAACCCCCCACCCGCTAAAGCCCCACATTTTTCCTCACTTAATTGCACACAGGAATAGGGAAATAGGAATCCAGTTTATTGTTATCCAGGTGGCGTTTCCTGTTACCTAGCTTTATAGTTTTCTGTATAGTAATTAGTATGCAGAAAGCTGGAGAGATGCCTGTAGTTCCAAAATGAACTCTCTGTAGCTCTCTCCCTCCCTCCCACTTGCACTCTCCTTTTGGCACCGCCCCTTCCATGCACCCTTTAGCCAGCAGCAAGACAGCTGTGTTTGATCATAAACCACTTAAACTCCAGGCTCACTGGCAGGGGAAACTTTAGCGTGAAGTGCAGCATTGGTTTCTCTCAGGGAGGGAGCTTTCTTCTCTCTTCCTTTCTCTCTCCGCAAATACTGAGGACCGTAGCAGCACTCTCCTTTTAATTTCTCTGTGAACTTATGTGAAGCTCATCAAATTTTTCTGAGTATGTTCAGCGGCATTGGGAGATGCCCTTTAACTGAGTTGTGGAAAAGAGCAGCATAAAGCAGACAGCAGAGATGAAGCACGCCTTGTAGATGGACTAAGACAGCCCTGGGATCCTGGTAAGCACTTCATTCCCTGCATTCTCTGAGCACTTCACATTATTAACAAGTCTCTCTCAGCAATGGATGGTCTGTGAAGTCAAAACCAGTTTGGCTCTTTTAGAAGATCTTGCATCATTAACTTAAACTCTCAATGTGGACTAAAAATGGCTGTCTAGAGCAAAATGTATAAGAGAGAAGAATTTTGGAGAAGAAAGTATTGAAGCAGTTGAACAAAGCTTTGAAGCATTAAAATCTGCAGAAATCGTCAAGCCCTGAGAAGTCTAATCATGAATTCTGGAGTTGCTATGAAATATGGAAATGACTCCCCTGCAGAGCTGAGTGAGGTAAGCAGTTTCAGTGCCCTTCTTTACGCTTTAAAAAGAAACATTCCCCATTCGGGCTTTCAGTCTGCGAGCAATGCAATTAAAAATTAATAGAATGTGTATCTTGCTATAACTTGCTGTGCCAGTCAGGAAATGACCTGAACTTTTTTGCTGCTTTGCTCTGAATGAGTGGTGAAAGGCTAACGATTGCAACCATGTAGAGACATTTTTCCTGTTACGCTGCAGCAGTGATTGCCTTCCCTCCGAGAGCTGTGTTTACACCCAACATTCATCTTTGCAGTAGGTGAAATATGGAGATCTCAGTTGAGATTAAACAGACGGTGATTAATTTAGGAGGGAAGTGGGGTGAGTGGAAAATGACAAATATTTATTGGTAAGACAGCAACACTAGCAGAAGTTGTGTGTGCTTGTATTTAGCCAAGGTGATACTGTTTGTTTAGGTTAGATGAATTAGGTTACTTTCCTTCCTTGCCTAAAAGAAAACAAGTAATGAGAAAGTTTCTGCTTTTCCACTGGAAACAATACTAAAGCTGTTATTTTTTATAGTTGTGGGTATGTTTTTTGTGTAACATGACTGTGTGTGTTTTTAATAAATTTGAAATTAAAGCCATATCAGATGTTATGCAAATTCTTAATAAATATTTTAGAAGTGGCATGCTTTGTCAGCTACTGAAATGTCTTAGATGTGTAATCCTTATGGGCTTTACTGAGAACTGCTAATTTAGCTATGCTATGAAATCCCAATCATTTGATTAAGGTCATTTTGTAGGAAATTGAATCTGCAGTCTGTCTTGCCCCAGTTTAACTAAAATGGTTCTCTGTTCCTTTTGCCCATTTCTTTGATACACCTTTTACTGTGACATATCTTTTATATGCTTGGTTTTTCAGGTAATATTAGATAGGATATGCTTGGCAGAATAAGAGAGTTAACAGTTTCTGGAGTTAACTGCATAGAGAAAGGAGACACTGAGGTACAGAATGAAATAATAATATAAATCAAATAAATCAGTAGGCTAGTGAGGGAGGCAACAATGTAGGGGGAAGCACAGTAAATATGTGAGAGATAAGCAAGTGCTGTACCCTGCCATACAAGAGGGCTGTAGGTTTGTGACTGGGAAGTTCTGGTGAAAGAAATGTTGTATGTATTACTCCCTAAAGAAAAAAGAGTTTAAGTTCATTATTTCTGTGTTACTTTTTTTCAAATTATTGCTTGGATACTCTATATTGGCAATGGAGCATAAGTGGGGTCCATAAATTCAGTATAAAAGCCTGGGTTACTTTTGGTCAGAGTTTCTGGATATGGTTGTATTGATGGTGATCACTGCTTTCTGTCCCCTCAACATTTAATTTTCAAGACTTTGCAAGATCACATAGATCATGGAGTGTCTCAAAGAGTTGATATTTGAGTCAGTATTCAGAGCAGGTAGTATTTACATGGCTACTTTGAAATTACTTATTCATGTTTACTTCGGGCATCCCCTGAGTAAGACTTTTGTTGTAAGAAATTTTTTTTCTGATGTTTTAACATGGGAAATATTGAAAGGAGTGTGTGACTGTGGACCATGCAACATTTTCATTGTTTAGGTGGGGTTTTTTTCCCCCAACAAGCTTTCTTTAGTGCTTAGTTCAGGTTTGTACTCTCGTGCTACAGGTGGGTTAGAAATAGGCCCCTTTTTGACTGCAGACATAGCAGAGAAGATCTTACAGCTCCTAACTTTCCCCAGCTGCTTATCATCATTTGCTTGCTGCTCATCTTCATCTTTGCAGTTTGAGCTGCTTGTGTTAGTGAGCCTTAGCTAGAGTCACCAGGAAGGGCTGGGTGAGCTTCAGCAGTGATCTTGTGTAAAACACTGGGTTTTCAGTGAAATACAGAGGCCTCACGAACGCATCGTATTCCACCTCTCAGAGGGAAGAAGATGCATAAGTACTCTGAGATGTAGTACATAGCTGCTCACCCCTAATTGTTAATTCCTCAAACAGCTCTCTGTCATTTTTATGCTCATATTAGACCTTTCCCTGTTGGTGACTGGTACTGTTGAACTGGCTGTAATTGAAGGTAAAAAGTTCTGGGTAAAGGTTGTACTTGTGGTTTATGTATCTGTATTTTTCACATCTTTGTTGTGATCTTCTTCGTCCTTTCTGGCTCTTCTGTATGCCGTGTTTGTTTTTGATCAATAGAGGACGGTAGCCTTGTGTTCATCTAAATGATGGGAAAATGACTACAACAGGAATTTGAATAAATGACTGCTGTCTTAGTGTGTGTTCACCTGCACCTCTGTCTCTACGGACAGCTCAAATTCTGACATTACAGTGGGCTGCTACTTTTGTACATATCTGAATGGCAAATATGATAACAGACCATGAATTACTGTGATTCACATGATGCACAGTGGGTTTTTGTGTAGGTGCCTTGATCTCTTTATCTCAGTGTGTGGAGCTCTAGGCATGAAACTGCTGTTATTAAAATAAACAGGAAAGCTACAAAGCCCTGAAGATACAATAAATGCATTCTTGACTGCATACATTAGACAAAAGAGAAAATAAATGTATTGCAATTCATTCCTTTTGTATTGGAACTTTCTACTTGAGATTTACATCTCTCTTTGGCAAGAATTAAAGGATATGTTTCTTGTCCAAGACAGTGTGATTGCAGAAGCTTGTGTGTAGTTGATGTTTGCTATTCCTAAACTCTTGTCCAGGTAAACAGAGATCTTGATAGTCTTTGTTTACTCATCTGCCCCCATCCAAAGGTCATGAAGAAAGCAGAAAAAAAAAAATCTCATTTTTGTTGTAGGTCAGACAGACCTCCACAAAGTTCATGCTCTGTGGTTCCCTAGCTCCAGATTTCAAGCTGTTTTGCTGTTGAAACCTGTGTCAGTTCATGTTACCCCATTTCTTCTGCTCTTCTTTGCCTTTAAGCTTCAAGTCCAAAGAAGGAAAGATTATCCAGTTTGCTGTTTGCATGGTAGGTTTGTCATGTTGTACCTGCTTAGTTAGAAGAAACATTGTTCTTACGTAGCAAGGTGGTGTTAGGCTTGGTGGTTTGTTTGGTTTGGGGGTTTTTTGGTATGTGTAAGATACAACAAGAGAGGCAACACTGTTGTGTGGTCTATGATGAGATATAGATGATGTCTACGATATAGCCGAGGATCTACAACAGCCTTTGTAAATAGGTAACAGTGGCCAAAAAAGCTCTGTTCTACTATTCTGAAATGGGCCTTCACCTGTCCATATTAAGGCTTGACACAATTTGCAGAGCTTGCCTCTAAAGGCTTGATCAAGGAAGGATGTGATTTATATGCGTAACCAAGTTATGAAGTCTCTCATTGGATCTCTGCAATTTTTACTCCTGAAATTCTGAAAACCTTTGTTGTAAACACAAGGCATATTTTTAAAGCCAACATCATTAACCTTACTGAAAACATGTACTGATGCCATGATGATTTTTTGCCTTTTCTTTTATACCCCTTTTATAGCTTTTTACAACTTCTGTATTCTTAGTGCTTTTTGCCTACATTCTTGGACTTGTTTGTTAAGCTAGGAGACTCACCATCTTAGAGGTTTCGTAGTTAGGGACCAGAATGCCCCAGACCCCAAGGTCCTCTCCAGAACACATTTTGTAAACTGAGATAGAACCATCCAGGGGAAGGTTCCTTGGGGAGGGAGGCTCACTCGAGCCTCTCATTGGGGAATTTACGATAGAAATGCTAATTAGTAAGACCTGTAATGTTATACCAGGTCTGTTGTGGGTGTGCATTGCGGTGTGCATGGAGGTGCACTCGACCTGGACATAGTGCACCTAAGGATCCTTAAAATAAATACCGAGGTAAGATCCCTTTTCCCTTCTAACTGTGTCTGACTCTTGATTTTAAGACCACGAAAAAGCATCAGTACAGGTAAACAGCGGGATGCCCACAATTGCAGACCGTTCTGTGCATCATTAAAAATGAAACTTTGTATCAGAATTTAAATGCTTTGTACCTATTTAATTGGCTATTCTGTAGAAAGAGATGTTCATCTAGAAGGAGCTGTATTGTCTAACCTGTATTTTCTTCCAGATTCAAAGGCGCTACCTGGTTTTAAACTCCAGCATTTTGAGGAGGTATCCCCTAAATACCAGCACTGATCTTACCTGCTCCCCTGGCCATTCACTGTGGAGATGGTGTGCTGAAACAGGGAGAGCTGTGGTCTGACCTGGTGCACCTGTTGGACTAAATGTGGCCAGCAGTTATGCCCAAGCCTAATGCTGTAACAGTTAAACTTATTAGTACAGGAATGTGAAAGAAATGTTAAGGGCTGAACTTAACGATATTTTTCTCAATTGTGTACTTAAGAGATAAATTTTATCCTTGAATTAAAAGCCAAACTATGTTGTTGGCTGTCATTTTCATTAAGTGAGCCTTGTGAATTTGCTGGTAGTAGAGCTGTGCCTAAGAGATTTTGTAATGATATAAGGGCTGGTATTATAGTAAAGCAATACATTCAGCATTGCAGCTGATTTGTATAATGTTACTGTTTATTGTGTTCTTTTAGCACTTGCTGCATGAGTTGATGGTGTATAACATCTGAAAAGCTTATATTATTTTCTGCACAGCAAAATAAGGAGATAACATGCTGCTTTAGGTGCACACTGTATACCTCCTGCTTCTTTGTGTTTGGAGGTCAAGTGTTTAGCATACAAATGTTGTATGTATGACAGCATTAGCTACAGCTTCATATTCTTTAACTCTTTACATTGACTGGAATAATCAGATGGGTTGTTTGTCTTGGAAAAATGACTAACTTTTTTGTTTGTTTTAACAAGGTATTTAAAATTTGGGGGAGGGGAAGGAAGGATAGGCTTCAAAGCTGATATTTGTGTAGGAAGCGGAATAATGAGTTCATATGAAGGATTTCACCAAAATCTTACATGTAATACTGAATGTGAAGAAAGGACCAAGTCTGAAAGGCTTAAATTCTGACTTTTTAGTAATTTTATAGTAGGACTGAGTGAGTTCTTCTCAGATTTGTGTTCCACTGCTGCTCTACTTATAAACTAAACTCTAATAAGATCATTGTGGAAGGAGAATTGCAGAAATAAGAGGGGCTGCTTGGCTTGAAGTTGTGTACACAAGTCCAGTGAGTCTGAGGGAGCTGTGGGGTGAGGTGGGTAACCAGCAGAGGAGCAGGACATCACTCAAAGCCTCCCTGGCAGAGGAAGAGTTCAGCAGTGACCATCCTCACCCTGAGGTACTTTCCCATGGGTGTCTCTGTTCCTTTAGAACAAGCGCCAGCTTGTGCTGTCACTGTACCTACGTGTGGGGAAAGAGCACTGATGGAATGGGGAAGAGGTTTTTTTATGTGTTCCAAGGTAGGATTAAATCCCAAACACTCATTTTATCTTCCTGAGCTTGGTAGTCTTCCAAAAAAATCAGTGAGTAAATATCACCCCAATACTGCATCTTCTTCCAGCATGGTCTCTGGCCATGCAATAAATGTGCCAGGGTATTTCCAATACCTCTCATGAGCAGGTGGACACCATATTATACTGCAATTCCATCTCTGCTACTGGATATAGCCTTGGCTGTTAGTGTTGAAGCTGTGCAGGTTGTAACACAGAAGGGTGAACCTCTCCTTGCCAACAGAGAAGGAGTGTTTTCCCCAGTCATAAGGTGTTTTGGGAAATGTGATAAATGATTAATCCTTTAAAATATTGCAGCCTTACAATAGAACAGAGTGGAATGTGGTTATCAAACCGCAAACATGTCATGTTTTTAAATTATTTTAACCTTGAAACAGTTGCGTAACTGATTTTTTCCTAACAGCAGACAATCCAAAAAGGTGAACAGTGTGGACTGCTAAAGTGTTAGAAAAGTGAGCACCGCAACCCAGTATGCTTTAATCAAAGTACCTTAAGGAGAAACTTTCTTAAATGATTTCTAGTGGAGAGCTGGGTAAAACTTTCATCTGGAGGTAGCAACACCTGTGGCCTTAAAAGAGCGTTCTCAGCTTTAGTGCTCCAGAGATGCCGAGGTAAAGTTTGCAAATCTTCTTTGGGTGAACTCTCTCCTGTTTCCTGGTTCAGATGGGCTTTGTGAAGTACTAGTCAACCTTGCAAACATGACATTTTCACATGCTGTTGTCTTGAGGAGTGTGGAGACATTAGATGTGAAATGTAATTACAGATTTTAAAGACTTACTGTGTGTCTTTGTCACACTGATGTCTCTATACTAATTTAAAGACAATGCTTCAATGGTAAACTTTAATGGACATGCTCCTGCATAGTAACTATCAGTCTGAATGCAACCTTTAGACTGGGTCCATAGTCAAGCTGAGGAGTGCTCTGGCATGATCAGTATAAGTAATTTACAGTGTGCATGGTATTTCCAGTGTTAAAAACATAGTGACTTCAAAGAAAATGGTTTTTTCCTGCATTTGTGTGAGCTGCTTATCAGGCACAGAGTGTGTTCCAGGCTTGGCTATTATTAAATTGAAGCACTATAAAAAGATTAGTCAAAATGCCCAGACACTGTCAGCACTGATAATGCTCTTCTGCAGCCTCCTAATGAAAAAAATACAAAGATTATGTAACTTAATCTGCCTGATATTTTAATATTCCTTGCTCCTGAAAAAATAGTGTTTGAAAAATGCCTTATATGCTGAAAAACCTGTGAGGACAAATGCTGTGAAAGTACCATTAACAATGTATTGGATTGTCTAATTGCTTTTAGAGACTTGATGTTTTTATTCATAGATTAAAAGGCCAGAGTTCATTCCTGGAAGATTTTTGGAGATAAGGATTATAATCTTTTCTCTCCTTCTCTTCCAGCTTGGAAAAGTAAAATGTGTTTTTGCCTTTGATCAGACTTGGACATACCAGAACATGGCTCTGTGTGGGAACAATTACAAGATTCTTCTTTCAGAAGGTATTTTTATGTGTTCCTCTGCAATCTCTGGATTTGTAGTCTGTAGAGGGACACATGAACAAAATGTTCTGAAAGAAGAATCCATAGATTGCAAGGTTAAGGTTTGCAAGGGCGGAAGTTTCTGTGTTGTGTATGTGTGAAGAGAGGACACAAAGAGAGGCTGTGTCTTTGGACTGGACACCTACAGTGGGGTGACATTACATTCCTCTTCTGGGGCTCTGAGTAGTTTGATGAACAACTGAAAAGGAAATGTGTTCATGTCACTTCCAGGTGTTTTCCTTACATTTAGGTTTTACTGTCTTTACGGCATTGTGTGGTGCTTTTAGCCAGAGGTTTTACTTGTGATGAGAATTTCTGCTTCTCAAGTAGCATGGAAAGGCTTAACTGGACTTTCTTGTTACAGGTAGTAATAATTTACCAGTTTATGGACTCTGTAGGGATATGTGATGGTGTCTGAGTTCAAAGACTCTGAAGGATGGAGGTTTGGTGTGGGGATCTGATGCTGGTATAGAAGGCATTTGGACACTGGCGGAAACCTTCTTTAGTCAGTCCCATGTCAGGATTTCCCGTAAAAATTAACTGTCTGTATGAATGATATATATTTTCTGTAGATTTAGATTTTAACTATCTCTAGTGAATAGAAATATTCATTAAGTATCTGGAAATTGGCTTGCATGTTCTCACTCTGTTGTAATTATATATGAAAATTTGTCATTAAAATTAAAAAAAGGACAGAAATCTTTTCTGCCCTCCCAAACTTAAAGAAATACAGAAAGAAGTTATTTTTTCAGTATGCTTAGATTTACTCCACATGGTTGTTTGTAATATTATTGGTTGCATGCTAAATTTTATAAATTACCCTCAATGACCTTTGTAGAATTTTTGAAATGCTTCAGAAGGTGGTTGCTGGATATTATTGCAGATTATTGGGATATCACCATGTAATACATCACAAAATAGAAATTTCCATCAGGATTATGGCCATCTGCTGATAACTGAAATGAGGTACTGTTTTAAAACAGGCCATTTATACATTTTAAAATGTGAGGCTATTTCTAGTGTTTGCTAGATTCACAACAGCACCTCTGGTTTCTGATCTGCCTGAGCAACTTTTTGAAACGTTTCCAAAAAAAGTAAATTGATTGGTTGCAGTGGTGGAATTATCGTTGTCAACGCAGAACTGTGATTCATGGTTGTGATGACAGAGAAATACAAGATCGTTACTATGCTATGTGATAAGTCCGAAACTATTTCAGTGACAACTCACTGTCCTTTTGAACCGTGTCCACAGAGGTCTGGCTGAAGCTGGTGTTCGCACAAAGCAGCGCAGGTGCCTGTCTTGAAAAGTCTGCCTTTTGCAAACTGTAAACCCAGAAGTATCACTTGCTCGCAAAGACGTTGTGCTATCTGGCCTTCATCTACAAGAGGCTGTGATAATCCTACCCCAAACTATGCTGGTCTGCTTCCTATTCTTTGGGTGGCTGAATGCCTCTAGTTTGATAATCTTTTGAACTTTGCATCTAGTTTGATAATCTTTTGAACTTTGTATCCTATCTGAATTGCACAGGTTGTTTACCCTTAAGCTGTTGCCAGGTAGGAGGTAGTAGAATCTACCTGGCTGTTAACTGCAAGTGGCTCATCAGCTGAATCTTCCTTCCTTTGCCTGGATTCATGTGCTTGAGATGTGTTTCGCAGCCACGTACAGAAACCAAAGTGGGTATTGTCGTCTGCAGAAAAGACCAGGTACCCCCTTTAGAATGGTGTACTGAGGACTCCTTTGCTGTTGTACATGTTTGACTTTTTTTTTTTTTACATTACATGTAAAATGTTTTATCTTCATGAGATAAGTTCATTTTTCCATCCCTTAATCTCTTTTTTCCTTTTCTTTTGCACAGCATTGTATAGCATATTTTTTTTCAAGTTTCTGATGCTGCTCTTGTCTGATTTACTGACTTAGGTGGTTCTTTTTATTTAAACTGATTTGCAGGTGTACTTGGATCTTTTTATTTAAACTCATGGTGGTTGAGCTGTTCATCAGCTGGTTCTTTCTTTTGGTATGTTGTAATCTCCCTCCTGTAGGAAGACACGATTCTCTCATGATGCTTGGTATAGCACAGGTCAGTGATCTGCCAGGTATAACTCACCTGGTGGAAGGTCTGGCCCATGCTAAGTAAGAATGCAGTTAATTTCAGTGAAATGTGTAAGTAAAGTAAATCTTTGAGAGAAAAATTTTTGTCTGCCTGCAGCTAATAGGTGCCTGCTATATGTGAAGGACAAGTATTGTTGACGGTATTTCCAACTATACTTTTCTTCTGTCTTATGAGATGCTGGATTAAAGAGTGGACAGAATCTCTTTATTTCTCCTCTTCCCCTAATGGATATCTCCCCTGTGGAGCAAAGTAGGGAAAAAGTGTATTGATTCGTAACTGTCAAGTCATAATTGCATGGAGATCTGTATTAATTTAGTTACTTGGTGAGAGAGATCTGGAAAACACAGAACTTTTTTTCCATGCTTTTTAAAACTTACAGATTCTGTCTCACATCCTGCAGGGTTGAATACCTATGAATACCCATAATTATCTTTCTTTGTGAAACTCCATGTGGTTGAATTTCAATACCTACCCCTTCTGGAATGGAAATAAATGTGCTAATTGCTTTTCATGAAGGTAGGCTTTCTCCTTTCCTTTGAGAATTTCTTGAACTTCCTATATTTCTGTATTGTGTGTTAGGCTGAATCTCTTTTTATAGCATATTTAAGCACTTTTAAATATAATGATTGATGCCAATGAGTTATAGGCAAGTGTCATATCTCATTCAGAATGTTACATAATCATATTCTTCAGTAATGAGATGTCATTTCCCATTATAGAATCACAGAATGGTTGAGGCTGTCAGGGACCTCTGGTTGTCGCCCAGTCTAAGCCCCTGCTCAGGTAGGGTCAACTAGAGCCAAGTGCCCAAGACTGTGAAAAGCTTTTAAATATCTCCAAGGACGGAGACTCCACCACCTCCCTGAGTAACCAGTGCTCGGTCCCCCTCACAGGGAAAAGGAGTTTCCTGATGTTCAGAGGGAACCTCCTGTGTTTCAGTGTGTGCCCATCGCCTCTGGTGCTGTCACTGGGCACCAGTGAAAAGGAAAGATCCTTGATCCAGCCTCCTTGCACCCTCCCTGCAGGTGTTTATGTACATTGGTGAGATCCCCTGAGCCTTCTCGTTTTCAGGATGCACAGTCCCAGCTTTCTCAGCCTTTCCCCATAGAAGAGGTGCTGGAGTCCATCCATCATCTTGGTGTCCCTTTGCTGACTCTTCCCAGTATGTCCATGTCTGTTTTGTACTGGGAAACCCAGACCTGGACCCGTCTCCGCCTGTGGCCTCACCAGCGTTGAGAAGAACAGAAGGCTCACATCCCTTGATCTGCTGTCAATGCTTTTCCTAATCCAGCCCAGAATACCATCCACCTTCTTTGCAGCAAGAGCATGTTGCTGGCTCACATTCAATTTGGTGTCCCCCAGCTTTCGTAGGCCTCTTTCCCTTCAGAACCTTATCCCATGGGACTTTTCCAAGGAGAGGTCTGAGTGAAATCTACAGTTGTGATCTTGATTTTTGACCATCTCTCTCTTCTCTGGATCATAAACTCCACCGTCTTGTGGTTATGAGAGTGGTCAAATAATATTTCTGTAAGTGCATGGACTGTTGTGCCTTTGAAGATGACAGGAGCATGGTACATATTGGAACAAAAAAAATTTGTTTTAGAAACATCAAGGGAACTTTCTGCGAATAAACAAAATATTCACTTGCAGAACATTTATTGAGTTAATTCTGTCAGAAACTTCTCTGTCTTGGAATGGCAAGAGAGGGTAGTATCCTACCATGAATAATTCCTTGTAAGGAATTAGTAAGCTTCAGAAACTGTCAATTTATTTAAAAATTTAATTTCATTCTGTTGAATGGTATGATTAGAATTTAGTAGATTTTTTCATTGTTCTGATTTTAAAAAGAAAACCAAGGCAAATTATTACAAAGGATGACCTATAGTGATTTTTTTAAAAAGGGAAAAAGAGAAGGGGAAAACTTTTCCACTGTTTGTCTTTGTGCCCTTGCTGCTAATTTTTAGAGCAAATTACAGTGGCTTTTCATGGAAGATGTTTTCCTTCCAAGAGAACAAAGGAAGAATTTTGCAGTTTTAGTTCTTACCAGATGTTGACATTATGTATGTTCTGTCTCGTATAATGCTGCCTTCATAAGGATCTGAAAAAGCAGTACTACAGAAATAAATCACAGTAGGGAAGTTTAAATTTAGATTTTGTTTTTTAAATACAGTAATGTGGGAGTCTCTAGTGATAATGAGTTTGCTGTTAATCCAGAATCCAGCTCAGTTTGTTCACTTAAATCAGCTTTGAAGTTAAACTTAGACACATTCATAGTAAATTCAATCTAAAAAGAATCTGAATAATTCCTGATGTGGGTATGGATGTCCTGGTTGTTTAGTACTGCATTACACCAAATCCCTGAAGATGACAGACTTATCTGGTATATCTGTGTGTTACTGTCAGGGACTAATGGGACACCATTTCTGAGAAGCAGGAAATTCTACAGTGATTAAAATGCATATACAGTCTGGCTCCTTCACAGTGTATAATCACAGTTCCCAATGGATGAAAACAGTTAAAAACTAGTGATTCCCTTCCCCATGAAAGGACTGTTTCTTAGCACCACTCTTCCAGCACAGTTGTGTGAACACTGTTGGGTGCTTGGCACAATCAGGATGGAAGCACTCTGCAGTGTAGGAAAAGCTGAGAATAGGAATCAGCATCCATTTGGAAAGGGGGGGGAGAAATAGATGTCTAGAGGAAGTACACCTCAAACTTATGATAAGAAGTTACATGTGTTTCTTACTTGTGAACTTTTGCCATTGCTGATTCATGACTTCAAAGAGTTTCAGGGCATCATTCTGACAACTGAGTCAGTATTCATTTTTTAAATAAGAGCAGAGATTTTACTGAGAAATTAAAATGATGGATTTATGTGTCTTTTGGAGTCAATGAAGTAATTCACAGTCCAGTTATAGTTCAGTTTTTCAGTGCTTTCTAGATTTTTTTTTTCCCCCCATCAAACTGGGCTGTGTCTAAAGCTGTGCTATTTATTTGTCTGAATGGGAATTGTGAACAGTTGGTAGCCTTAAATCATCAATCTGACTTATCCCGGAATGGTTAAAGGACCATGTTGCCAAGATTTAGTGATTATTATTTATTTAGACCAAGTGTAAAACCCTGTCTTTTGTACAGAAAATATAAATGGAACAACTGATAGAGTAAGCTTTGTGTTAAATTTGAAATGCCAGTAATATGCGGTACCATTGCCATGACAGTGATGCTTTGTACTTTATAGTGCATTTCATTTAAGGAGCTGAAATAAGCTGCATTATTGATGCAATTCTGTCATTGTAATGTATAAGAACTTACATTTCAATTTATTAATTTCACTATGTTACCATGATTTATCAAAAATCTTATTAATGAAATTAGTAATTCAATTGCAGTTGCTTGGCTTGGTCTTGCAAAGAGGAATGTATCTAGCTGGACCATGGTTATGAAATTATATTTAAAACAGTTTTTTTAGAGAAACAAAGATTTTTAGAGGATTTTATTGATAAGCTGAATTGGTACAGGTTTACTTTTTTTAAGAATGACAGTGTTGTAGCTTTAATGCAGATTTGGTGGCATTGCTTGAAGAGACAATGTGATCTAGTAACTTTGAGAAAATAGATATTTGAAAAAGGTGACCATGACACAGAGAATTTCTAGACCACAGGGTCTTCCAATTTATATATTTTGAGATAAATTGTTAGAGTCCTTTTTCTCCTGCTCGTAATAGTTGTATTTAGAGCCTGGAAGCTCAATCAGCAGATGTTTGTTGAGTTTTATAGTTTGCCTCTGGGTAGGCTTTTCTGCTTCTTTGTTTTCTGTGCCTGCAGAAAACAAAACTTTCTTCTGTCCTTCTTAGAGCTTCACTAGATGCACTGTGTGTTCTCAGCTTTCATTAGCCTTTTCTTTCAACCCTCTTGCAGTTGCTAATTTATTGTTGCTGCCCTCGATCCCTTTGCCTTTTGCATGTACCAGTCTGCCTCTTCCCTGTCTCTGTCCTTTTATTTATGGTTGCACTCCAAGACTGTGCAGGGTCCTCTGGAGTTCTCACTGATATTCTTAAGTAAAGGAAGAAGGAATCCCTCCTCTTGCAGGGCTGACTGTGTGAGGCTGCAAATGCTGGGAGAAAGGGGCTGGTTCTCTTGGCACAAAGGCAAGCTTCGGCCCCGTGATTAATTAGCGTGCTGTTGCAGCAAATGAACTGTTGCAATTAAACCAGTGTAGTAACGAAACAATGAGCAACAGCCCTAAGGCTGACACAGGCAAGGGGAGGCTGATCCCAGGTGGTGTTGGTCCAGCCAAACCACTTTTTTTGACACAAAACCACTCCCATTGTGTACCCATAGATATAGAGTTCCTGACAATAACACAGTATTTAAAAGCCTAATGATAAAAGTAAGATTTACGGAGAATTTATGGTTTAAGTTTTTTGCCTTAGGAGTTGTAGTTTTTTATTGTGGAATACTTTGTAAAGTTAAGCTTCCTTGACAAACTGACATTGTGAGAGGGGTTTTCCTGGAGAACATAAAAGTTGTGATGGCCAGGCCGAGTTTTACTGAAATTCCTGTGTCACACTACTCTTTTGCAAGTAGGTATCTCTTCAGATTTTAGGTTTGATTACTACTGACCATAAGCAGTAACAGATCTGATGAGGGTACCTTTACCTTTTCCCTGTGAGCCCTCATGCAATCTCCTGAAATATCCTCCTCTTCAGTAACTTTTTTCTGCTGTGGCATTTGTAAGCTGTCTGAATGTAGTTAGTTCTGGTTGTTCTGAGCTATAGTAATTGGCAAATGCCATATGCCTAGCAGTTCCCCTACCCCAGTGCCACTACTGTTTCTTTTTCTTCTTGCCCTAAGCCAGAGTCTTATGGCAGCTTAAAAGGGAAAACAAAATGTTTAAGCAGAGAAGAAAAGATTACTGAATACTTTGATGCTCTTCTTTCCTTAAAAGAGAATAAACAGCTTTAAAGTTTGACTTAGTTCTGTTCCATCTGGTGGTTTACTAACTTCTCTTTGGCATTTAACAGAAATTATGAAAAACAATTGATCTAGATAAACTGAGACCTTTGTGACGGAGTGAAGGCATGGACATTTCAGCATTGCTACTCTCTCTCGTGGTATAAACCCAAGTGTTTTGCTTCCAGTGCTGCTGCATTTCATGCAGAAAGTTTTATATGCAGAAAGATAAAGACCTGGCAACATCCTAGTAAGTGGTGTGCATTTCATAGGTCTATGCCAAATACATTGATTATGATTATGGACTCATTGCACTGATTTTATGATTATTATTATAAAATAATAATTTTCCAATATAGATCAAAATCTTCTTCACTTACTAATTTTTTTAAAGCCCCACAAAAGCACTGTGTCTCATTTGGCTGAATTAAAATGAACACTGAAGTAAAAAGATATTGCAAAGGACAGAGAGTGCAGTTCTTTGCTAGGTCATGTTCCAAGAAATATTTTTTGCAAGCCTGACAGTATTTCCAAATTATAATTGAAATGTGCCCATTTAAAATTCAGTGAGCATAAAAATAATACCATTATTTTTGTTCTTTTTTTTTTTTGGTGACTCTGGTTTTTTTGTCAAAGTGATTAAAAAAAAAAAAAAGGGCAGTCCTAAACTACCTGGAAGTTGCAGCTCTACAGCACTGCTGAGAGGGTTCTGTTTGGTTTTAGCAGGTAGAATACTTCTATCTAAGACTGGGTGACACGGAAAAAGTAACTCATTGACATTGTTGCTTGATAAATAGTTGCTGCCAAAAAATACTGATTGTCTTAGCAGTAGACTAATGAAGATTGCATAATTTTATGTTAGTTGGACAAACTAACATTTGAGGATTTAATTAATCTTGCAAATGATCAGTGTTTACTGAGGTAGGCCTACCCATGATCTTAGTGAGTTTTTATACAAAACCGAAGTTACCAGTATGACATTGATTTCTGCTTTTATTAAAAAGCTCAGTGCAGATTTAAGGGTAGCATTTTCCAAGTGCTTTGTGGCTGGATGAGACCTGGTATCCTGTGATTCTGTTGAAAAGGTTTTGTGTGTGTTGGACACATTGTAAAAGGTATTTTTAACTATTCCAGAAAGTACATGTTTATAATGTGGGGAAAAAAAAAAATTTAAAAGCAATTTGATGTTCCACTTCATTAAAGCTCGTGAACTGATTGGTGATGGGTTGATTCCATACACAGAATAAAAAAAAAATAAATTCCTTTAGTAAAAGGAAAATCAGTGCTGAACCGAACATAAGTAAAAGTGCTTTCCTTTTGGGTCACAAATGGTAATGTATATGATCTATTACAGAACTTTCTGCTGGGGTAGCTGCAGAACATGAACAAAAACACATGGGAATTTAGTATCCTTGAGCCTTATAAGGCTGCAGTATAGTCCGTTGTTTTTTGTGGCTTGCAGCTTTTGAGAATTACAGCAGGATTACTTGGACCTTTTTTAAGGTGTAAGATTCTTGGCATGAATTCCAGTTGAGGTGAGGCAGAAAGCCATTAGAGACAGCAGAGATTCCAAATGGCTGATTGTTTTAAAAGGAAGAGCACTAAGTGCATGTAGTGTGTTTGTCCCAGGGCAAGAGGAAACTTGGTGATCCCTCCCTTCCCATGCTTAATTTAAGAAGAGTAAAGATACTACTGTTATTTGTATCTATTTATTTACCTTTACAGAGTTGTTCTGAGCAATAGTCAGTGATTTCAGTGTTCTGAAAACACAAAATGCTGTGTATCTACTATGTATTATTAATCCCTTTAAAACATCAGTGGTATTGGGAAAAAGACAGCTGTTTTGCATTTAAGTTAGAAGAAGATAATCTGTAGGAAAAGTATTTGCTGATGGAAAGAACCAGACATTGTTTGAAACTTTTTTCTTACGCTAAATTATTTGCAGAATCATGTTTTGGGAAATGAGGCTGACACATTCTGCTCTGTAAGTATCTGGATTTCATTTCTTCCTTCTTTGCACAATTGATGGGAATCTCTAAAATCTGTCCATTTGTTTCTTATAAACTGTTGGTCAGTAATATTCTAGCTTTGTCCTCACCCTGTTGTAGTCTAAAAGGACTGGTATACTATCATTTCTGGCTCTTGGGATGTTCTGTTTAGAGCTTTATCAGAGTCTCTAAAATATTTCTCCCTCCTCCCTTTCCTCCTGGCTCCAGTTTTGAATATATAAGAAATAGAGACGTTTTGAGCAATGCCATGCAGTTTTTCTGTTGCTGTTGTGCCGATATATCTTTCTTTACTAACAGTGTGACATTAAATACTTTTTCCCATGGTTTTTTTCATGTTTTCCTATTTCTGTAAGCCCAGCTTTCTCTGGCGATATGCCAGAGAAAAGGATGCTGTTTCCCCAAAGGATTACTTGAATTATATATATATAAGGTAAAACCTGACAATCTCAAGGTTATTTCTTTATATCAAAATGCTGATCTTAGTCTAAGCATGCTAGAGAATATATCTGAGAGTCTTACAGCCACCATGAAAGTAGACATGGTGAGAGGCCTCTCTTTGCTTTTTAATCATCCTGATTAGTTCTTGGTCCTAAATGAAGATTGACCACTTGACCTATTAAATGAATATGCTGTTTTATTGTGATAGAAATAATAATCTAAAAGTAATTACTTGGGCAGCTGTCTGATATTTTGAAAGCCTTTTCTTCTATGATTTGTGGAACTGACTTAGCTGTTCCTGAGTATCTAGACTGCTCAGTGTCCAAAACAGTGTTCTGTCTGCATCTTCTGAACAGAGCATAGGTATCAACGAAGCAAGAGAAATGGCAATAATTACATCTTATCTTTGCTATGATATGTAGCTAACAACACAAGTTACGGAAATTAATGGACGCCTATTAATGCATCCATTTATGTGTCGTCTTTGAAGCAGGTGGCAGTACAGGAGAGTTTTCACTCATCGTAGATTTTAGCAGATTTTAGATTTTTCATTCAAAGAATTAGCTCTTCCATAAAAGCCCCATTTCCATGTTTCTCTCTGTTTTAAAATACATTGTCTGATAATAGTGTACTTTTGTAGCTTTGGCTGAGGTTCTTGGGATGACAGTCTTTTAACTCCAGGGTACATGATCTAACATCTCTCCTTGGCACTTGGTTCTCTCAAGAAGTTTGTTCTATTAATGTCTGTTTAATCTCAAATCAATTAAGAATTTATTTTGCATTGAATTTTGTCCAGGTTTTATCTGTGCCTCATGGTTACATCATGCTTTCTTGACTACAGTAAGTTCACTATCTTAATAAAGCAAAGATTTAAGAGAGCTACTCTCCCTTGATGACTCATCTGCAAAGAATAACAAAAGGGCTTGACATAAGAATAAATTATTCTTAACAGACAGTGATTGGTCTTGATGGAGATGAAAGCTGTGGATAAAATAAAACAAGCATGTCATGCTCATTTCATAAAAACTATCCTGGTATAATCAGCATGGATTTCAAGGGGTCAGAGGTCTGTGCAAGTCATGAGGAATCATAATTTTCACAAACCATGTCTTTTTGGTCTTATTGACTGTATCTCTTAAGAGCCACGATTATGCAATGCAATTAATCATCAAGGGAGTTTGGGTTTATGGTACATATTTGAAGTAAACTCTTTTTTAATTGCTGGAGCTTTATCTTGTGGACTTAGACTAAGTGCATTAGTAAATGCTTAATTTAAAGGGATTCTGTCACCCTGAAACATACTCTTTTTTTAATTTTTTTATTATTATTATTATTTGAGAGGAGTCTATTTAAAGAGACTCCTGTCAATTTCCTTGCCAGCAGTATGATTTCATGGCCACTCTGCTTTTTGCTTTCTTCAAGGTGTTTTTCTTTGCAGCAGTCAGTAAGAAAATTAATTAGTGTAAAATAAACTTCCTAAAATATGCAAAATGTAAAACGCATTGAGCTAAGCATTTTTCCCAAGCAGTATTTAATCTTGATAGATCTGGTGTCGTCAGCTTGTTATTAATACTTTTTTTTTTTTTTTTTAAATTTAAGGAATTTCTGAACCTTCTCAGCATTCTGACTATTGATTGTTATGTTACAACCTACTGCATTCAATAGTTAGCTGAAACTTCAGCTTCATATGTACTACATGAAGGATCTTGACAGGACAGCTCCTGCCTGTCTTGCTGCAGCTGTCTGAGAGGCTGCTGTTTGCCAGCTGTCTGCACCACCTCTGTGGGCAGCTGCTGTTCCAACAGGTCCCTCTGCTTTCACTCTGTCTAAAGCCCAGCTTCTTTCATTTTAAATCCCTCTTCACCAGAACTACTGTCCTCCCTTTTAGGGCACTGTGGACAATCCAGGTAGGGCATCTGGCTGAAATGCAGCCTGGCTGGTCTGTCATAAACTCCCACCTGAACCTTAGAGTCGTGTTCTTTCTGAAATGATCCTCAGCTTCTCTTTCCTCTGTGCTCTCCCTTCTAAAGCCTGGCAGATCCTTTGCAATGCCTAATTCTGCTCTTCTCTGCTTTCTGCCCTTCTTCCCAGAACAGTATGTATCCTCCAATACCTGTGTTCAGCTTACCATTTTCCCTATTTTTTTTTTTAATCACAGAGACCATCTTTGGATTTTTTCAATAAATAGATTTTTGAATATTTATATGGGTTTCTGTATCTCTAAGTATATTTGTAAATACTTTAATATAAGACATTAAGCAGTACTGCCCAGTGTTGTTTAGTTCTTGTTTTGATCTTGAGTATTTCTAGGGTATTGTATTGGTACTGCTTGCTGTGAACTTGTGACTCGAGAAGTGTTAGTTTCTTTCCTCTTCTAAGTGCCTATTTGATCAGCTGTTTTAACAATGATTTTCCTGTAGTGGTATAACAATGATTTAGTCTGACAGAGATACAGCGACTCAACTTTCTGCGAAATCGGCGGAGTCATCCCATACAGTTTTTGGTTGGTCACAGTTGGTGACTTTGAGGCTCCACGAGCCACAGACTTTTATATTGACACATAAATAAAATATTCTGTTCTCTGAGATTTTTGAAGTCTTGGTGAGACAAAATGCTGTGAATTTATTTTCATGCACTAAGGTTGTAATAGGTAAAGTGAAGTTGTCATATTTATGCATCACATTTATTTCACTAGTAGGCTAATCTGGCACCTTTAAGGATGTGGTATTTTTAGTCAATTATTCTACGACTTCTTGCCAGTTTAACTACAAGGATGTCCAAGTTGGCTGTCACAGTTAGGATAGCTAAAAACATGCCTTCACTTTACTGCTGGCTAGGATAGATGTCCTATCAAAACTCTTGAAGTGTTGACCTGGTGGGGAGTTCCCAATTATTTCCTCTACCTGAATGAAGAAGGCAAAGTTATGCTCCAACTATACTTCACTTGACAGTGTAGAAAAACATACTGATACCACATGAAAAACCCCTTCAAAGCAGCAGAAATCAGTTTCTGCAACAAAATTCTTCCCTCTCCCTCACCTTCCCCTGCCCTTTTCCCTTCCATGTAAAGTGTGCTAGCCTTTCTGGAAATATTTTCAGAGAGATTGTATATTCTGTGAAAGCTTAGGCTGTGCCAAATGCAAAATCTCTTTTGCTCTTTGAAGTTTTAAGTTTACCATACCTCTGGTCACCTGGTCAAGGATGTGATGGAAGCTTGATAATATGTTTGAGGAAACCAATCACAAGCAGACTGCCAAAGCAGCAAATAACTAGGTACATTTTATCCCTCTTTTTGTACATATTGGTATGCCCAGCAGAATAGGGGTGCGAGGAGAGAAAACCTTCCTTAAATGAAGAGTGAAGTAGACATTAGGGAATGTTATGCAAAATGCCTTAAAAACATGAACTGGGTGTTCTTACTATGAAGTGATACCATAGGGACCAGCACGGCTGCTCTAACTCTTGGCATTCCCAAACTGGCTACTTTTTACACGTGACTTTTTGTCACTTGTTTTAGAATCCATCTCATATCACCTGCAATGTATTTTTTTATCACAGTTTCCTCAAATCAGAGTAGAAACATCTGTCATTGGCTTGAATTGTTATTTTTTTCCAGCCAGCCTCTTGCTGGTAGCAGAAGAAAGAGCAGTAGAGTATTCCCAGTGCTTTTACTACTTTGTGGCACCCTTCATGCCACCCCTTTGCAATACCAGGCAGAGTCTGTGAATGAGACTGCGCATCAGGCCAGGTAGTGCTCTGCAAAGTATAACCCTCTTCAGATCTTTATCTGAAGAATTAAGGGTTAACACAAAGTGTCATGATTCCAAATGTACTTAGTACTTCAATGCAAGCAAGCTGTGTTCCAGATGAAAGTCCTCAAACTCATCTGCTGGGTGTCTCAACCAGGTGGACTTTTTGCCTTTGTGTTAACTTACAGGTATTTTCTTATGTCAATCTACTCTTGCCACTAGAAATGTCTCAGATCTATTAAAATAAACAAAAAGGAACATTGATAAATAAAATATATCTAGTAGAACTTGCAAAATTATTGTAGAGAAATAATTTCTAAAATGTATAGAACAATCTGCTTTAAATAAGTGTAACTTCATTATACCAACATTTAATAAACAATGTTATTGTTAGTTGGTTTGTTTTAAACGCAGGAGTGATTCGTTGGTTTTAAACACAGCAATGGCTTCAGTTATGTACGTTTTATTCCAATAGAAAAAGTTGGGTTTGTAACTTTTATTTACTTACTTTTTGCAGTCCAGACATTCCCTGTGCAAGTATGCAGCATTTCTGAAAATAATTTCTTTTAGACTGCAGTGGGCTTACTTCAGACTGCTCTGCTGTGCTTAGAACACGCCCCAGTCAGAAGCGGGGTGCTTACAGCACTGAACTAATCCCTGTCTACTGCAGCTTCCTGAGGTTTACAAGTCAATGGCATGAATAAGTTAACTCTTTTCAGAGTAAATACCAACTCACCTTATTCTGTGATTCTGTAAAATTTTCACTTCCCAAAGGTAGCAGGAAGGTCAGTAGCTCATTGCACTGATACATTACTTTGAGAATGTCGTCTGAGTAACAGTCAACCTGCTCTGTTAACATTATTCTGTAGCTTGCATTTTTGCCAAAAAAGAAAAAAATACAACCAACCCAAACCACAAACCAAAAACCAGATGCGGGAAAAAAAGATTGCAGCGACTGTTTTTCCCTTATGTGTTTTGCCCCAAGCTCATCACGAAGATTGTGAAATCATGAGAAGGTGTCCAGTCGTCTTGGAAGTATCCTCACAGGAGTTACTGTGCTTCTTGTACAGTTGGAGTATCCTGTCCAGCAAAAAATATCCTAGGGTCACATGGTTTTGGATGCTTCTCTGGGATATTTCTTCATTAAATTAACTTCTCAGCATTTGCATTTATTATGGAGTAATATTGAATGCCATTTTCCAGCTGTTCTGGTTACTGAAATACAAATTTCATTAAAAAGATAATTAAAAGAGTGTTGACTTCAACAGTCAATGCCCTGAGTTGATACTGAGCTCTGGGATTGTCCAGTGCAGCGCACACAGGGCCTACATCTTAATTTTCCTCTGTCTTAATGAGTTAATAACATAGGGAGAAAACCAAATCTGCAGCAGAGCCACATTAGATAACAATAGTTCTGTCAACTCGTTCATCCATCTGGCTTTTTAATTTTAAAACAAATATTGGGAGTTGTTGCATGGCTTGGGTGGTAGTTAAAGTTGTACGTCTCTATCTTTACAATGATTTGTTCAGGCTTAGAATGGAACTATTTTATCAAAGTAAAAATAGTATTGGATAGTTCATTCATCATAAAATCTATTTTTAAAACTATGAATATATATTTTATTCTCAAATAAACCCTGAGGAATTGCCTGTTTTGGAAATAGTGAAACTTAGCTATAACATATCAATTATGAAATTATTCCTGGCCTACTAATTTTTGCTGCTCTGAGGTTGGACACTGCTGCCAGTGAGATGCCACAGTCTAATTCTCACCACAGAATCATCATTGGTTCTGTAAATAGCTTTAATCAAATTGCTTAATTTCTGTTTCTGAATTCCCTCTTTTTTAATGGACACAGTATTTTTTACAGTTGGTATTTCCTGAAGACACTTACCTTTTACGCTTATGTTTATGTGAAGCATCCAGATGTGATTTTTGTTTGGTTTTTTTTTAAACAGACTTAATTTTAAAAAGTAAGGGGGGAGTACAGATTGAAAGCAGTAGTGTAGATTGAAAATTGAAACTACTCATTGAATTAAAGTGCGGGGTGTCCTCTCAGGTTTTTCATTTGTTGCTAATTGTATTTTTCCTGCTAGTAATATGCCACTGAATATGCGAAGTAGATAACTTGAGAAAACTCCATGAACTCCTGTCTGTGATCACATGATCCTTACAAGAAAGTTTACTGATTTCTGGGGTTTTTTTTAATCTGTTGCTTAAGGACTCAGGCACCAGATAGGGTTTAATCAAAACCAAGGGGAATAAAGGAAGAGCAGGACAGATGGAAAGGAAATTTACTCCTTTATATATGACACCGAGCCCAAGGTTATGTAGAATTTGTAGAGCTGAATTTCAAGTACTTTGTCTTCCAGTTTAGGCTTAGATTCATGTAGTCAGGTATATCTGAGCCTCAGCCAAGGCCCAGCAAACCGGATCAATGTGATCCTAACCTGTACCTGCAGGTAACAAGGTTACTTGTGTTATCTGTGGCTGTGATTTGATGTCCATCAAGGGCAGCAGTAAGAGTCATAGCACTTCTAAAGAAAATTAATTTGTAATTGGAGGTAGGAGAGAAAGAAGTGAGACTGCGGCTTAGATGAATACACTGTCATGGTCTAAATGGGTTTAATTGTTAATACTGTGCTTGAGCCTGCAGCTGATGCAGCAGCAAAAGAGTGGGAGAGACATGTAATATTTTATTTATCCTCTTAGAGTTGAATCTGTTCAGACCTGTGCTGACAAAACCGTAGTGCCTTGCCTACACATTATATAGTTCCATTGACTGTTTTTATACATGACCCTCTATTTGGTCTTGAACATGAGTTATACTTATTTACTGTGTGTAGTTCTCCTGCCCTACCCTGGAGGATTTCTGTTAAAAATTATGCACCCGCACACCCCCTATTATGGCTCATCTCCCAAACCTCACATCAGTGTGCTGGTTTGCTGCTGTGACTTTTGGGTATTTAGGCTGTGAAAGAAATTGGATATCCTTTGAAAGTACCTGTACCTCAAGTGTGCTTCAAATGCCAAGAAGCACTAGCAGAGGCCTTCCAGACAGCAGTCTCTAGATGCTGTAGTACTGTCTTTTGTAAATTGAAATAAGTGTGGTATTCCTTTATAGGTGAGTTTTTTAATGGGAAATTGGTAGACTGAATACTCCCAATCTCTATTTCAGGAAGTGAATTCCAAGATGTGTCTCTCCAAATGTCTACAAGACTGTAATCCTGTCTGAAGTGAGCTTTCTTCACCTTTTATTTTCAGTTTAGAAAAATCTCCTACGTTTTCTTGTAACATTTCAAAGAGGTACTGGTACAGTCTAATGTTAAACTCCACATAAAAACAAACAGGAAAGCTGTTAGTATGTGCTCTACTTTTCTCCATGTAGCAATTAATAGCTACTGAATTATAAGTAGCCAGGGTGCTTATTTGGTGGCCTGAAATACCTGAAGTTAGAAGGCTAAATACAATTTTAATATTTGTGTCTAATAAAGTAGTGAAAAACAGTAAATTAAGTTAGCTTTGCTCCTTTTTTTTGATGTATTTCTTCAGAAAACAGCCTATGCCAACACTTAGCAGAAGAGATGGTCCTCTGAATTCTTTCAGGCTTTCCTTGGTCCTCCCAAATCTGTTTTCTTTGCTTGTCCACATGAAGGATATTTTAACTTTTTGAGCCACTGATGGTTCAGAATGATACTGTTTTGCATCTGAGGTGGACATCCTTTTTCTGGTCCAAGTTTTTGCCTTCTTCCACAAAGGGTAGTCGTAACTGTAACTGAATTTCTTCATAATTTTAAAAATTTGTGTAGATTGCTTCGATACTATGCCTCAGATTGCAAGCAAAGAGGTAAAGTAATACAGTATATCTTTGCTGTATTTAATTCTTTAACTGTATATTTTTGAAGTCTGCGTCAAATGTATTTACCTCAGAACTTCGCTGGCCATGGTCTGCTCGTTTAAAGGGTAACTACAGCAGTCTTGTTTTTCCATAGTCTCCTACGTGTGTGGTCTCTTCCAACCTAGTGATTCTGTGTTAATTAGTTACTGGTTACCCATTGTGTGCCAGCCTGGCTTCAGTGTACCTGTGGTGTCTGAAGCTGGGAATGTTCCAGTGGCAGCAGCAGCCACAGCAGCAATTTTACTTCTGGTTAGTGCCAAGTCACTTTGTTTTAATGATCCTTCCAGATGACTTGGGAGAACAGCAACTTCAACAATATTTCCACACAAGAGACATCATCCTTTGCTAAACTGAGAGCTACCATACTCTGGGGCTGCTACAGACAAGAATTTTTATTTTTTTTTTGGGGGGGGGGGGTGGGAGGGGAAGCTGAAGAAAGCAGTGCTATCTTAAAAAAAAAAAAGTGTGTTTTATTATCTAGAGTGCTGTAATTACTAAACACCTTTGTGATGAAAGAAAGTGTAGTTATTCCCATATTATATGTGAGAAAACAGTGAGGGCTTGTCTACATAGGGCTGTTATGCAGTTGTGTTGTTAGCCAGTACACTGCTGTATTTAAACAGCTGTAATTATGCTGGTAGAATTGCCAGGGTGAGACTCTCCTCTGAGTTAAAACATGCCCTTTTCTGGTCTTGAGGTGTACTGCTTTGGAAGCAATTTGAAGTGACCTAAAAAAGGAAAAACAACCCAAATTTCTGGATAAATACAAACTAGGACCAAGTAAGTCTACCAAATAAGTTATATTCAGTAAATTCGACCTTTAAAACATTTCTCTCATGCTATATAGTTTTCCTGGCTAGACAAGCCTTGAACAGGATAGTAATGGGCTTGTATCACTGTTTCTTCTGCTTGTTAATACCATGTTAGTATTTCCTTGTGTCTGCTGTCTTCTCACTCTATCACTGCACATTTTTTGCTTGTCCAAGTGGCCTTTTGCAGCAGAATTCATATGTACAACAGTAGTGCCACAGTCACTAGAAGTTATTTTAAAAAAAAGGAAACTCAAGTATACAGAATATATAGCAAAAGATGAGATATTCTCTGGCCTGTACAATGGAACAATTTTCCCACTGTAAAACTGCACTGGCTGTAATTCAGGAGTTGTTAAGTGCTCTTCATAAAAAAGACTCCTGGTTTAACGCCTTCTCTCATCTTCTTACTGCAAGACTATTAAAGCCAGCTCCAACAGCATCCAGATGTAAAGATGTACACAGCCACAAACAAATAGAGGAAAAAAGAGCACTTGCCTTGTGAAAGAGAACTCTTTGTAAGAGTTGAAAGAAATAATTTCAACTTTCATGCCTTCACTGTGAGGAGAAAAGGCCACCTTTGTCCTTTTCCTGTGAGTTAGGAGTTTGTACCGATTAGTTAATGACATTGTAAAGATGAACCAACAGGCAGATGAAGAAAAACAGGACCCACAAGCATTTATGAAGAGTGGGAAATCTCACTGAAATACAAAAAAAAAAAAAAAAATTACAAGTGACAAAGGTTAGTCCAGCTGCATAGTATTTGGTTTTCCACTCATTTACTGTTAGAAGGTTATTACTAGGTACAGGAACCTATCTGAATAACCATATAATTGAAACATACTAAGGGTGAAAAAAAGAAATTAGCAAAACCAGTTAGAAGACTAGAAATTAGTGTTTGTCCAGGGGAACTACATTGCAGCTGAATTTTCACCAAAATTCAGAAGACTTATATAGTGACCTCCCATGGGAAGTGCTAAAGATTCCATGACTTGGGAAGCTTACGCCAGCTGGTAGGTTGCATTTTCATCAGCATTTCTGTAATCTTTCAGTTTGGTGAAAGTGCAAAACCCTCAATTTTTAACTCATTACTGGTTAGTGTTGGTTTGAAGAGTTGTTTGTTTAAAGGGTAGAACAGTGTATGATAACTGAGGCATTACTTTTGTGAATCAAAACTATGTGTCCTTCATTATTTTGTTGAGGCCAGAGGCTTAAAATCATTTTTTACATGTTTTCATTGTTTTAAGGAGAAAATTGTCCTAGGACATCTTGAATTAACCAATACAATTGTAGTTAGTTTTCCCATTTTATCATTCAAATACTTTGTGTTGTATTATAAAACAAGTTTCAAAAAGAGGAAGAATGTTCGATTTTGAGTGTTTAACACAGCTAAAACTAGATTTAGCCATAATGTGATGAGCATTTGTGCATGTCACTGATTTCATAGAATCATTTAGGCTGGAAACAACCTTTAAGAACTCAGTCAAACCATTAACCCAGCAGTGCCAAGTCCGCCATTAAACCAGGTCCCCATGTCATCTATACATCTTTTAAATACTTCCAGAGATGGTGACTCTACCACTTCTATGGGCAGCTTGTTCCAATGCTTGACAACCATTCTGGTGAAGAAAGTTTTCCTTATATCCATCCTAAATCTTCCCTTGAGACCATTTCCTGTCATCCTGTTTCTTGTTCCCTGGGAGCAGAGCCTGACTCCCACCTGGCTGCACCTTCGTGTAGGAGAGCTGCGCGGTGTGAAAAGGACCTCCTGAGCCTCCTTTTCTCTAATCTGAGCCCCCCCAGCTCCCTCAGCTGCTCCTCATTGGACTTGTGCTCCAGCCTCTTCTCCAGCTCTGTTCCCTCCTGGACACGCTCCAGCCCCTCGGTGTCCTTCCCGAATTGAGGGGCCCAGAACTCCACACAGCACTCGAGCTGCGGCCTCACCGCTGCCCAGCACAGGGAGATGGTCACTGCCCTGCTCCTGCTGCCCCACTATTGCTGACACGGGGCCGGGATGCCCTTGCCCTTCCTGGCCACCTGGGCACACGCTGGCTCATGTTCAGCTCCTGTTGACCAGCACCTCCAGATCCTTTTCCAACAGGGAGCTTTCCAGACAATTTTTCCCCCAGCCCGTAACACTGCAGGGGCTGTTGTGATCCAGGGCAGGACCCAGCACTTGGCCTCATTGAAACTCAGACCATTGGCCTCGTCCCATGGATCCAGCCTGTTCTGATCCCTCTGCAGAGCCTCCCTGCCCTCCAGAACACCAACACTCCCACCCAAATCAGTGGCATTTGCAGTATCAATATTAAACACTGATCACAACACTGGAGCCTGGGACACCCCTCTGGTGCCTAGCCACCAGCTGGATCTAACCCCATTCACCACCACTCCCTGGGTCCAGATGTCCAGACAGTTTTTCAGCCAGTGACACTGCACCTGTCCATGCATGAGCAGCCAGTTTCTCCAGCAGAATGCTGTGGCAGACAGTGCCAAAGGCTTTGCTAGTGTCCAGGCAGACAATATCCACAGCATTTCCCTGATCCATTCAGCAGGTCTCCTGCTTGTAGAGGAAGATCAGGATAGTCAAGCAGGACGTGCCTTTCATAAACCCATGCTTGTTTATCTTCACAGATGCTAATTCCATGTTTCAAAAGTAAGCATGTTTATTTATTTTTGTTCAGTGCTCCAAGCTCTGATCTGTTACAGGATATTGGACCTTTCATTATTGTTATTACTGAAAATTACAAACAAGTGTGCAAAACCAGAGTGCAACTCTTTATTCTGCTTACTGCTGCTTAAAAAAACACCACCAAAATTGGTAGAGAAGCCTTACACTGAAACTTAAGATATTGTCATTCTGAGGAAAGCTTTCTGGATTAAAGTAATATAAACAACTACTGCTGCCCATGGGGAAACTACCTGGGTTTGAGGAAATAAAACTTCATGTATTTCTTGTTTATTTTTGTATCATTGTTCAGGTGCAAAATCCTGGATTGATAATAGAATATGATGTTATCTGTATAGTGATGAGTTTTTTTGTTTTTATTGGTGGTGGGTTTTTTGTTTGTTTTTTATGTCTCACTGCACAGTGTGCATACACACATATATTGCCTTAACTCATGGTAACTACATGCAATGATTTTCAGCAGATTTTTTTCTCTTGATAATTGATTTGATAATTTTTATTCCTTTTGATATTAATCTACCCATTAACCCTGATGGTAGTCAACCGGAAGAACAGGAAATACTGAAAGGAACTTTTATTTTTCCAGCCCTTGTGATTTTGCTGCTGTTGCTCAAGGGTGTAATTCAAATACAGAGTGCAGAGCAAGTGCAATAAGATTTCCATTCAATTTAACAGTCTAAGAATTTTTCAAGTTTTTCTTTATTCCCCCTTAGGACAAATGTGTCACATGCTGCTTTTTACCCCCTGCTTGTCTCTATATCTTTTCTTTAGCTATTCTAAATCAGTGTACTTCATGAAAAAGGGGAGAGGTCAGTGAGAGAAATGGTTTTCTCAAATTACATACTGCTCGTATGTGGCTGTGTTTGTATGGATATTATAGTTGTTTTGTTTCAATGACAGGTCTCAATCTAGATTGTTTTATTCAGCCTCTTATGTCCTGTTTTGAGATCATAGTCTTTAGTAAAATAACCCTAATGTAGTCATATATATAGACCTTAAAATCAGTTTATGTTCATTTCCAGCAATCCAGAGATCTAAAGCCTTTTTTTCTCTGGCAAGTATTCTGTTCTTTCCTCTCCTTTTGTTCTGGCTTTCTTGAGTAGAAGCTGGCTCGCTCTGTAAGAAAAGAATCTTAAAAATAATTTTAAATCATTTTACAAATAGTACACAGTGGGACTAGTAGATAACTATTGGGGGATGTTTAATAAAATCTATTTATGCAAATGTTTCTCATATTCAGTTCAGCCATTAATGACATTGTGTTCTGCAGAAGAAGATGTTTCTATTGTTGTGCATCCAGCTGAGGTGAGGCTGGAAGTGGCTTCTGCTTATCCCATACTTCCAAACAAAAGAGAAGACACAGCAAACAATTCTCTTTTTCAACCTTTCAGTACCATTCAGGGTCTTGAATACTTACTTACACAATGAAGAGATGAGTGGTTATAGATACAGTGTAATTTTTAATGGTGTTTCAATACAGAGTCAGTGATAGCTGGAGGCTTGACTAAATTTTGCCAGGTTCTATTTCATGGAGCATCTCTTGGCAACCCCATCTGTTGCTTGACTGTCGTCACAGGGAAAAGGTTGTTCCACACATCTGGCTGGAACTTCTGCTGTTTTGACTTATTTTCATTCTCTCTTGTCCTCCCACCATGCACCTCAGCAGGGAACACAGTTGTGTCTTCATGCTAACCCCTTCATGGCTACTGGCAGGCTGCATGAGGTTCTCCAAAGCTGCATCTGAACAAGTTCTCACAGCCTTTCCTCAAGTGCTCAGCACCCTGGTCATCATGTTGGCCCTTGGCTAAGCTTGTTCAGGTTCCTGGATGACAGGACAAGGGGGAGTGGCCCTAACATGAAGGAGAGTAGGCTTAGTTTATATATTAGGAAGAAATTCTTTACTCTGAGGGTGGTGAGGTGCTGGCACAGGCTGCCCAGAGAGGTTGTGGACTCCCCATCCCTGGAGGTGTTCAAAACCAGGCTGGATTTGTCTCAAAGTAACAGGGTCTAGTGCAAGGTTTCCTGCCTTTGGCAGGGGATTTGGAGCTAGATTATCTTTAAAGTCCCTTCCAACCCAAACCATTCCATGACTCTATGATTTGAATGTTGTTCTGGTGCTGTGAGGCCCAAAACTGAACACACGCTTCCAAGGGGTGGTCTAAAGAGCACAGAGTAAGTGGGAGTACTCACCTAGCTTCATCTGCCATCTGCATTCAGGATACCATTAGTCCTTATTGCTGCCACTGTGCACTGTGAGTACCTGTTCAGCCTATTTTTCTTTTCACCAGCCCCTTTTCAGCAATGGTTTCCAAGTCAGTCAGTCCCTAGCACGCCCTATCGCGAATTTAGTTCATCTTATCTGCCAGCGATTGCATTTGTCCTTGTTGAATTTAATGAAGTTACTGCTGGCCCCCTCCTCCAGCCTGTTTATTTCCCTCTCAGTGGCAATCCTGCCCTTGAGTGTATCATTGAAATGGAGGTTGATTGAGATAATTAATAATGATAACCAATGGTGAATCAAAAAAAGAACAAGATACCATAATCTTTGTATGATACCATCTCCATTAAAAATAATCACAGTTTTCAGGCACGGTCCTACAATTCAGCAAGCAGCTGTGGATGGTGAATTGGAGCAAAGTGAATGTACCCCTTTTTCCTCTACTAGGAATAAACACGTGTTTATATTGAGATATGCAGATACTTATCCATTGTATCCATTTAGCTTCTGTTCTAGCATTGAACATACTTTGCTGTTGGCTTTTGTCAGTTGCTGATGCTATTTTCAACCATCAATTCTTAGATGTAGAGTAATCTGCTATGTAGGAGAAATTGAGTATGGGTTCCTACATTATGCTTAATGGAGTGGGCTGGAAGATAAGCCTGTTTTTTAACTCCAGATGTAATGTGTACTTATGTGTGTGTCATCAAAGCTTTTTTTAATGTCTGCCTTCCCTGTCTGAAATAGGAAGTCACAAAATACAATGAGAAATTGAGAAAAGTAGAAAGAAGGAAAAGGAATCTTCAATGGACTTTATAAAGCTTCCAGACAAATGTTGCATGTTGGTACTAAATAATAAATTATGCTGTCAAAAACACATAGCTTAGTTACAAATTACTGCAAAGTGTATTTTCAGGAGACTTGTCTGCAAAAAATGATCTGATAAACTTTTATAGATAATGGGAAATATTGCTGGGAGTAGTTCTCCTAAAGGATCTAAGGGAACCTAAGACTGAAAAAAAGGAGCAGCATTTAAGAAGAAGCTTTCTTTTATGCATGTAGGCTGGGTGTTTATAAAGGTTTCTGAGAAACAAAGGTGTACTCAGAAGTAAATTAAAATCTTGTTATAGGTGAAGTATTGAAAATATGGCTCAAATGTAGTTTAAAGTACTTCTGAAAAAAAGAAGCGTCAGGAAGATCAAAGTTAGTAGTTTTCCTGAGGGCCTGAGTTATATCCAAGTTACTGACACATTTTTAAGTTGGGTAAAAGTGGTTAGGAGGCTTTTGTTGTTGCTGTTAGTTCCTTTGGAAGGGTTTTTAAAAATCTTTCATTATATGTATCTTTTTGCATAAAACCTCTTGCCTCCTCTCAAATGCTCTGTATTCCTTCTATAATTTCCGCATGTCATATTTGACCCTTTTGTGATACTTTCCTTGAAATCACAGGACTTGAATTCTCTTGCACAGGGAATGAGGTGTTGGGTAGAGGGATCTGTTTGATGTAGGATCCAGGGATGTGATGTAGGATCCAGGGATGTGTTGTAGGATTTTTTTCTGTGACCTCCTGTAATGAACCTTTTTCTTCACTGATTAAGTTTCAGTAAAACTTTTGATTTCATTCTAAGTCCTCATTTTGGCATCTTAGTGTAGCATTACTTGCTTTTTCTGGCATGCTGCCTTGGTTAATTAGCTTTGAAATGGCTTGCTTACGTCTTATTGTAGTTTGCCCACTAATAGAAATATGATTGTAGAAATGAGCAGTTAATGTCCCAGTGTTAGGCACTGTATCAGCTGTAAATGTTGATTATTGTTAATGAGCAATCAGGAACATTGTATTCATATGGGAAGGGAATTGTCTGATTTCAGGAATTTCCAGAGTAACAGAAGACTGTTGAAAAGAATAAGAAATTTGCTTTCATAACTTTCTGGGTCTTTGGTGAACACTCAAGATTGTTCTGGTAGGGTAGCTGTTTTCCATATACTATTTTCACATTTGATTGGAAGATGCAGTGTCCAGACATTATTTTCAAAAAACAGTACATGAAATACTTTTTGCAGAATAAACTAGGTTTGGTCAATTATATTTAAGTATCATTTCACAGTTAATATGGTAAAAAATTTGCCAAAGTAAGTAGATAATGCCAGCTCTTCTGTGACTAGACTTTTTTTTTTTCATGAAAACATAGTGAACAATTAAAATTAAAAAATCAAGTGATGACAGAAGTTGGATACATAATCCAAGTATAATCTCTGTTTTTTTAATTACTTGAAAAAGTACTGTAGTTGAACCTCACTGAAAAGAAAGTCTACCTGAGTGTCATTTGAAATTGTGTGATTGGATGCTTTATTGCTGTTGCAGTTCTAGACATGCTAACTTTATATGAGATTAGGGACTAATTTTGAAACTTCAGTAGTCACCTCAAGTTTGCCAGATTAATTGAAGAACTAGGTACAGTACTGGTTGATGTGAAGGAGAATATGGCAGAATACTGAAGACTATGGCTTTTTATGCCTGGATAACTTCTTTAATTCTGTCAATTTGACAGGGCATCATTAGCTTTTCTTGTGTGATTGATGTGGAAGAAGAAGAGAAAGTGGTTTTTTGTTTTCTGAAGAATGAAGGATGCTGACAATTACATGTAGTTTCTGGTGCTACCAATGAAAATAAAATATCAAGACAACTAGAGCTTATTAAGCCACTTTAAATGATTGAAGAGTTTGCCTTTTAAAATTTCAAAATTGAACAAGCTTTGCAAAATCTAGTGCCAACTAGAGAGTTGTTCATCATAGATGAGTTTGGACATTATTGCAAACAGATCTGTGACGTGTAGTAAGAGATAGCTCTGGCATTTTAAGACATGCTGACCAGGTTACATAATCACAAAGCAAATTTAGACCAGAACATGTATTGAAACTTTCCTAATTACTGATTTAACTCCACTTCTGAATCACAACGTCTCGAGCTGTTCCTTTCAAAGTTACCATCAAGTCAGCAAGGATAGACTGTGCTACACTATTTAAAGATTCACAGCTGTCAAGAAAATTTGCCTGGATTTGAGCAGGATTTCCTTCTGGAAATCAGAGTAACAAGGAAGTAGCAAAAGTGGTTAAATGATGTTTCATAACGGACTTGGCTGCACAGATGGAATGTAACAAGTAGAAGGTCATATCCTGTAAATGCTCTCATTTCTCACTTTCCAGTAGTTAACGAATTGTAACCAGATACAGCATGCAATGTGGTCAAATGTAGCATTTTAAGAGGAGGTTTTAGTAGATTTTGAATGTTTCTGTGTAAAAATTGGTAGCAAATTGTCTTCTTTGGGTCATTTTGAGACATGTTCCATTGCTTTATTTTGGGAAGAGAATGTGAAGAGAGAAATGGATAAATAGATAAATTGAAAGAAAGGTATTCACACTTATGATGTCTCCTTCTGTTGGCCATTGATTAAATGATCCTTCTGCTTCTGGTCTCACTTGAGTGCAGTTATTCGGCGTTAGTGGATCATTGCTGCTGTCACAGGGTAGAAGCTCTCTTAATGATGCAGTGTTCATGTGATATTTAAACTTCTGCTGATCTGCTTCTACACATAAGAAGAAAATGTGACTTTTTTTTATTTTTTTTTGGTAGTCATAACTTGTCCAGGTCTTGTATGCTTACTAAAGATTTATCTTTCGGTTAATCCACTTTGGGCTGAATTTTGACTGGGGTGTAAACAGTATTGATTTCAGTGCTGTTACATGGCTTACCCGTCCATGCTGATTAAGTCTCAGTTCAGCTACAATCCTTTCTTCCAGGAGTATTTCTAACAATACCACTCTCATCAACAACCAAAATGTTGGTTGGATAGCAGGAGCAGTAGTCCTTAGGGCCTGGTTTATTGACTGTGAGTGAAAGCCATTCCACTTTGTCAATAGTTTTCATATCTGTGTTTGTGCTGCTGAGCTACTCTTGAGAATGGCCCATGCAGATTTTTTCCTTTACCTCTTTAGATTAGATTCCCTCTTGCAGCCTTGGTTTCTTTGATTGTGGAAAGAAACAGTACCATTCTTGGCATACCAGTAAACATTTTTCTTCTGTAGGCACAAACCTCCCTCTCCTGTGTATGTCTAAAGTGCTCTCCTTGCTGACTGATCACTGATCTCATCACCTGCTTTTTCTGCTGTACTGTGTTAGACTTGCACAGCCATTTTCATAAATAACTTCTCTCCATCTGTTTTCCTCCCCTTTCCCCCTTACTCTGTGCTCTTTCAGATTCTTTCCCTTTCCAACCAGTATTTCCCTAGAGTTTGTTGTTGTTTGTGAAAACAAGTAGTACTGAATCAGGGGGGAAGTGAGGTAACAGGAATTGTTCTTGCTTGCTCAGGCAGCAGTCAAACAAGTGGCATGCAAGCCAAAGGATTTGGCCTGGGTGAGGAGGTGGAATGCTCCGGGCAGAAAGCAGGGGCAGGGCTGGCACTCTCCTGTCTTGTGAGCAGAGTTTCTGTTTCACTAGTGGCTGCTCTGCCTCTGGAAGGTTTTGGTCGTCTGCCTTCAAGGCACTGTGTCCTGTGTGGGCTGAACCAATTGGCTGCACATACTGTGAGGGTCTGGGAAGACACTTGCGGGAGTGGCACCTGAGAGCTCCGTGTTGAAATGGAATTTCTTTAACAAGGAAAAGGAGCTTGGAGGAGTTGCAAAATTTGAATTGATAAATGCAAAGGTAATTTCTTCAGCTGTGAGTAAGACCTAGACCTATAGGACATCAGATGAGAAGACAAACTACTACATGGTCTGTGTTTCAGACAGTGGCTGAGAATAGATGCTTTGTTCAAAAGTAAGGCAGTGAGGTACTGCTGTGCCCCGCCAAATTCCAGCAGAGAAATTTCTGAGCTAGAGATCTAGCTCAGAAATTTGAGGATAGGCCATTCTGCTTAATGGTTTTTGAAGGCTTTTTCTTGCCTTAATGAAAGAATTCTTTGAATCCACGTAAACTGCAATTATCAACTGTGTGGTGGGGTGGTGGTCCCAAAGACTGGCTGGTGGGGTGGTGGTCCCAAAGACTGGCGGCATATTGTGTGAAGGTCCTTTTTTGTTTGTATTGAACCTGACATCTAATTGTTTTCAGTGTCACAACTTTATTTTTGTATTATGAGACAATAAAGAGTCATTCCTTGATTTTCTTTTCCTTAACAGTCAGGATTTCCTTAACAGTCACCTCTTTATTGTAGTCTGATTACTTTGCTTGATCTAACCTTGGATTGTCCTTGCCATTCATCTTTGTTTTACTCTGTGCTCACTAATGTCTTTGCATACCTGACCTAGCTGTCACTAATAGCCTCACCCTCAGAATAGCACACTCAGTTTCGTATTTGTTCAGTCATTTTCCCCCAAACATTTTTAAAACATATTTTCATAATATTTCCTCCTTGTTTTATTTTACAGTTGAAGGTATTTTTTCTTGTCTCAGCACATGATGTGTCCACATTAATTTTTCATTCTTGAACTGGGCCTGGGTAGGAGGGAGGTATAGCACCTCGTATTCTGGTGTCCTTTAGATCTTTAGTCAAAACAGCGCAGATAACACTGTTTTGATGTTTAGGCTGTTGATGAAAAGTGTTTCCTCAGGGTCACGGTTTTTCTGTTTTGTACTCTGCCCTTCCCCAGTGAATTGATATGGTTGGGTACTGATAAGAATTGTTTAATAAGTGAAGAAGTGGAAGAAGAGAGAAGGAAAACAAAATCTAAAAAGCAATGTAAAGGCATTTGCTCACCACCTCCCAAAGGCAGACTAATGCCCAGCTGCTATGAAGTCTTAAAAAAGGTGATGCATATTGGATGCATATTAACTTGAATAGTTGCTGCTTTTACCATCAGTAATGATTTTACCAGACACTATTGGGAATGTTGTAAATGAGAACTACGTAGCAATAAAAGAAAATAACAATGCAGGTTAATTTTGGCAAAGAGCTTTGGAAAAAGCATTTGTTTTCCAAACTCGGGATGTAATGTTGTTCAGGTGAAGGATAGTAGTAGGAGGGGAGCATGATTCTGTAAATGTTTGTTTATTAAAATACTCTGAAGTAAGGTTAATATGACTGCTTATTGAAGTAAATGTGTTCAGGAGCTAGGGTATGTGTAAGTGTTTAATGGATGTGCAGACAAATCTATTTTGCATGCATGGAAGTACTGAAATAATTCTGTGAAAAGCTTTGACACAATGTAAGAGGAAAATCATTGGGGAGATTTCTCTGTAACAGTAATTGTACTCATGCAATAGCGTAAAAGGGAATAGTTTTGTGACACCTATGAGAAATCGGCTCTAAAGTGGGGCTATTTGTAATGGGAAAATCTTTTTGCAGTAATAGTTTTGGGTGACAAATTACTGGCTTCAATTTAGGCTTAAATTTAGCCTAGAATCCATTTCCTCTGTGATACTTGTACAACGTGAATATAAGTGATCTGGAAGAGGTACAGAAGCTCTCAGGATCATACTTTTCAGTAAATGTAGTAAATAAGGAGTGTAAGAGTCACATTTGATACTGAAAAACGCAACTGCAAAATTTACTTAATTATTTTATTATCTCACACCTGAGCAGACCATGTGATTGCTGTTATATATATGCATACACGTATATAACAGCAATATATCTGCATATATCTGCACATAGAGCGTGTGAACCTCTTAGGGGAAAGGCTAAAGCATTTTAAAAAGGTATTATTTTGAGCTCACAGTCATGCTCTCAGACAGAGTGAGCGTTTATGGCTGAGACTGTCCAGCTGCTGTTGCTGCCTTTGTGAGGTTGCTGTTGACTGTAAGAGGTCTGGCTCAGCTGGACATCCAATGAACTTCTCAGCCGCATCGTTTGCATTGTTACAGTGATGCAGCCGGGAGCCAGGAGTGACTCATGCCGATGGCTGTGAGCTCCAGTGGCTCAGGAAGAGCTTTGTACTCTGGAGGTAACAGGAGAAGTCGGCTGGGGGAAGAACTGCCTGAGCTGCACCGCCTCGCTTTCTGGGAATGTGAGTCAGGGCCACTGGCCATGCCTCCTGCCCTCCTTTTGCAGCTCAGAACGGATGCAGCGGCAGGTTTTGTTACAAGAAGTGTTTTTGTATTTCAGTACAGATTCCTAAAGGACAGGAGACAAGGCTGTTTTCACAACAGCTGAGCTAAACCCCTGCAATCATCTGCTGTGATCCACATTACCTGATTTATCCCGTGATAAATAAAAACTTCAGTGAGAGAGTTGTTATATGCCAAGTTTTCTGAACACCAAAAGACTTCCTTTTTGTGGTTAAGGTGGAGATACTGACATCCACACAAGCTTGCTATTTCAACCATGCATCTATTTAAAACTTTTTCCCCATCTGAAATGTGGAAAACACTGTGATGACATTGATTTATGGAGTCAGTACAACTTAAAAGTATTAAAAAAAATGAGAAGCTAGAAGAATACTTGGATAACATTTTACAACTAGATCAGAGAACTATGATCAGAACATTTTGATGGAAACTTCTCTCTCAAGCCTTATTGCTTGTTGGCCCAAAAAACCAGTTCTCTGTTTGCTTAAGGATTACATGCTTTTGTATGCTCTCTCTGTATTTTTATATGAAAATTAAAATGATGGAAACAGTATTCCTGCACCAAAAAAAAAAAAAAAAAAAAAGCCACCAGTGTTTTCCCCAAAGGACTAATGTGTTTGGAAAAAAACAAACACCACAGGTGTCTGTAGTTATCTTGTAATATTACACACATACAAGTTGAGTATGTCTCTGGTAAATGCTGAAAATGTTCTTCAAAAAGTTACGGACTGAATTTGATGTTGAACAGGAATTAAGCAGAAATGTTCCCAGAACACAAAGACCTGAAATACTGTGTCCCTCAATATGATGGTTGTCAGGTTGGAAGCTGCCAAAATCCCCATACCTACACATCAATAACATAAGAAAAGCCCTTGTATTTTGTTAAGGGTTTTGTCTTTGCAGTTTTGTATCAGTATTAAACATCTAGACCATCTGTGTAACTCAAAGAGAAAACCTGTGGTGTAAAAGGCAGTTGGTGGTTTCATTCTGTGTCTTGCAGAAATACTTCTGTTTTTAGAACTTGACAGGTGGTTTTATTTGTGATAAATGAGGCAGAATTGAATACAGTAGATAACTTACAAGTCGTATAGCAACAGGGGGAAAAAAAGGATAGAAAACGAGTTTGGCTGTTGTTGCCTGAGGAGGCAGAAGGAGAAGGTGCAGTGTTGAAAGGTGCAGTTACAGCACTGTGGGTTTTCTAATGCTGATTGTGCTTCAGAAGTTCTGCCTGCACATTCCAAGGAATTCGTTAGTGCTGCAGGTTCTTCCAAACAGTTTTTACTCTGTGCAATGACAGGGAAGATAGGCAAAGTATGCAAAAGCTTTCTGTGTAGTGCTTGATCTGCTGATTACTACTGCAAGGGCAGGATGGAGAGGTAACTTGAAGACAGATTTCTGAGGTAGACCACTTTGGTTATGTTCTTTTGGTGTGACTCATGATAAATACTGAAGGAGTGAATCCTGAGCAGAGAACTTATGTAGGTTGCAGTCAGAATTTAATGTTTTTCTGGAATTTTCTGATTTGAATGTCCATAGATGGGTATTAGAAACATACTAAAAAAAAAAAAATCATGCAGATTCGTAAAATATAACAGTTAATTAATTGGAAAATCCTGTGTTCCAAAGAAAACAAGAGTTTAAAACTATCGTAAGTACATTTTTTCTGTGTATGGGCTCAGGCTGTCAAACAAATTGGTTGAAATAATCATATAAAAGTTCAAGTATGTACAACCCCAAATTTAAAGAAGAATATGAAAACTCAAAGTCATTTGAACTTGCCAATCTAATTGGTTTTGTCTCTGAAACAAAAAAGAATGCCTGTCTACTTAAAAAATATGCCTGCAACATAAAACTTATTACAATGTTTGTATTGAAAAAGTAGGTGTCTACTAGTTAATCTGAATAATTTACCTAACAATGACAAAACCAATTAGAAGTTGAATAAATGTTTTGCACGGGTTGTTTCATTTAGGTGTTACCACTTTGGGATACCTTGCTGTTACCAGGCTTGTTAGAAGCCGGGGAAGTCGTGCCAGGGAACTACCCCGGGTCATCCCCAGGGGTTCGTTCTGAGGTGGGGTGCAAGTACCTGAGCTGAATCAGGGCACTGGGTGCTCTGTGCTGCCTGGAGAGCTGCTGGATTGGTGTTTGTGTGTGTTGGTGCTGATGCTTGGGTGTTGCATCCAGTGGGTGCTCTCCACGAGGCTCTGGACGGACAATGACACCACTGGAGAGTGAGTTAATCCAGCTGCTTTGTGCAAGCAGCGACTGCCCTGTCAGCACAGAATGGGGTGTCAACGTGAGCCACTAATCTCTGGATCCAGAAGAGGACATCCCCCCGTCTTCTGGGAAGTGTGTTTGGGAGGTGCAGGACCTGCCTGATGCAGCATGCGTCAAATTAGCATTGTAAGTGAATGTTTCAAAATGGATCTGGCAAAACCAGTGTTGGTGAGTTACCATATCAAACTTGTCACAGAGGCAGGTAATTGCTAGGTGGGGTGATACAACCTGTGTGTTATGCAGGAGGTCAGATTAGATCATCACTGTTTCTTCTGGTTTTGAATTCTGTGACTCTACTGCAACCAGTTGTTCCATGCAATCACTGTCCATACTTGTTTATCACCGACACACCCAAATCGTCTTGCACCCATGTGTGGCTGACACTGTAATAGAGCTGCCTGTTTTCCAGGGCATGAGGAGCTTTCCCATAGGTCAATGTGGTAAGGAAAATGGGACTTTAAAAATTTTATGCTTGCATGACATGGAATTGAATCAGTGGGAGCTGAAAGGGGTATAGAAAATATAGAATTTTGTGTTAGAAATTCAAGTATTCCTGACTAACTTAGGCTAAATTGGTAGAACCTGTTTTAAACTGAAGTAGCACTTCAGTCAGGTTTGGAAATAGGAATAATAAAAACACAGTGCAAAATAGTGTGTTATGCAGAATTATGTTATTATTATGTATTGTGTATGCTGTATATTACATGTATTACAACTTGCAACATGTTGTTACTATTATGTATTATTGTGTTCTTAATACAGAATTAAGAACAAAGTAAATGGGTCACCTTGTAGTAAACTGCAGCTGCTTGAAAGCCCTTTCTATGATGCTGGTTGTGTTAGTCTGTTTCTATCACTGGGAGTATAGGGTTGGCCAAAAGATGGGTTTTATCAGATGTATTTGGTGTTATTGAAAATAAGGCCTTTTTGTAGTTCAGGAGCGTGTAAGTAGCCCTGTATTTGTTTTGGTAAACCTTCATGCTCCCTTTATTTTTACAAGGCTGGTTGCAGGCATAAATTTACCTGTGCATGCAATTTTAGGCCAAATCTGGAGGCCTGAGTAGCAGAAGTTTAACCCTGTTTGTATGACAACTACTTAGAGAGAGATAAAAGGCTAAGTTTTCAGACAGTTTGCATGCACATAATATGTAAAAACTGTTAGATAATTACAGAGATAAAAAAATACAAAAAGAACCCCTAATTGTTGAGAAAAAAAAATTTTTTTAGCTTACATGAATATGATTTTAGTCCTGCAGATTAAAATCTGCTGGTCATATCAAAGAGGTTGACATTACTGCAGTGCTGTCTGCCATGGTTGTGAGAGAGAAGGCTCTCCTCTCCCTGTGTTTGTGGCCTCCCAAAAATAACTGATTTGCCAGGCACGTTTCTTTTCAAGCAGGAAGGGAAGACATTATTTTCAAAGAAGGACAAGACCAAGATGGATGCATTGTAGAGCACTGTTACCATTTTAATAAGGTTTCAGTCAGCACCACTCTATGCAGTTATTTACTGCCCTGCTTCAATTTATCTGTCTCTTAGAATGCCTAATTTTATTTGGAAAAATTCAAAGGGTAGAGTTGCTGTGGGTAGAGTGATTGTCATGCAATATTAATTAGTAACTGGTAGATTTCCCTCCTTTTTTGCAGGGTCTGGGGTAGAATGATGAGTCTGTTGGGTGTTTTCCTTAGTCAAACAATTACTGCATTTGAGATGGTATACAAGTTTTCCTCAACAAAGCTTATTAAAAATTACTGCAAAGGCTTATTTTTAATAGCAATAATTAATAAACTCTGCACTCACTGTTACCTTTTATATATTCCAAACATTTTTAAAATGTCTTTCCGACAGATGGTCTGCATAGCTCTTCTCTGGAATCAGCTATGCCCATTAAAAGAGGGAACATAAATAGGTCAGATGAAGCTGCTAACTGTCCTAATATAATTCAGGAGCACTGGGCATAACACAGATTTTTGGTACAGCAGCACATCTTTCTGATTATTATTCAGATTATTGTATTCCAGTTATGAGGAATATGTTGCAATCCATACAAAGAAAATTTGTGTGTAGAGCTATTGCTTTTATTTTGTTTTTCTCTGACACCCTTTGCTGGTTTTGTCTCTGTGGTTTAGCTGGATGTTTGGGGTGGTTTGGATGGATATTAATTTAGTTTCTCTGAAACAAAAATACAGTTTTAAGAAGTAATGATTAAAAAACATGTTTGAAATTCAGTTTGCACTTAGAAGAATAGGAAGGAGGTTTAAAGGCCAAAAGTAAAAATGAAAATTTGCTATAGAGGCTATTTTTGAGCTTACCCCTTTTGTAAGATGCTCGAGGATTACTGTGGTATTACAGTTTTACTTATTTGTTAGCTATAAACACATACATTTTGGGTAAGTGGGGAAGTGGTTATAGCTACTTACAGCTTTTAGGGTTATCATTACTGGTTGGCAGGACGCCTCAGTGTGTCGCATGTCAAGTGTTTTCCAAACCTGAGTGCTTCAGAGGCTCCTCTGCTATAACCCACACACTCACGTGCTCATTGGCTTTGGCTCTTTCATTCTACTGTTAATGTGAAATTTTAACCATTTCTCTTCAGAAGTTCCTTCTGGTAGTGGGAGAATTGATTGTTCCTGGTGGTGTGAACCAGAAGCTTCAGTTTTGCTTCTTTCAAAACACGTTTGTTAAAGTGGTTTCATGATGTCAGCATGCTGGTCAGAACCTTGTTTCTTTGAGGATACACTTAAACAAGGATATCAGGGAGTGTTTTTTACTTCAGGTATTAGGAAGCAGTTTAAGCACCTCTATTCAGCTGTTTTATTTATTACTTATTTATAGCACAAAAAAAAAGGCAGGAAAAATCAGAAGGAAGCTTCTGAGCATCAAGTGTCTGAAGCAAGTAAATCCTGAGAAGTTGCACATGATCTAAACCCCCTTTTAAAATACCACAGTTTGGTGATGGAACCAGAAGAGCTCTTCAGGGTTACAGAGGAATGCAGCTTTCAGTTATGGAGAAGGGAATTGGAAATACACTTGGCATGCATCACAAATGCACAGCTCAGTCATGGTATGGCACTTGGGGCAGTGTCTGAGTAAGCTTTGGGACGGAGCAGTTACAGAGAAATGATGAAGGATAGACTAGAATGGCTACCAGTGCCACTCACCTGGTGGTAAGGTTATAAGCTCTAAAACCTGTCTGTCCGAGGAGGCTCTGCGTCTCTCAAGACAGCCAGCAGCTATTATTTATGGAAGTATTCTCAAATAATTGAGTTTTGTTTACATATGTTGCTTATCTTGAAGGAATGAACAAAATTATTTTTTTACAATGTTCAATCAAATTTCCAAATTACTTCTTGTAACAGGAACAAAAGTACAAAAGTATGCATGTGCTCCAGCATTTAACTCCATATTTGCAAGTGTATGTATTTAGGGAATTCAGTGTTCAGTAAAATAGGTCAGGACTGAAACTTGTCTTTCATATTCAAACCAAACGTGGTGAAATTTATCATCCAGCCACACAGTGCCAATTCATGCAGATTTTTTGTGATGATTTGCACCCAAGATGGCCATTCTCATGCAAGTTCTTGACTCCTTTGGAGGGGTTTCCTTCCATAGGAAAGAGCTATGTAATGGTTTTGTACTAAACCATCAGGAAAGAGACAAAAATAGTAGTTGACTTACTAGACAAAGGCTTGCGGAGCAGTCAAAAATAACGTGCATTTTCAAATATAAAGGATCATACACAACATACTTAAGTTGGCTGTGCTGTTAGGATTTGCAACCCAGAACTGTGTTTGGAATGGATTTTAATGTGGTGACATCTGTAAGCTGACTAATGACAATGATTACTCGTCTTCTGTTGCTAAGTTTTAGGATCCTCATGTATATATCACATATTCACGGTTTCTTATTTTTGCATTAACAATGATGACAACTATAGATTTAGGGTGAAGAACTCACGAGCATCTTCCTGTGGGCATTCACACCTCTTATAGTATGTTCTGGATGCCCCTTGAAGTGGAAGAATCCTGTGGCTTAATTTGCCTGATTAAATAATGTAGCACTGTTTTGTCAGTGATACTTAGTACTGCAAAAACAGGTTAATATGCATGTTTTTAGATTGAAATAATAGTTTCCATTTCTCCTCTGTTTCTAACCTGTGATTTCTAACCTTATGCTGAACTGTGGAGTGCTTTGTTCTCTGTTGCTGCATATGCCTGTTTATTATTGTAGGTTTGTTACTTGGAAATTTACTACAAATGTAAGCACCTGCAAATAAACCTTTTGCTAATCTGGAAATGTGATACGCAACGGGAACGCTCTCCAGCCTCCAGATAAGGTCTGCAAAGTACCATTGAGACGTAAAGTAATCTGTGGATTGGGTCATTCTGAAAGCTCTTATTGATATGAGATGAGTCTCGATGGAGAAGTCCTGCTGTCACATGTTCATCATGTACTGATTGAGAGCAGGGGGACAGACTCAGAGAGGAGGCTGAAGCTGAGGTATTTCCTATGCTGCAGAGACTGAGGGTGTGAAAGGAGCTAATGCTTCATTAAGCTTCACTGATTAAAAAATGGCAGATCTTGTTAGACATAAGATGCTGTGTTCACTGCTAATGGGACAAGTTAGCAATGTATTAAGGTAAGGGCATTGTTCTCCAGCAGCAGATATGAGACACTTTGCTTATTGTGTGTGTGGGGGGTTTTAAAGTGCAGTTTGCTGCTTTACTATTGAAAAAAAAATTGGCTGCTCTGTAACACATAGCCTTGTCAGAGAAACAACTGGAATGCAGAAATGCCTTTGAACTCAGGATGGATTTGTTTTTGCTTCCCAGGCAGTTAGCATCAGTGTTTTTAACAAAAAGGAGGAGGCTGATTACCACAAGGTTTCCTGTTCATGTGAATAAGGAGCTTTCATAAAGAAACAGGAAAACAGACGGTCTCACAAATAATCAGTATTCTGCTGCATTTTGAGGCATTCTTTACAAATTTTAAGTGAAGGAGGAATAGGTGTCTGGAGAAAACAGTGGCTGTGCGTAAGGTACTGAGAGAAAAGAATGTCCTGAAAGAAGTAGATTTATGCAAAATGCCTCTCCAGTATTGGACTTAGGTGCTTGCAGACACTTGATGAGGGGGTGTTGATGGCTGTTCTTGCTGGGCCCTACAGGGGATGTGGGGTAGCCTGAGGTTTGTAGATGGAGTGGGTAGAGTGCAAGGTTTTTCTCCTGTTTGAAGAAAGCAACTTCGCAGCTCTTTGGGGAGCACAGCACTTTCTCAGGCTGCACTTGAAGGAGCAGTTGTTGGGTCGGGTCGGCCACTCCTCTCTTCCCAGGGCATGTAGCTCTTGCCCCTTCCTCTCCCAGGTATGTACACATACGTGCACACACACATTCCTAAACAAGAAAGGCTTTCCAGAAAGGAAGGGCTTTTACAGTTACTGAAACAACTAGCTGCATGTAGAATTTTGTCAGGAGAGGATTTTAGTGGGGGAAGAGCCTCGCAGGGCTGGCAGGCTTGGAGGGGGCTCCTGCGGGCAGGGCGTCTGTCGCCCACCCATCTCCTCTTCCCATTGGGGACAACTGAACACCCGCAGGCAGAAATACACTCCGGGCTTCAAGAAGGGTCTGGTTTAGGTGAGTTTATCGGTTTGTTTTCCGCTCGAAAGTGGAACAGCGCAGTTGTTGTGTCCCATGGGGAGGGCAGAACACGAAAGCATCTTTGCTCCCGCCAGCCTGCGGCCTCCGCCTCCCACAACTTTATCTGTCTCGGGCGCCGCGTTCCAGCCGCCATCGCGCCTTTCCTGACCCGCGGCTCCGGCTTTGTGGCCGTGGGGAGCCAGGCCGGGCCGGGGGAAGGGCGAGGCAGGGAAGGAGGCGGGCAGGGGGAAGTTGGCGGGGGGAGCCGGGGGCGGCCCCGGGGCCTGAGGGGAGCGGGCGCGGCGGCCCCGGAGCGGCGGCCCCGGAGCGTCCTCGCTGCCGGGCGAGGATGAGAGACCCAGGTAAGGCTCCGGCAGAGCACAGGGATGGTGGCCGTGTGTGGCTCTTATGCCCCCGCCATTTTCTGTGACTAAAGCTTTTTTCCCCTTTCTAACAGGACAAGTATCTAGGGGGACTCAGACAGGTGCCAGGTGTGAACAGAACTTAACTTTTTTTAACGTAAGTTACAGCATAAGAGCGTTTGGCTTGGGATAGTGAGTGATCCAATCCTGTATGATCTTAACTGGGAGGAGCAACAACTTAAAACATGAGTTGTCCGTATTTCTTTTTTTCCTGCGCTGTAAATACCTTTATGTTTATGTGAGCATGGGAGTGCGTAATTAGCTGGCTGATTTTCTGGGAGCAGGGTTATAAACCCTCTGTCTCAGCTGTGCGCTGGGATTGCCACCCTGTGTGTCAGAGGTAGACGAAGGTAACATGGAGAAGTGCTGGTGATGCTGGGTCATAATTAAGTGGCCTCGATGCAAGTATTTCAGACAAGTGGGATCTTGGGAGTGGGAGCTCCAGCCAAAAGAACAATGAGATCACATACAGGATGTACAGGTGAGATGAATTAAATGACTGAGCTGACCATTGAAACTTTAAAAATGAGAAATAATTTGACGTACTAGGAAGGATAAATCAGTGAAGGATCTAGAGAGTTACAGGGAAACTTTGTGGTCTTAAAAAATAAACCAAACAAAACCTCATGCCAGAGTAAATCTGTTCTTTCCTTTGATCTGAAAGTTTCTCCATAGCTTTTAGTCGCCTCCATCCCCAAAACTAATACAAGGGAAACAATAGCAAGCTTATTTAATAGAAAATGTTCAGAATATTTCTACAGCAGTTATGTAGTAGAAATAAAGACATCTTGAACTCCTTAATTTAAAATGTCTTATTTGTAAAGTAATTATTTAACAAATAATTATTGGCTCTTTTGTTAAAGTACCAGTTGCAGCAAATAGGGTGTGAGCAATCTTTCAAAAAGGCTTTTTACCAAATTTTACTGAGTACAAAGAAATTATACCATTGTATTTTGAGCTGCATTATAATTTCATTGCCAGCTGGAAACATGGCAGAGGTCAGCTGCAAGAATAGGCCTGTTTTCAGTTATCAGTCCTTTTAATTCACATCAGTACATTTATTGTAATGCCAAATACAGGTTGGTTGTGAATGGTGTTTTGATGTGAACCTACCTGACAGTACAGAAGAGCTAGAGACAAATAAAAAATATGAGATAGTATTTTATCACAATAACCAGGAGCATTTAGACCACACATCTGAATACACTTTATTTGAGAGAAACAGTTTCTGCATATTCTAATCTAGAGAATAAACTCTCTTGGACGAGACTACATAGATGTTTTCTGTGTGTGGCAGGGCCTGTGCGGACTGTTCTGTCACCACAGGTAACAGTAATAAAGTTCTCTGGTAAAAAAAAAAATTTAAATTTTTTTTCAATGAACAGTTCCTCTTTAGTTCTCAATCACTGCATAACAGCTGTTGTTAACAGCCTTAACATGTTTCGGCATCTTTGCATATATTAGATTCTTTTACTAGAAAACAAAGCAAACCTCACCAGTCTGCCCTTGTGCATGTTAGTACAGGTCAGCCCCAGCAGCCTGTAATGCATTTAGTTTATTTCCATCTTAGGAGAAAAAGTACAAAGGGCAATGGCGAAAAATCCTGGAACCCTCTCAGTGCTGCTGTGACAGATTGTACACAATCTGCTCAAACAGGTAAAGGTCTTGCTACCAAGTCCACAATAAAGAAGGGAGAAATGGGCAGTGCATTTCACTCTTACCTTTTGTCAGTGTGATGGGAGTGAGGAAGTGTGCCCATGCTACATCTAGGATTAGTTCTGGATGGATTAGACCTCAGTTTCAGAGGTCCAGCCTTTGAGCTGGCCAGTGCTTCTGAAGAATGCTGCAAACACTACCTCCGTTTTGTGAAATAGTTGTTACTTGCTTTGGGAGGCTGAGTCAATGGCCAGAAAAGATTTACAGTATAGGATTCTCTTCTTCCTCTTCTTCCCTGTGGCTTAGCTGCTTTCCTGTTGTTGAGGAAGCTGGGAGGGAGCTGTGTTCAAAAACATGCTCTTGGGAAATCAGAATAATCTTTTCTTTTCCAAGGATATCTCTGTTTTGGTTGGGTTTTGGTTTTGGTTTGATTTTTTTTCAATCTCTGGCCTTGTTCTTACGTTTGAAGGCTTTTTAGTAGTTACAATAAAAGAAAGGTGTACCACAGTGGACTCCTTCATTGTAGATTTCCTTGGCATCATGTAAGTAACATTGCAAACACCTTTTGCTTTGTTTTGTATCTAGCTTACTGTTTTATTGGTGCATGCCTTTCGGAATGTCTGAACTTGTTTGTTTGGGGTTTTCTTCACAGTTCCTTTTGGAAGTGTGTGGGCTGGTTTACATTAGCACTGTATCCATCCTGTATGAATCAGTATAAACTAAAACTTCACACCTAGGGAAGAAGCCACCACCTGTCTTTTTGTTTCCTCCTGTTAAAGGAGGGTCTTTTCAAACTCATATATTCTAAGTGTGGGAGGTGTGATGAGTACAGTACTCTTTGCCACTCTGGACCTAGAGAAGTCACACTCACCATTTACGACTCAGGATATTATTAAGTTCTCCACCTTACAGGATCAGTGACAGAAGTTCAAAAGCATTATTCGCTTCCTTCATTGCTATCACAAGGGCAGCTGTTGCACAGATGGGACACAGGTGTTCGTATTTTTATCAGTACATTGTCTAATCCTGGCCAATATTAGATTGTGTGGTACTGGTTACCTCAGCCCAGTTACAGCAGGGACTAAGAAATAGTTTTAATCTTCCATGCAGAGTATTTAATTGACTGTATAAATTTTATTGTCTTTCTTTCCTCTCAAGTGCAGGGTTTTAATCAGTGCTAAACACCTCAGATAGGTTGCTTTTCCTCTCCAGTGTGGTAAATTCTCTATTTCCAGCCAAAATACACACATTATTGTCGCTGTTAGAGACCTCCGTTTCTGCCGCTTTGTCATTGTGTGATTCTATAGTAGAGTGAACAATGAGAGCTGCTATGTGCTGCCTAAAGGTTCAGCCATGTCCACAGGCCTTCCCCTTGTGCATTCTTCCTCTTTCTTGTGTGAACTCATTGCATGTTTTACAGCTGTCACTGGGACACTGTGCCTGGAGAGGCTGGCATGCACATCTTGGCGCTCTTGCTTGCTCACATGTTCCCTCTGACTCTCTTTTATTAACACCCCCAACCCAGTTATTCATGCAGTCTGTGACTCGGGATAAATTTCACCTCCCGATGGGCGGGATACTCTGGGAAGCATAAGCAATCATCTGGAGGCCGAGAGTGACAGATCACAGCCCTAGTAGCAGACTTGCTCATTTCTCGCTAGGATCCACATTCTGCTTTTCAGAATTTGGGTACACTGTGTTTATTTTTACACTGTTAATTTTCAGACTGAATTTTGGGGAAATCTGTTATAGCCGTACCCACGTGATCTCTTTTTTTCTTCCTCTAGGGGATGGCTTCAGTAGTTCAAAAAACAGGCAAAAATGCATCCTTCCCTGTGGAACTCTGTACCTGAATAAAACATCTTTGAAGACAGTATCAAAATATTCACCACTGAGACAGTGGAGATGTTCTGAGAGGTGGTGCAGGCTAGGATGTGAAGACAACAGGATTTTTCTATGCTGTTTTAAGTATCCTGGGGGAATTATGGGAACAGTCTGGATGATAAAAGTACAAAGCAGGTCTTTAACACTAACGAAAGGTGCTGGAGAGAAACTTCAGGAAGAATCTTGCTGTGAAGCAAGCAGAGTGAGACCTTCTGTCTTGCTGATGAGCCTTGCCAAAAGAATGGTGCTAGCTTTACCGCTCGAGGAGAGATAGAGTTCAGGGAAAGAAGACAGATCATGGATACATTCCTGGTGAGTGACGTGGACAGAAGGCACAAGTAGGCAGTTCTGTGTGTGACTTACTCCAAACACAATGCAGGTGGGAAGTAGCAGCATAGAAGTATGAGAGTATGTGGAGGAGATGGTGATAACAAGGAAATCTGCTTAAATTGTGACCCACTGATTTTCCAGGGGACTTATAAAGGATGGTCATGAGGACTGACAAAATAGTTCCCTTGAAGTATCTCAGCTGAGACAGTCCCATTCTGGAAAAGCCTTTCAGAAGGAGAAAGATGCTGTCATTCTCTGACAGTGGTGACAGTGTTCCCCCTTTGTTCTTTGCTCTGGGGACATGTTCCACTGATTCAGGACGGTTCGGACTTGATCAAGAACCAGGGTTTGTGCTCATACAGTCTCCAGGGCTTGCTTCCAAAGCAGACGTTGCTTGGCTTGCTCTGTGGTTTGACAAAAGCTTTGCTTTTGGTTTTGCCCTGCATTAGTGTTTTTTCTTCATTAGAGCTCCCATAAAAAACCAGAGGTTTAATTGTAAAGAATCTGGGAGAAATTTTGTCCATTTTCTCTATGATAGAGTGTTTTGGATGAGCTAAAACTGACTTCAGATGAGTTCTGAAAAGCTAAAAGTGTGACTCCCATGTGCTATACTCATAAGTCATTTTATGTTCTGGCCATTACAGAATAAAGGAACAGGCTGATATCTGATGATTTTCCAATTCGCTTTTCTCTCTGAAATTAGTTGTGCATTAGCCAGATCTGCGAATACAAACCTCTTTCTTGCTCAGCTGGATTACAGCCAGCACGAAAGCAGAAAAGTCACAATCACTCATTTGGAAGTGAACTCCCTCATTTTTTAAAAACTATTTTTAGATGATTGTTGACGTTTCCTCCTCTGGCACAGAATATTTTTCTGAATTTCGCTGAGTTATGTAACATCTCACTTAGGTTTTGGAAAGTTCATTTTGACATGCTTGATTATCACATATTTTCAGTTCTTAAATTTAGGTAGGCTTAAAAAAAAACAACTAGACTTCGTTACTTCCTGCTTCTGCTTACTCCTTTGTCCCTTTTGTTACTGTTGCTGTAATCACGTACTGACATGAAGTTAGTCTTTTGAGTGTGTTTGAAAGAAGGGAGAGGGTCAGAGTGCTCTGAGGGCACTCTGGTGGATTCGCTCACCTGGGAATGTTCTGTGCTGCTCAGTGCTGTAGGGCACTGCTGTGTGTTGAACCCCTCTGGCAGCCAAGCCCCCATGTGGTTGCTCACCTCCTTCCCCACAGTAGGAAAGGAAAAGGATAGAAGGGCAGGCATTCAGAGGGTGTCTTGCGTGGTGAGCCAGAATAATGCCAACCTAAAGCAACATTCTAAGAATGCCAATCAAAACTGTATTAGGCTATCCGATTAATGGATTTACAGGCTTTCCTGTGGTGTTGCTCATTTATGATGAGTGTGACTCTTCTGAGGAATTCAGGCACAATTCTTTTATTCTTACCAGAGATATGTTTGAATAGAAGCTCTTAATTTATGTATAAGAAGTAGTAATACAGTGTGCTGGTTTGGCCACATTTGGAGGAAAGTATCCTCTGATAGAAGGCAGGGTACAACCACCCCTCCCCCACCAGGTTCGGGGGAAAAAAGAAATTTTCCTCGAAGGAAAGTGAAAGAGATAAAAAATCTATTTATTTAACAAACACAGAGGAAAAGGATAATAATGCTAAATAATGAAATCTCTCTCTATGGAGAGAAACCTGGGAAGATTTCGGAGTCCTTGTGTAGGTGTGGTCTCTCTCCTCCTCCTCGGAGCTGGGTCAGCGAGGGCCCACCTCCAGGCCTCGGGGGAAAATTCTCCCAATGTGTTCTGATGTTGAAACAGTCCAGAAGAGAAGAAGGGAAAAACCAAAGTCCCAGGAAAACAAAGTTCAACTCTCTGTCTCCCGTCGGAGAAAAACAGGAGCCGAAAAGCTGGCTGAAAAGCACCAAGGGTGTTTTCTCTCCCCTTGCTGCCAGAGCAGAAAGCAGAGGAGTGTATGTGTCCTTGAAACAACTGTTTTGAAGAAATACTCACTCGTTTTTTTTTTTTCTCGCTCTCCTCTCAGGCTCAGTTTAAAGGCACAGAAAAGGCACAAAGTTAATTTCTGGGCAATAGAGCAGCAATAGGGGATACACATCATAAAGTCACCGCAAGACATACAGTAATGAAGATCTGTTGGTATAAATCAAGTTGTGCTGAGAAGTTTTCTTTGTTCTAAATATAAGTTGTATTTTTTAGGATTTTAGGGAAAGAATAATTCCATACTTTGCTTTGTGTTGGGCTTTTTTTTTTCCTTTCTTCTATTTTCAGATATACTGTTATGTTCCAAAGACAAGAGGAAGAGGACTAAATGCAAGAACAGGTTTAAAGTTTTCATAGAACACTAGTGGTGCAGAGATTATTTGCTTGGCTGTTGCTGTTAGAGCAGGATTTCTCTCTGTTCTGGTCCTAGCACTACTGGCTTGGTGTACCTTGTGTGTATCTTTGTTTACTACTACTGTGTGGTATTTCAGAACATTTTGCAACTCTTCAACATGTCTTAGATTGTGGAAGCTCTAAAATGTCCCTTGGGAGATTGTTGAACTGAACGCAGTCGTATACTCAGGAAAAAAAAAATCATACTTTCCTTTCTTACTCCCCTGTATTTAAGTTCTTGTTGCCCAAAATGCATTTCCACACTGGGTCCGTACCCTGGAATTAGCTGCTCATGCTCCTTGCTGCTTACCCGAATTATTCATCTCAACTTCACATGCCTCAAAAGTGTACAAATCTGTAGTGATGAAAATAGCACTTGAGAGTAGGTAGATGGTCATGCAAAGCAGTCTGGTCAGTGGCTTTGTGCTGCTCATTGTACTTTTCTGAATTTCCCTCAGTATCTCGTTCTGTGCTTGATACTCCATTTCTCAGGACTGAGTGGATTATTCCAGATGGCTTCTTACCTGAGCTGTACACAAGACCTGTCATCTTGCTGACTTGCAAACATGACTCCTTTCACAAATGCACAGTTCTTTCTCCTGCTGCTTCACTTTCCCTCTGTGCCTCCCTCGGGGCCCTGCTGCAGCTTAGCTCACTTCTAGTGTAGTATCATCCCATCTTATATTATCTGGCCTTCTACCAAATTCACTTTAATTTCCAAACCATCTTTGTCAGACTTTCATACTGTTTCTCATCCTTGCTGATATTTCCAGCACCATGCTGTTTACTCTTACTTAGGGATATCGTTAGTTCAGTTTAGTTCCCTTTTATAGGTATTGAAGTAAGGTAAGGTGGCCCTCACCAGTTAATGCCTCTGCACAGCTTAGTACCATTTTTGCTTACTGTATTGTGTCATTGTGTATGTCTGACTGTAAGTTAATTAAATTTGAAATTAAGTATTCCTGAGACACTTGAAGCTTTTACTTAAATGGAATTTATTCTGTAGTTGCCACATCCATTCTCCATCCATGGAGGTTTTCAAAACCCAACTGTGCAAAAAGTCCTAAGTAACCTTGACTCTACTGTGAGCATGAGATTGGGCTAGAGATCAACCATCCAGCCTGAGTCATTTCACAGTTCTGGAGCATTCATCAGCCTTCCACCACTCCTGATCTTTCAGATTCACCACTCCTGATCTTTCATGTCTCAGGCTTTGCTTCCCTGTTTAAATAGCGTTAGGTACATTGGATTAGCACAAGTTTCATAGGTTTTTTAAAATATAGGTTGCTTTTCCAAACATACCTCTTTATGTACCGTGACAGATGTGTCTTTATCAATGGATAGGTTCTTTGTAAAGAACTAATTTGGTCACCTTTGAAAACGAGGGTAAGAATTCTGTTTGTCAGCTGGTCTGGTATTTCCATGATGTCTGACAGCAGAACACATTACTATGATTAATTTATAAAAGAAAACAGGGTGTTCTGAAGTTACTGCAGGGCATGGCTTCCATGAAATGTGAACAAGTTGGAACTAAAATAAGCTGTATCTAATATTTCAGTTCCCATCTGAGGTCCTGCTTTCTTAACTATAAATAATGTACAACTCCCTTCTACATACACTTCTGGACACTAGTGCTCAGTGTAGCTTGTAGATATCTCTGTTTCTTTCTAGTTTTCTTTCTCCTCTGCCTTAGCTGCTGCATTAAAATACTTTAAGGTATGGAATGATGATCTATAAAGCCTTTTTTGTTGGTTTCTGGTGAGGGGGGAGCTGCATAAGCTCTTCTTGTTCCTCTTCTCAGTGAGGACAGATTGAAATATCTTGACTTTAATACCTACTACACATTTTCCAAAGCAGTGTTACTAAATTTTAATGTCTACAATGGGTAAAAAGATCATTTCCATATTCATTGCAGTACAACAATAAAAGCTTTCCTTTCATTCCCTCTGTGGTTTTGCTTCAGAGAGATAAAATCACTAGTGCGTTTGTGGTTTTATGTGAATGAAATGTCTCTTCTCAATTACTGTTTCAAAACAAGCTTTCTAATTCCTGTTGTCTCAATTTAAAAAATGAATTATTTGTCACTAGAAACGTGGCAGTGTCACCCCACTTCTGATTTAAAAAAAAAAAAGTGATTTCGGAGTTTTATTAGTTTCTGAAACTACCATTTTTTATATCACTACTGTAGTGTATAATTCATGCACATAGAATAGGATAGTAAGCAGAGTTAACATTATGGTGTGCCCACCAAAATATGTTCATAAAATTCACTGGGATCAGGATGGTTGGATGATGGGACCACTGGTCTGGGAAATGAAACACCTGGCTTCCAGGGCCAGGTCTGCCATTCTCTGATGTCTGGGGGAAAAAAAAAAGGCAGTCTCATTTATTGTTGTCTGTGGAAAGAAATATCATTACCCACTTCTGTAAAGTGCTTATATGGTACCTTAATTTTCACTCCAAGATTTTTTAAGTATTAGAAGTTTTACCTTCTCACTCTGCTTAGGAAATCCCAAGGATCCTTAACCAGTAGCATGTGGTGTTTTCAGGCTTTAATTTGGAAGAGTTGATACTAATGAGCTTCCCAAATCTTTCTTTCAGTGTGCTGCAGGAATTTCTGGATATTCTGCTATCGTTGGTGTTATTTGGACTCTAAGAATATGAAATTGTTCAGGTTTTGTTATTGTTGGGGGGGGGGGGGGATTCTTTGGTTTGTTGGGGTTTGTTTTAGCCTAATTCTGTTGGGCTACACTGTTATTCTGTTTCAGCTGGCTGAGAGACTTCAGTAAAAGTGAGGACTGTTTTTTAAATCTCTGCCCGTGTAATCGTTTTTTTAGTTGTTTGAAAGGGCATAGTGTAATTCTGTTACACTAGATATGGAAGAGTCTCATCTTCCCATTATCTGTGGAGAGTGTGGAGGAGGAAGATGTAATAGTTTCAAAGTGGATGATTCAGACTGGTGGGAGAAACAGCTCTGTCCCATGTGTAAGGATTAGAAACCCAAAATCAGCTCGGATGAAATTAAGCTACAATGTGTAAGGTCTGTTGGGATTTCCAACAGCTGGGATGTTCCCATCTGCCTTCATTCTGCCCATGGCTGAGAAGTGGGTTGAGCAGACAGAATGGTTGATTCTCAGAGTTTCCGTAATTTTTGTTGGCTGTTCAAACTTGTCCATTGATAGTCACATAGCTGAATATGTAAAACAAACGCTGATTTTCCCTTGGCTGATTGTGCTGCATTTGTATCTCATGCAGTGTATAGTTCTGGGATATGGAATAGCACTGGGACTGTTGAGTGGTAACGCTGTAAAAATGTGCATGAGTTGTGCAGAGAGATGTTTATGTTTAAGTGTAATGGTCTTGCCTAGAGACATCTGGTTTATACTGTCCTTGAATTCTTTTCCAGATCTCTGTCTTTTTTTCTGATTTTGTAATGTAATGGAACATTTGCTATTAATTAGAAAATCCCTTAATGTCCTTACTTAAGAAAAGCAGCTAACTCAAATCTCAGGAAACTCAAGTATATTGTTTCAAAGCAGGGTTGTCTAATTCACAGCACCATTTACTGACCAAGTCCACACAGTCTGCCATCACAACATTTGGGAAAAGTTGGAGGTGGCTACAAGGAAAGCACACGTAAGCTCTACAACTGCGCCTGTCCCAAGGTACACAAATCTGATACTGTATGAAAAGGAAGGGAAAGCAGAACTGATGATTCCAGAGTATGGCTGGTGTGTAGCATTGAATTATACAACCAGCTCCGTGCTTCAGGTAGAAGTACTTGCAAAGAGGGCTGTAAAATCGGTGATACAGACCTTCTTTCACCACCAGTGACTTTGGACCACTGTGGCTCAAAAACTTGGCTAGTCACAAGACTTGAGCATCCCTGCTCTGTTTTCTAACAGCAGCCCAAACTGGGATTTATTCTCATCTGAAGATGGAAAAGGGGGAAGATCAGAAAGATAAGGGTGTGCCCTGTGGTATCCCACATGCTGCAGTCTTGCAGACTTACTCTGAATCTCATGTTTTTGCTGGGCAGTGGAACTGACGTCAGCAAAATGTCTTAACCAGGTTTATACAAATCCAGTTTTGACCCACAGCACCTGAGGAGATTGTATAATGTTCTGCTGGTGCAGTGGGGACTGCTTCAGTCTCGTTATACATTTATAAATGGAACTTGAATGGAGGTTTTTGAGTGTGCACGAACTGTGCATGATCAGAGCTCAGAGAAGCAGATTATAAATTTCTCTGGCTCTCTGTTGAGACTGGGCAAATGGGAAATCTTGGTAACAGGATTAAAGAGCACTACAAATTACATTTACACAAATACTGTACTGGAGTTATTTGAGAAGATAAATGTGAGAATCTCATATAGCTGGTGCACACAATCTCAGGAAACATTTCTTCCTTTCCTGCCTCTCACCTCCTTTCCTTCAAGAAATACCTACACTTAAGTTTGACTGGATGTGGATATATGGTGTGTTAGGAACATAAAAAATGACGCTAAAATTTACATATCCTAGGCAGCTAAACCACACTATACATGCAGTTATGTGTTTGTTATCACAGGTTCATTGAAGTGGAAGGGAACAGTAGGACTGAGTCTTGTTTTATCTCCACTGTGGTAGTTTCATGGAATATGTTTTTTATAAACTTTCTGTCTTAGCTCTTTCAAAGAGTCCTGGGAGAGGCTGACACCTTTTTGCTCTAAAATATACAGTGTACATTGATGCCGTGATGATTTTTTGCCTTTTCTTTTATACCCCTTTTGTACCTTTTTATAGCTTTTGTATTCTTCGTGTTTTTTAGCTTACATTCTTGGACTTGTTTGTCAAGCTAGGAGACTAAACATCTTAGAAGCCTCGTAGTTAGGGATTAGAACGCCCCAGACCCCAAGGTCCTCTCCAGAACACATTTTGTAAACTAAGATAGAACCATCCAGGGGAAGGTTCCTTGGGGAGGGAGGCTCACTCGAGCCTCTCATTGGGGAATTTACGATAGAAATGCTAATTAGTAAGACCTGTAATGTTATACCAGATCTGTTGTGGGTGTGCATTGCGGTGTGCATGGAGGTGCACTCGACCTGGACATAGTGCACCTAAGGATCCTTAAAATAAATACCAAGGTAAAATCCCTTTTTCCCTTCTAACCGTGTTTGATTCTTGATTTTAAGACCAGGAAAAGGCATCAGTATCAGTATGTTTTTATTCAGATTGGCACAGGCTTTCTGATACACTTTCTGATTCTGGAATCTTAAGACAAGAAAATAAATCACTTTCCCTCATTTTCTGGGTCAAATCCAATTTTATTTTTTTGTGTTAGTTGTAGTGAACATTTGGATTCCTGCACAGTCAAATTGGCAGGAAGATATCCCACTGTGTGACTCAAGTAAGAGCAAATTCATGGTAGCATCTGTAGTTCTTTTACCCTTCCAGTTGTTGAGACTACAAGGGTACTTTGCAGAGTGCTTTGAGATATGCTCAGTGGGTGACATTGAACTGTGATAACTTCACGCCACAAGGTAGGGAGGGATTCTTTCTTCAGAAGGAAACTGTTTGCTTTTAGTTTGTTCCCCAGCCCTAACCCCCTCAGAAATTTCAACATCTGTGTGGCTAGAAGAGCCCCAAACTCAGTCCTTCCAACCCTCAGAACTCAGGTTCACTTAGGGAGTAAACATTTAATAAACAGTTAAGCATATGTTACAGAATCAGCTGTGCAGTGCCAAGGGTTTGTTCTGCGACTCCCAGGTTCAGCAGTCAGATTTCCTCCAGCGGGGAAGTAGTAGGGCCTCTGGTGAGATTAGAGGAAGAGTAAACAAAATAGTGATGGGGAAGGTCTGTTGCTAGCACAGCAAGCCTTGTACCAAGCACAGAACACTTTTGTGGCTGTTCCCAGGAGTTTGGGGAGAGCAGGAAGAGAAATGCATTTGGCTGATCAGGGTCAGGTTTGCAGGCACTGAGAGGTTGCTACTTCTGTCCAAGTAGCCACTTCAGCTTTGCTGCCTGTACTTCTCTGAGAGCTGTGCAACTTGTTTCAAGCTTGGCTGTTTTGTAAGAATAGTTTTGTGTAAAATGTGGTCTGGGTCCATCTAATGACAAATTTAACTTCTGAGACTTGGGTGAGATGCCTAAGGCAGAGAGCTGTCTGAGAAAGGAAGCTTATCAATTCCTTCTTGCGTAGGTTCTTCGAACAGACAAAATACTTTGTTACTTGAAAATGGACTGAGACAGCTGAAGACTGTGGCTGGGAGGAGGAGGAACACCCACCTTCTTACTGCAGTGTGAAAATACACTTGTGAAAACAACCGGTGATAATTTTCTACAACTACCGCTTATTTTAAAAAGCTGGTTTATCTCAACGGTGTTTTAAAAGTTTGTTTTTCAATATATTTTCCCAAATACTCTGGCACATGGAGCAGTTAGGTGCATTTCAGCAAAAAAATATCATAAAGAATCCCACTCTTTTGAGCAGGTTAAAAAAACCCACAACAAATCAAACACAAAGCCATAAAGAAATAACAAGTTACTTTGTAAAGTGGCTGCTTTTTTTCAGCATTAACATCTTTTAAAACTTGACCCTTGCTGTTGTAAATCTGATCCCTGCCACAAAGTCTCTTTTAAAATACCTGTTTATCGACCTTAATTTCTAGAAAGAGTCTTTGAGCTGTTATGTTCTGGGGCTTAGGTACCTGTGGCAGCTGAGTACGCTGCTGCATACTCAGCATTGCAGCTGAAAGAGGCAGGAATGGTGACTGCAAATAGAGTCGGTACTAATTGCTCCCTGCACTTAGTTAAATAGCTGCATCGATGCATAACAGCAGGAGGGAGAGGGTTAATGAGGGGCTAATTCCATCGTGAGAGGGACCACAGGGCTGAATGGAAACAGCTGCTGCACTGCAGGCTCTAGGCTTCGAAGGGAGTTGCTGGCAGCTTCAGTGAAGGGAGGGAACAGGAGAAGAATGGTATGTGGGGAAAGGATAAACAATCCAGAAAAAAAAAGGACATATAAAAATATCTTATGTCGGGACCCCAGAGAGAGGAGAAATCACAACAGGCAGGAGTGGAGGGAGAGTTCAGGCTGGAATTGCAGACCGGAGGAGTGGGTGCAGCCACCTGCATGCCCTTGACCTCCCTCTGTGAACATCGAGGCTTACAACTAAGTCAACATGGCACAGTGTAAGTGTAGCTTGGCTGTTGAAACAGCATAGCTGTGTAAATGCTTAGCTGAGCTAGTGGGCTCTGTTGGAAGGTGTAGAGATGTTGCTTGGGATGGATACTGGATGTATGTGGCAGTGGTTCACCAGAACTGCACATTTCCGATGGTATTTGTCAAAATATGAATATGTAAGTAGAAGTTTGGTTCACTGAAGTCAGCCACTCAAGAGTCAAGTTATCCACAGCTCTGTAGAATATGAATAGTTTGGGTAATTGCCATCTCTGGTACATGCTATGATGTTATCACTTGAAAGTTGCCTTCTTTCGTACACCCTTGTCATGTGCACAGACGTGTATTGTGTTCCTGCTTGCATACCAGCAGCTGTTACCAGCATTCATACAAATAAATCCCCAGAAGTGCTTCAGCTAAAGACACAGCCTGCCTACTTCATGGAGAGGGAACTGCTAATGCCCTTCCCACTGCTTTCTCCTAAAGACCTGTGTTTTTCTCTGCAATTGATACAGTTACCTGAGGTGGGGGTGGCGGGGAGGACAGCCAACTTTGAAATTCTCAGCGCACAGAACCATGGAATATACCCAGGAGAAATACTTGAGAACACAAGGATTGCTTGTGTGCAAGCTAGATTGTGAATGTACTGGAGGCAGTGATGTAATGTATGCAGAGGCTGAGGTTGCTGACAGCAAAAAATCAGCGTGGCCAGCTGTGCAGCCTGGCCCTGTCCCGCGGGGCTGTGATGTGTCGCACACCAGGACTGTAAAACCAAAGTGATCCCAAGAAAGGCACCAGGGAGGATCAAAAGTGGAAGAGCTTCTCCTGTTAAATACATTAGGGCATGTCAGCCTCAGATGATAAGGGAGAAAAAGGGGTATATGTTTTGGGAGAGCATTATAAATTCACGGGTGATTCGAAGAAGATCAAAAGGGACAAGAGTTATCCTTGAGGTACAGAACATGCAAAGCAATACCAGGGAAGCTTTACAAATGTGTACCCAGTTCTTATGCCTTTTCTTCGTCTTCTCTGATTTGCCACTCTCAGAGGCAGGAGGGTGGACTGTCAGCCTGTGATGTGGTTTGATACAGCACTTCTTTAGTATGCTCTTTGAACCAGGAATCTTGCTTTAAATGGGAAAAATGTGGGGTTTTTTTCCCACTGATGTTTCTTCAGTTACATTAGAGTGATTACTGTTTCATCCTTAAAATTACATTAGTAATATTTCTTGATATGTCAAGATTTTAGACCCCACAGAAACAATTGTTGAGAATGTAAATGAAATTAAATGATGAAAAAACCAATGCACCAATGTAACTCTTCACCTGAACTGTGAAGTACTCTGTTACACAGATGGTGAAGCCATGAAAAATGAAAAAAGTAACTTCTACTTTCATTCTACCAGATTATGTGAGTAATATGCCACATGCTGTATAAAGATTCAAACTAGAATGCTGTATAAATGAGGTACAATTTTTATGAAGAATTAACAAAGAATTGCTTTATAACTTTGGAATCAGCAAATTTTTTGCCCTATGTGATGTTCGGGGGGTGAAAAATAAGCCATGTGTTGAATGGAATAATGCAGTGTTGATCCTTTTCTGTCAGGACAATTAACATGAGTAAAATATTTGCTGTACTTTAAACAGATAAGGAGGTACTGTATTGTGTTCCTCTTAAGATTAATGTTTCTATATCAGCAGCAGAGAGCACAAGATTTATTTGTTGAGCCTTATGTAGATTTACAGCTGTGCCAGTTACTGCTTGAAAGCTCTTTGTATGTCACGCTCACAGTGAGTCTTTTTTTGTGGGTGAATGTTACTGAAAGTGGTCCTAAGAAGAGTGCAGACGTTTTAAAGTGTTAAGTGGAATGTGTGACACATACAATGCCTTTAAATTATAAATTTTCTCCTGTCATGACCTTCCTTTTGTCATATGTGCATATGTGGGCATACATTTGTATGATATAAACATAAAAAATGTATTTTATCAAAATGCTGTAGAAGCAACTTTCTGTGCTATCCTGACTTCCTTAGAGAATTAGTAATGTTTTTTCTGTTATTGTTTGATGATTTAAAGCAAAGAAAATTACACTCAAGGAGAGAACGACAGTCTCAGGGGATGTGCACTTTCCATGGAACCATGCTCTGGGCTCATAAATATCTCTGCAACTCCTGTTTATTTAATAGGATTGCATGGGTGAAATACAGGGTTGAATTTGGCATTCAGAGTGGAGTCCAAGATAAGGAGTGAATCTGCCTTGGGCTCGGTAGAGACAGACACAGAGAGATGGAAATACTATGTAAATCTCAAAATGTTAGAGCAATTGCTACTTTTCTTTTTGACTGAAGCTTTCAAGTTTGATAATTATAAGCACCTCTAATTTCAGTAAGTGCAATTAAGTTTTGAGCGTGTGTATATACAAGTGAAGATTAATTGTCTAGTAGGCACATTTGAATCTTCACTTTTCTTCTTTTTCAGAAAAATTGCAGGGAAAAATTCATATAAAATGAGTAGTCTTTACCAAAATATGAAGCAGTGTGGTTAGAAAATGGCTTTTCATTTGCACAAGTTGTTGACATTTAAGAAAATTGTTGTACACCTCTTCTTGTTGAAAAGTTGAAAAAGAAAATAGAGACATCCTCACTTGAAGAAAGACTGAAGTTCATCTGTCAAGCCTCTGTATCTGAACCTATAGTAAAAAAAGAAAGAAAATGAGGTCATTGTGGGAGGACAGGTTAAGAGAAAAACATTTAATCTTGTACCAGGGTTTTCCAGACGCCTTTTTCTTCCCATGAGTTTTGTAGACAGAGTTTTGAATTGGGCTGAAGTTCTAACCATTGCATTCATGAACACTTGGAGTAGCTTCAGGTTCATAATTACTGTCTGTACCTCTGAATTACTTTTGATCCCATCTTAACAAATTGCTGTCACTAGTTGACTCAAATGCTCTAGTCTGGTTTTGTCATGCTACAGACACTTGATTCTCTGCAAATTTTACAGCTGCTTGGTTTTATATTGGGAGAAGCCTGCTGAATAAATGGCTGAAAAAGTATGAAGCCACTTGAACAAAATGCTGTGCCTGATGCTACAGACAGAGAGATATCATGTTGGGTTCTTAGTCCAGTCCGTGACAAGAGAAAAATATTTCTCCTGAATGGGGTAATACATCCAGGTGTTACTGAAATACTAAAAACTTATCTATATATATACTTATTCAGTAAGCACGTTGAGGACTGCCAGCTGTGCAGGTTCGTCTGTGTTAGTGCAATTGATTATAAACATTTATCAGTATTTATTTTTGTCTTCATAGTTTGTGCACTGGAGGTTCTGTTGCTTAAAGTCTAAACCATATGACGGGAAAGAGCAATATATTCATGCAATTGATTTTTTTAAACAGCTCTGGTTCATGAATGGCGTATCTTTGTGCTGTGTGCTTCCTTCCAAAGGTAGTTGCCATCAGAAGGGAGTTTGAGGCATCGTGCAGAAATCTTGCCTAAGGTTTTCTGGTGGCTAGCACTAGTTACGAGCATTCAAATAACTGGTATCAGTTGGAGGATGAAAGGTGATGGAAGGCATTTTCAGTTTCTTGGTTCTCTGACACTGCTTTTACCTTGCAGGGAAAAAAAAAACCCAAACAAAACAACCTCTAGTGGTTTTTTTCAGTAAGAGATTTATTTCAAAATAGTTATGCCATAGAGAGCAAGAATTTATTTGAATAGGGCTGTGGACTGTTTTTGGGGGGGGGGGGGGCAGTTTGTTAGGATAGAGCATATCAATTGTGCTTGAGACTTTTCTTTATTCAGCGTACTTTCATTAAGAATCTTCGTATAAATGTAAAAAAACTTACTGATGTCTTGAAATCCAGATAAGCAGATGCTTTTTTTCTTTTTTTCTGTTGTAAACAAACTCCTCTAGCAGTGTTGTAGTAACTGTTGATGCACTCACTTCTTTGTAGCATACTCACTGTTAGATGATGCCATGATGATTTTTTGCCTTTTTTTTTAAACCCCTTTTATACCTTTTTACAACTTCTGTATTCTTAGTGCTTTTTGCCTACATTCTTGGACTTGTTTGTCAAGCTAGGAGACTCAGCATCTTAGAAGCCTCGTAGTTAAGGATCAGTGTGCCCCAGACCCCAAGGTCCTCTCCAGAACACATTTTGTAAACTGAGATAGAACCATCCAGGGGAAGGTTCCTTGAGGAGGGGGGTTCACTCGAGCCTCTCACTGGGGAATCTTTGATAGATATGCTAATTAGTAAGACCTGTAATGTTATACCAGATCTGTTGTGGGTGGGCATTGCAGTGTGCATAGAGGTGCACTCGACCTGGACATAGTGCACCTAAGGATCCTTAAAATAAATACCAAGGTAAAATCCCTTTTCCCATCTAACTGTGTCTGACTCTTGATTTTAAGACCAGGAAAAGGCATCAAGAGATGATTCATCACAGAGCCTTATCAGGCCCTACTTTGCAACAGTAATTGTTTTGTATCCAATTTGTTAAAATTATAATTTGAGTAATAACACCCAGTTCAGTGGGAAACCTCAGCAGGAAATAATGCTAACTGCTCCTGCAGTTTGTCATTCATTTGCAAAGCTTTCAGTAAAATTAAGCTTTTCCCTGGTGTATTGACCAGGTAATAAGAAAGAGGAGGCCGTGAAAAATGCAGGACTTGTGATTGAAAATGCCAGAAATGTATTGGGTATTTCTTAAGAGAGAAATACTTAAAGATAACTCACACAAAGGTTTATGACATGGAGCTAGAGGGAAATTGTGGAAACTTCCTGCAGCAGCTGAAGTTACAGTAGCATAAGTAATTTTCCTGCTTAGGATTTGTATTAAGTCTGAAGAAATTAACTGCCCTTCGAGAAGTTGTGCATCCAGTTTTGAACTGGTTGGCTTGTGAAAGTTACTGGGCAAAAGAACTGACTTCTGCCTAAAATGGCATGTTCTGGTCTAGGAGACAGTTGTTTGTGCTAAGAATTGACATGCAATAGTGAGACAAGTGACCTGGGAATATAGCATGGACTAGTCTGAGATTCACAGCCAGGAATGTAAAGGTGGTTGGTACTTAAACCCTGTGACCCTTTATAGTATGTTTTCTTTCTGAAAGCATTTTAAAAAACACTGCTTCATTGTAAGCTGCGAGGTCACTGGAGACCTCAACTTCTCCACTTCTTCACCCTGGAGAGGCTTTGGTGGGTGCAGTTATGGATACAGGGGCTCCTGGGAGGAGTGGCCATCACAAGAGGGAAGAGGGAATGGCTACTGGCTGGAGCTTAAAGGAGCAGGGAAGGGGATATGAAGGTCTCAGAGGTGCAGCTAACCTTGGGAAGGTGAAATAATTAAGAGCTGTACTGAATGTGTTTTGTTAAGCACGCACATGCTCATCCAGGGAATTTTGCCGTCCCATCTGGAAACTGTAAAGTTGATTAGCTGCTTCTAAAAATCTTTTTAGAACTATACTTTTGGAAGTTACATGATGGACGTTCTAATGTAAAGTTCTTTAGGGTGTGAGCTGCCTGAGGAAAGCTGGGGAGATGTTTTCTCTCTGTGAGTTTCAAAGTGCTTAGAGGTTTTGGTGGGGTTTTTTGTTTGTTTTCTGGATTGGGCTGGTTTTGGTTTGGTTTTTTTTATGGCTTATGATGGAAACAAAGTGTTGATTGGACCTGGCAATACAGATCTTATTTCTCTAAATTTATGATGACAGCAGATCACATGCGTCATGCTGGAGACAGAGATCCTTGTATCATTGTAAGTACAGCTTTATTGCTATTCCATAGTCCTATCTTTCGAAATCAGAAGTTATTTTCTGTTTGAGAAGTTTTTGGAAAGAACTCAAGAACTATGGGATGCTTTAGTAAGTTATGATTAAATTAGCATAACAAGTAGTGTCTAATTTTTGAGTGGTTCTTGAATGGCGATCTCTATTTTGAAAGATCTGGATTATTGTCAGAAAAAACTAAGGCTGAAGGAGCAAGTTAAGGTGATACAAAAAATGGCAGAGCTCTTGGAGAACAAGCCAATGTGGATGGGCTTACGCCCTGTCTGGAATGCTGCAGCCAGCACTAGATTGTGGGCCACGATAATGCTAAATGCAAAGGACTGAGTGAGATGCATTCTTGGGGTTAGTTTTCCACACCTTTCGTTCCTAAGGGAAAAATAGTGTGTCCATCACCTCAAGAAACTGGAAAAGAATAGAGAAAAGGAGTTTGGCATCCTGAGATTTCAAGGGAAAAGGACCTGCACTGAACCCTGCTGTTTTTCTCCTCAGTTAATTTTCTCTGGTGATGTTGGGCAGAAGAGGAGATAGGAAAAAATAAGTCTGTTCCTCTTTCCATCAGTTCAGTGATAAAGAGGTAATACGCCGTACTTAAATTATGTTGAGAGTAAGTGTAAAGAGACTAAGAATGCTGAATGAGTTCACTGCAGTGGGATAAAATCCTTCCAAGAAATGGACCTAGGACCTAGCTAGGACTCTTCCTAGCTCATAATTTTGTAGTAATTTATTTTTTTTATTTTTAGCTAAAGAAAGGCTGTGATTGCAGATGTTACGTTGAGAAGTGAAGACAGTATTTTGTTCTAAGCTTGGTCTCCCCATGACCCCATTTTCATACCCTGCGTTACTGTTGCTTTGCTCCCTCACTGGGAGTGGGAAAGCAGCAGGTTCCTCCTCTGGAAGGTAAAAGCAAGGCTGACCATTCCTGCACAGTGTAAATACCAGTTGAGTGGCCACCGGTGTGGACACGTGGGCTGCCCTGCAGTGCCTCAGGTAATGTTCTTAAGAGTCCCAAACAAGTGAACTTCTCAACGTATGGTTGTTTTGTTCAGTCCCCAGGTTCAGGTGTTTGTCTCCTTTTGTTATTTTTAGGTCTCAGTATTTGGCTTTTCTTCTCATGTCACCTCAAATTTTCTTTTCCATGATAGTGTAAACATCTGTTTTAACAGAAGTAAAGCCATTAGTCTGGGCCTTGGGCATACTCAGAAGTACAATTAGCACCATGCTCCATTCATCAAGTATGAATTGCCAGATGAATTTTTCAAAGGAAAATCTTCCATGATTACATTTTTTTTCCCTTTAATACGTTCTAAAACTGATCCTGCTCACCAGAATAGCATTAGTTTACCTCTTCTGTATATTTTTTAAACCATCTTTAGTGTATTTTCTTTATGAAACATTATTTTGCTTTGATTAAGTTGGAAGAGTTTTTTGGTTTGTTTTAAGAAAAAGTTCAAATTATTCACAAGTGCCTGCAAATGCTGATTTTCAGTTTAAAAAAAAAAACCCAAGCAACTTCAGTTGAAATTGTTTAGAAATATTACAAACAGATTGAAAACATCTTCTGCAGATTTTTCAAATTAAAACTGTGTCTTACAAAAATTTGGTCTTTGTTTTTCTAGAATTTGAATGGCTCCATCCTGGCTAGTGTTGGCACATTATTTGTTTAGTATTGCACAAGAATATGAAGTAACTGTCTAATGTTTAATATGACAATAATTGCTTCAGAAGCACAGTCACAAAATGTCCATTTTATATGTCACTTTGAAAATTTGTAGGCTTTTTATTAGTACAGAAAGTTGTTTCAGACATAAAGTTTTAGGGCATATTTGTAGGCATATCCAGCAATTCAGTGGTACCACTTTTTTAGTCATTTTGATTTTGCCTTCGGTAATTACTTACAGGGCAGTTGACTGTGATATTTCAGGGCTGTGCTCTAGAGATCGTACAGCTGAAAATGTTTGGGGAATATCGATCTGTCATGTCACTGCTTCTGGGATATGGTTGTTCTTTTATGTTTTTCCCTTCTATTTTATCAGTAAATTCACAGAAACTGAGTTTGATTACATTTATTTCATCACTTGGACCGTAAAAAATGCACCTTTTACCGACCGTGGCTCGGAGCAGGTGGCATGAGAATTGTGTAGGACAGAGAAGAAAAATGGTTGAGAGTGGCTGCACATTTATATAGCAATCACTTAAAGTAAGTGTTGTTTGCAAGTAGTGCTGATCTCTGGTCCTGATAAAATGTAAACTTGACAACGCTTTGGAGTTTTATCTATAACGAATGTCTGTAACATGAGTTTCATATCTTTAACTTCTCTTAGAAAGATTTTTAAGCTTTGCCTTGACTTTTCTTTGTTTCATTTTGTTTGGGGTTTTTTTTCCTGGTTGTATGAACCAGTGCTGTGATTTCTTTCACACTTAACTGTTCCGTGTAATTTTTTACTCTGTAACTTGTTCACCTGTCTTTAGTATATCTGCCATGCCTTAGCATGAAGGGTTCTCATTCACCTCAGCAGATCAGTGCCAACCTCATCTGTGCCTTCCCTGGACCAGCCGCAGCACTGTTCTGTGCTGCCGTTTATGAAAGTTAGCAATCCACAGCACAGCCACAGCCCTGAGATTGCTGAAGGTTTTATTGTTCTGCGTCTTAAGATGTGTTTTTCACTATGAACTTACATTACCAGCCTTTTCATTCCTTGACTGCAATCCCTCTTTCCCTTGAAGAAGAAAGGTGTCAGAAAATACAGTGGGTAGACATTTGCTGTTTTGCCCGTTCTGCAGTGTTAGCTGGAGTTCTGACTGTATTTTCTATGTTGTCCTCTACACCTAACCATCTCTCATGTTACAAAGCAGCTTGGGTTTTCAAATCCAGTGTAGTGTCCAGTGTAATTTGATAACAAAATAATTGGAAAGTTTTCAGAGAAGAGGCAACATTCTTAATATTGAATCAGATGTTTTTATGTATACTGCCTGTCATTAAACTAAGTAGTTGCAATACACAGACAATGTCCATGTTGTGGATTAATTGCACTAAACTATGCCAAATGCCAGTGAGAAATAAAAGAAGAGGAGAGAATGTCAGAGCCCAGTACTCTCTGATGGGGTTCTTTTAGACAGTCCACATGTGGAAGGTGTGATGTCTAACATCAGATGGATTTATTTGAAGGTAGTTGATGGTACATGGGATTTCTGTTTTAGCGTGATGACACAAAACACAATGATAACACGATACAGATACAAGTCACACACAGCAGAAGAGAGCAATTGCGGTGCACAGCTCAATCACAGCACCAGCATGGTTCCCAGCCTCTCTCTAATGTAATCGCCATCACCACCCTGGGCATCCCTGGCCTTGTCAGGAATTAAATGTGTGAATTGAAACTGGCTCAAGCTCATCACTTTCTTTGAAATTCTGTCAGTTGATTCTGTTTTTATGGTTTTTATTTTGGGCTGAGCCATGTATACACGTACCCCACACTGGCCTGGCTAACTCAGGGAGACATTTGCACTCTTAATGAGCTTGGGGACAAAGATGCACCAGCTGATTCTCTCGACTGGTGATAGTTGTTTATCTAAAGCAAAACCCATCCTCAGGTCCTCTTGGTGTTGAGATCAAGTCAGCTTTTTTGCAACAGCTGTGATCAGTTCCACCCAGCCACATTCTTCCTGAGCTTCGTGGACACATCACCCTGGCCCATCTCTGTTCCTTCTCCCATGGTAGGGCCATGTTCTCTGTTCAGCCACAGAGGACACACAGAGAACAAATAAATTGGTCTTTTGGTATTTGGCTGCTTTGTATTGGTATATAGTTTGGTATGATTTTATGGCTCCCTCTTTATGTCAGAGATTATCTTTCTGGACATCTGTTCCCAAACTGGTGTGCAGCAGTGCTGTAGCTGGGGAAACAAGAGGATGAAGATAAGATTAGTACTTCAGTTTGACAGAGAATTATGTGCATAGTTCTTTTTTGTGATTTCTCTGTTGAAAACAGCAAACGTGTAGCGAGTACAACTGATTTTAGCATTATGGTTTAATTAGCCTGCTTCCAGGCTGAGGGAATGAAAAATGTGGATTTAGTGGTGAGGATCACATTTCACAACGGCTGGGAAAAATGCTGAGTATAATAGTAATTTCACTGCTTTTCAGGGCTTTAACCTTATTTTTTTCAGCACCCTCCTTCATTGCCCTTTGTGTCTTTCTCTTGGTTTGTTGTTGGCCTCAGAACATTTCCAGCAGTGTGTACAACAGGACAGTAGTCACCTGCTTCCTTGGCATTCATCTCACTGTCCCGTCCACTCCTGTATTTGTTTCCCACAAAATTCTTCAGAAACCCAACCGCCCACAAATGTTGTTCCTAATTGTACCTGCATAGAATATTTCACAGCACCAAAAGCAGTCTTCAAAGCACAGTGCTAAATAGCATCACAAATCCCTTCTGCAGTTTTGTGTGAAATGCTACTAGAAGCAGGTGGATAATGAGGAAGAAACTGCACTCATAAAGGAGGCTTGATCAGAGGTCAGGAAGTTGCTTTTCCTAGGCTTGTTCTTAATGTTTTTATAATTATAGTACCTTTAAAAACTTAGCTGTACATTGGTTTGCATTTTAACAAGAGCATACGATGCCATTTGTTATTTTATATTAATAATCTCTTATAATAATAATAAATAATTGTTACTGTATATTTAATATATGAAAACCTGACAGGATAATATTGGGTATAACATGTGGTGTGTATACATTCCAGTAAACAACCTGCTGTTGTTACTGCAATAAAAATTCAAGGAAATTGTAGCTTCTAAGTTAGGATAGGTAATTAATTTTTTATTTATACTGTGCATATAATGTATTTTCTAATTTTCTTGGATGATGGTAGAGAAGCAAATTGGTTGGCTAGTCTGATCCTTATGTTTGTTCTCACATGTTGACCGTGTGTGTCCTGTTGGACAGTTTGGGTGCATCAGCATCACAGCAGTGGTTTCTTTCTTGATGGAATTCAAGTAGCTGTATTGGAGCAATATAAAGTTTATGAATAACACAGGCTTTGTCAATTGACTGGTCTCCGTGCAGTCTGTTGCTTAAAGGTTCAGACCAATATCTTGTACAAGTAGAAATCTTTGTGCTGTCTGTGTTAATTTTGCACTCTGCCGAGTTTTTCATCTATTTCATAATCTTGTGTCATTTAAGAGGCAGCCCACCTTGAACTATAAATGTCTGGTATGAATATTAGTCATAGTGATTCTGCCTGATCTGCCACTGTTTGCTGAGGAGAGAAAAACAGTATGCCGTGTGTTTTCTCTCTTTCCCCCGTTCTCTCTTTCTCGTTTGTCACCATCTTGTAGAGGTTCAGTGCTGCAGTTACAGTTGTGGGTGACTTACTGGTTGAGATTTTCAAATTGGGTCTTTCCTACTTTAATAGTGTGGATTATTAAACTTGACTTTTAAACGTGAACTTCTTCCCCCCCACCCGCCCCCATCCCGAGTGAGTTCTGCATGGACTGTGGCTCTTTGCTCAGATGTCTCCTTTTTTAAGTTACAGCAACATTCAAAGATCCATGTTCCAGTTCCCACCTGCCTTGTGATAAACAAGCGCGCTAGGAAGCATGGTCTGTGGGAGCACTCACACCTTAAGGGAAAGTGCAGCAATGGTTTGTAACACCTTTTTAATTAATTCGGGAGGAGAGCTTGACTCCACCAAGAATACACAGCTACACTGGCTGTGTTAACGTTATGTATTGCAGTAGTAGCCAGAAAAATCACTTGCACTTGAAACTAGAGTATCATAGTTTCCTCCATAACCTCCTCTGTTATGATAGCTGCCTTTTGCCTGGTCTGCCCTTTCAGTAAAGTCCTTTTCTTATTTATTCTTTTATTAGCAGTTGGAAACTGAAAACAGTCTGATTAATGCAAGGATAATTTTGGATGGTGAAAGATGCAACAAGATTTCCTTGTCATTACTAAAGCCATCCTTTGGTTACTTGGACAAGAGAGAAACTGTATTGAGCACATAGGTGGACGTAGGATCCCCGTGCTTGGCAGGGGCTGCCAGGCAGCAGGGTTGCTGTAAAACCAGGCACCATTCATGTTGTTTCTTACCCAGCTTGCAGTGTGCCAGCGGACATGAAGAACAGCTGAGCTGACTGCAGAGGGTGAAGAGGACAAAGACAAATCCATTGGAAGGCTGCCTCGTTAGTTCCACTGTTCAGAGAACAAGTTCTTTTTCATTGAGATTTTCAAATTAATGGTGTCCTTTTATATTACGAGGCCGTGTGTATGGACATTATTAGTCTTGAATTTAATTAAAACCACAGCTGGTGATCATTCAATTACAGTGTATGAAAGGGAATGATACTTGGCTATGTAGCATTGTTTTATTCAGTTTGGAGAATTGTAGCCATTTTTCATGTACTATTTGAAAGTTGTGGTGTAGGATGCACATTCTGGTGAACAAACTTGTGAGCTTCATTGCAACAATTCTGCTCCTTTCCGGGAATAAGGTGAAACAGTGGCTTAAAAATTCACCAGCTTTCCTGCAAATTGGAAGGAAGTTATGAACAGATTGGTACAATTGGTGTGGTTCTTTTTTCTCCACACTGTGAATCCAGTGCATAGTTTCCTGTGGTAGGAAGGAAGGCCTTCTGCTGAAGGCCAAAAATACTTAAAGATATTCAGAATGTTTCTGGGTTTTAAGAGGTTTCAGTGTATATACTTTATAGAAGCTGTGTAGGATATGCCCATAGCAAGCCAGAATTACTGTGTTTTTACATGAAAAAATTAAGGCTGCATTGAGAATCTTAAGTGGTCTGCAACATATAGTTGTGCATGTGTTTATTTGTACTGAAACAACTGCATGTGTGTAAGGTATTTTTGTAGCTGACACAATAAAAAATACTGTCAACTGAACTCACAAATGAGGATGCCCAGGGAATAACTAGTTAAGCAGCATTTAAAAAGGCAGAATTCACATCCAAATCTTTTTAAAATTATCTTTTCGGTCTTGAAGGCAGAGGTTTTTTCATTAACAATGGGAATACTGTATGTGAATAAGCTGTTGCCAAATGATCTGGTCTCTCTGCTGTCAGGCAGCTGCTCTCACACATCACTGTGGGAAAACAGCTATTGTTTTTCTGGCTTCCAGTATTGTAAAAGGCAGAATTCATATCAAAATAGGACTCATTAGCTGGTTCATTGTAAATGAAACAAGAAAAATAACTTTTAGGTGACCCGCCCAATAGAATATCAGAGTGAGGGACTGAAAGTGGGTGGAGGATTAGAAGCAGGGTTTTTATTTCAGCCTGAATCTTGGCAGCAGAGCAGTGTTTGCTGTGCTGCTTGGTCTAGTGTGAAAGGTCACTTCTGTTTTCATACCCAGTATAACTTTAAGCTGTTTCTTTACTACTACAAAGAAAGACTTCAGTGCTAGTGGCTAGTTTTCCTCCTGGACTTTCCAGTTGCAGTTGTCAATACTTAGTGTTGAATTCTGGCTGATGCCTTTAGTGAAATGATGAATGGGATATTTAAGGACAAGAAGAAAGTGTGAAAAATTAAAATTCTTTAAAGAGCTGTTCTTGGTTTCTAAGTGGTGTAGCTGACCTAATTTCAGTGTTGTGAGTTATCCTAGCCTGATATGTATTTCCACATGCTGTCAGTTAAGTGTAGAAAGTATCTTTCATCAAAAGGATCTACTACAGAAAGAAAAACAGTTTGGGTTCTTCACGTGTGGGTTAGTAGATAAGAATCACTGAAACTCACTGGCGTGGGACTGAGGAGAACAACAACTGCAGAAGAGTAGCTCGCAGTGGAGTAAGCATTGGTTGCAAAATAAAACCAAATCCTCTGCGTGGGGTTACCCACTTTCACTGAAGTGATAACCTCTTTATGTCTAAAGGCATCAAATCGTGGTCCACCTCATTCTATAATGCAAATCTTAGTCAGCATTTAATGTAAGGTTTTCTAGAGCAAGACTGAGGCTACCTCTTAATAAACTAGTGTTAGAACTAATCTACACATTTCTAGCTGAATTATTCCTCATTGTATTTATCCTTATAAAGGATATGGTGAAGGAATGTGTGTGCTGTCTGGAGAGAAAAATTCTATGTTAAAATTATTAGTTAAATTATTAGTTGCATGTGGATTTCTTTTAGACTTTGTTCTACTAACATTCCTATTAACTACTACAGAAATCCAGCATTACTATAGCTGCTAATACTGTCTCTTCTCTGAAACACTAGTGCCACATGGCTTGTGAATTAGTTAATTTGTTTCTTTCCTTTTTGTCTTCCAGCTTCATTTAGCAGCCCTGGCTTCATTAAAGGGAGACATCGTGGAGCTTAATAAGCGTCTACAACAAACAGAAAAGGAGCGTGACCTGTTGGAAAAGAAATTGGCAAAAGCACAGGTGGGCAATAGTAGTAGGACCAGCTGAAGATGGTCCTTGGTTTTGTGTAGTCCATGGTACTCGAGGAGAGAATAAAATACTCAACAATGTCACAAGTCAAAAGAATCTTAAGACTGCAAGACACATAGTTGCCGTGGGTTATACCTTTTATGTGTTGAAGACATTGTTCTAAAAAAAACCCCTAAGAATTAATTAGATTAATTTTGTTTTGAAGTCAATATAAGCAACAAGTGCTTTGAAATATTGTAGAATATAAGAATTACAGCATGCTCTCAGCGGATTGGGTAACTGGTTGCAGAGCCTTGCACTCCTGGGTCATATTTAAACACAGCACAAATTAACAGTGATCAAAAGTTATTGCCAATTTTCAGTGCTTTGATGTTATGTAAGAAATGACTTGTGATCTCAGCCTAGCTTCCAGTAAGCCAGTTGGAATTGTGGAAAACAGAGCCAGTGGAAAGCCGAGGAGTTAAACAACAGTAAGGTCAGAACTCTGATGCTTTCACAGGTCTTACAGAGAGGCAAATGCAAACATGGAAAATTGAACTATTGTTCTTAATATTTCTCTGTTCTATAAAAAGCCTTTGTTTTCAGATACTGTCATTGTATCAAATGCCTTTTATAAGTAGTTCACGTTTCAAAACTAATTCAAAATACTTGGCTAGAGATAATCAAAGCAATTTGGCCTATAAAGTATGGCACCTTATTTGTTGCTCAGAGAAGTTGTAGAATCTCCAACCTTGGAAGTACTCAAGGCACCAGGACCTGATCTGGGGTTGGGTAAGGGACTGAGTGAGTAACTTCCAGTGGTCCCTGTCAGCATTGGCCATTCTGTGATTTTGCAGATTTAGAGTTTTCAATATTTATTGCATTTTGATGAGACCTTTTTTCTGTGTTACTTAAACTCAAGCCAAATGTAGAAGTATTTAAGCAGTCTCAATTTTCAGGCTCTTACTTCTGTCGTCCCTTATTTTGGCCTTTGCCTGAATTCCCTGATGTTTTTGTCAGCTTCCTTTAAGATTTGTGGGCTTGTAAGTGATACTGTTATTGCAGACCGTCAATGTAACATCCAGAAATAAAAATCACTTTTGTGTTTCTGTTCCTCTCAATATGTAAGCCAGAGCTATGCTGGGAGTTGACATGGTTTATCAGCTATAATCCTGAGAGCCTTTTCTAATTTCTGTGGCATTCTTGGGACAGACTCCTCTTTCTGGCTTACAGTTTGATATGAGGCTGCATTTAACAATCATTAAAGTCTCAGATGGATTCACTGTATCCAAATTATCCACATCATTCTGCATGACTGCACTGACTTTGTTGTTATTTATAACTCTGGGGGGTCTGGTGCTAACCACAGGTTTTTGTTAAGGGTTTGTTTTATTCCTGGGTCTTTATTTAAAAATACATATATTATCTCTCAGCCAGTGAAGAGTGCCTTGTAGGTGCTCCCATCCAGTGGCGAATCTACATTGCTGGCGACTGGGATTAAGGATCAGTCCTTAATCCCAATTAATGTGTGCTCTGTTAGCACAGGATTGATTGGTGTTTCCTTTGATGGGTTACCAACGACGCATGCGTATATAGTGCTCAGTTTGTAATGCTGGGGGTTTTTGCTTGATACTGAGCCGTGTGAGCACAAACATAGTGATTACTGCCACCTGACCTGTGAATAGCACAAAACTGGAGTATCTGAAAGGCAGGGTGATAGCTGGATTTCAGATAAACAGTAAGTATTTTTTAATGAACAATTTCTACAAAGGTTTACTGATTTATCTCTTTTCAGTTAATTTTATTTAAAGCCCTCAAGAGGATAGAATTTAGTGTGTATTAAATAAAATACAAATCTTTCTTAAGGAATTCAAACCATTAAACAAACACAACTCATATGTTCAGTGTGTTGGCAGTGTTTAAGTACTGAGACATACACTGGCGAAACCACTGCACTGTGTCTTCTTTTTCTAACTGCATCACTTCCAGGTAGAGGTGCCACTTAATACAATTTTTTGAACTTTTCTTCCCACTCCACAGAGATTCATTCATTATTCTTTCCTCTATCAGCCTCTATCTAATGTGAATCAGAGGTTCAGGAGGCATAAATTAAATAGGTGTTTGGGGTTCTGCATAACCATACTCAGATGCTAGTGGATCGGTATTAAATCTCTCTTCTGCATCTGGACTGTACTTAAAAAGGCAGCACGTTTCATTTTAGGTGATGTAGTAAATGCTCTCTGGAACAAATAGCTCTTAAAATGCATTTTTGGTAATACCTTTCCCATCATTTTGTGAGGCATGTGAGGCATTTGGAAGAAAGGATTGGTGATTTGCAGAGTGGAGGTGATTTGGAGAACCACAGCTCAAGTAATAGATGACAAATGGTGAAGAAAGCTAGTTGGACAGCCTGGGCTTAAGATTTTGTGAAGTGATGTAATTGATTAGTGGTTGTTGTAGCATACTCATTTCCAAATCTGCAGCCTTTGGAGACCAGCTATAGCATTTCTCTACATGCTTCAGTTATTTCAGTAACACAGCAGTTCTCTGTGTTTTTATCAGTGTACAATTTGGCAATAAAGTGATCTCTCAAATAAAATTTGCTGTAAAACACTGGTCAACCACAACTAATGTCTTCTTCCAAAAATCTTTCTGTGATTATGAGAATTGTAGTGTTTTCTACTGGCTCTGTGTGGCATCTGGCTCTGATAAACAGTGGGAGTCTGAAGGGAGAGCATAAGAAATGCACATAGAGAATTGTCCTCCTTCCTACTCCCCCACCTTTCTGCCAACATCTGTGAGCAGGAGGCCACATCACATTTTATAGTCCTCTGTGGTCCTATCCTCCCTGGATTTATATAATCTTTCTAATCCATCAACATTCTTGGCATTTCCGACATTCTGTGACATTGAATTCTGCAGTTCTGTGATTGAGCATGGGATTTAATAACATGCTGAATGTTTCAGCAAATACAGCAAGAAGAGGTAATTCACTTACTATATTTTTCTTATAATTTCATCTCCTTTCACAAGATTGTCCTGCTCTCTCATTCTTTGTGCTTAGTCATAGTTATTTTGGATTTTTATAATAGCTCTAGACAAAGAATGTGCTGTATTGTTCTGAATCCTGTGTCACAGCAGTAAGTCTCATTACTGCAGTAATAATTCTTTGCCATCCTCTTGATTATTCAGAATATAGGGAGCAACAGCAGAATTTCAGTTTAAGAGTAAAACCAACGCTCTGTAGACATACAAGAACAGAAGCAACACTCTGTAGACATGTAAGAACATGTGAACGTCACAGGAAGGCTTCAGTTTCTCATTTAACAGAGAAACTTGGAGTAGAAATGCGTGGTGTTCAGATGAACATTGAAGTTACTTGTTCTCCTGTGTGATGTCTATATCTGACATGGATTAATTCTGTGTGCTTGTAGTCATCTTCCACATTAAGTATAGGACATACCACAGAACAATTAATTCTGACCATGCATGCTTTTGTGATTGAGAATTTAGCACTATAGACTTGCTTTTATACTTAAATTTAGATTAATGGATTGCCACTTTTAAATCTGCCACTCCTCTCAAATTAAAACACTGTATTAGTTGAGCAAAGATTTTTAGCTTCCATAATCCTGTTAGACAGGTTTATCACTGTGGCTTGTTCAGGTGATGACTTGTATTCTTGGTGAACAACACTACAGCCAGTGTTTGTCTGGACCTGAGGCACTGGGGCATCTCTTAATGAGCACTGCTGCCAGTAGTTGTTTTTTTTTGTCCTCTGATTGAACACTGCAAATTTAGTATAGAGATTAACATAATTTAACACATTGTTAGTGTTTCTTTCGCTAGGAATTTGTGTACATTAATAGGCAATAGAATCATTTGTTCAGACAATAAGCTTGAATTAAAGTGTTTTCTCTTATCCTCCTTCTCCCTCATACACTTCCTGCTCTTTTTGTTGTTTCCCAGCATCAAGAGATCAGACAGTGGTGTTTCTAACCATTGTTAATGTATATTGTAAATTAAATAACCTTTTTCATCTGTACCAAAAGACAGCCAAGAGTTCTCAACTTAGAGTGAGAACTGTGCTGGAAGCTTCTCTCCTGACCCCAACAATTAATTGCTCATCTTTTGCAGCATCTCAGTAGGTTATCCCTGTGTTTGCTTTCTCATAGAATTAGACCTCTTAAGGGTTTTGAGACTGAAGCTCTTAAGTATGAGGCTGGAAGAGAGATGAAGAAAAGGGTATAAGGTGTTTATTGTGTGACTGACATGCAAATAAATTGTAAGAGCTGAGTGTGTACACCTTGGAAAGAAGTAGGGACTAGTGGCAGATTGCTGTTCTGAGACTGAGAGCATAGAGAAGCTAAGGAGGATGGTGAATAGTCAGAGTATCCCAGAGAAAAACTTCAGCAGTGGTTAGGAAAACATGCATTTGTTTCTTTTCCTTTTTGAATTTTTAGATAAATGTTCCATAATAAAGAGCAGTCGTGAAAATCCTAGAAGAATTTTCCATTGCTGCATTTTGGGATTCATATTGAATCATGCTTCCATTGCTTGGATGCTTTTGCCATTTTCACTTGAGGCTTGTCATGGATGACCAGAATGTAGGAGTTGTAATTCTGTTCCTCTCCTGCAAGAGAGAGCAGTCCTTAGCATCATGTCCTTTCTTTTACAGAGGTTTCCTTTTGGCCTTTTACAGTTGCTTTTACCTAAGATAATTCAAGAGCTGTTTTAAAAAATCAAATGTGAAGCTGTTGTCTTTTATTGCCTGACTGCTGGTTGTTCACAAAGTACGTCTATCACCGAACGACGTTATCCTGAAAAATGGTGTCTGAGAAATGGCTGGAGAAAACAGAAATCAAGTCGTAATGTAGCTGAGATCCATTAGCAAAAGTCCATATATCTTCAGTCAAGATAAACAAATTCTGTTTTTCAGTGCATAGCTTAGAAAGACAAAAATTGTTGTGATAGGGGTTTTATTTATTGTCTGGAAACAATTATTATACACTCTATCTGAAACATCCCTTTGGTTTAAAAGCTAAAAAAGCCACCAGTGCACATAACAGATTGATCTGGATAATGCTGAGGTAGCATTTGTGGGCATCTATGTGTGTCAGAGGAAGTTTAGGTTTAGAAAGGCTGAAGAAGCAACTCTTTATTGCCCCTAAATCTGCTCTAAATCTCTTGTGAAGCATTTTCTCTGTGTTATTTCTGCACTTTTAAAGCTTTGGTGGTTCTTCAGAAAGATACAATGTTAAGATGTGGAAATGTGAGAAATAAGCTGTGGAATGATCCTGTAATAAAGAGTCATTATAATATACATGTACAGCCATATCAGTTGGCAACATGAAGTCTTATAAGCCAGGTGAACATTATCAGTCTTCTGAAATATGTCTGTTTGCCCTCCTTTGCAGTGTGATGATATGATCTGTTTTTCTTAGTGTAGGTGAAAGTGGTTTTTACTACAGCTGATGGTAGAAAGTATTTTGTTGTAGTTTATGGAAGGGTACTCTGATGTCTGGGCTACTTCTCAGTGTGCATGTTCATGGAATTTAAAAATTGTGGAATAAATTGTTTTTAAAGTTCAAAATAAAAATGATATTGAAGCTCAATGTAAATTTTAGTTTTTAAGCAGTCTTTTATGTAGATGATGTTCTCAAGGTGTGAATGTAAGTGGCCAAAAAATATGGAAGCAAATTATGAAAATTCTGGCACGTCTTCTACTCTGGGTATATTATTATTATTATTTGTGGTACAAAGGGTTTACGGAGTTAGCTTTTGTAAGAGTGTTTACTCGATTTGAAAAAAAAAAAAGGGGGGTTGATTCAGAAATTTTGGAGGACCTCCAATATTTCTATCAATTTTAGCCCTTAGAAATGCTAGGATTTTACATTGCATGTCGTCAGTTAAGGAGTGTGGGTTTATTGCTGTTAAGTGGCTTCTTTTTTGACAGCATAGTACTCAGCACTGTGTGATTGCAAGGAGGCTTGACTGAAGGAGGTCAGAAGCAAAATGTTAGAAGTCTTACTCTTGCCAGCCACTGCCAAGCATAACTTCAATCAGCATGCATTGCTGGTTTGTAATTGCAGTGGTTTGTAATGGTTTGCTGTAATTGAAATAGAGTGTTGGTTAGCCTGAAGAGTAAGCCAGAGAGGCTACATTTAAAAATCTGTGGGAAGGAAAAAGGAGGATTTTGTGATACGTATAAAAAAACAAGCAGTCATGTAGCTCTTTAACTGTTCAAATCATAAGCGTTTTTTGGAGAGTATGAACATAATAAAAATATGTTATGTTATCTCTAAAGGTTAGTAAAAACAATTACTTACACTAGAGAAGAAGTTACAACCTCAAAGTGTGATTACTTTATAATAATGTGGATTCTGCCATAGGATTTGTTCTAATTCAGACTACATCGGGAAGATCCTAGGATTCAAAGATCATATATTTATAGCTATTTTGAGTTGCAAATGGTGGGTTTTTTCCAAGCAGCAGCAGCAACAACTTCTGCTCTTTAGGAAGAAAAAAAAATAATAAAAGTACTCTGCATAGTCTATCAGTTCCTCAAATATTGTAACTATCTACCTTTGTGTACCTGTGGGTGTTTTGCATCTTTGCGTCCTTTTCTCTTGCTAAGGCATGTTGGTTTGGTGAGTAAGAAGATGATAGTGCTGTACACTTGTGCTTCATGCCTGATCTCCCTGCTGTTGTCCGTAACACCCTTTCTGTTTCCTTGCTTCTCTGCTTCAGTGTGAGCAATCCCACCTGATGAGAGAGCACGAAGATGTGCAGGAGCGAACGACCCTGCGCTACGAGGAGCGGATCACGGAGCTGCACAGCGTCATTGCGGAGCTCAACAAGAAAATCGATCGACTGCAGGGAGCAACAATAAGGTACAGCAGCTTCCTGGAAATTCTGGGCCAAGGCAAGACTGGTGCAAGACACGGTGTGAATTATACTCTAAATGTAATACGATGACGACTTTAAGGCTTGTCATGACGGGTACTAAATAGCTGCCCATAATTAAGGTGTGTGTTCTGCAGGGTATCATCCCAAGCACCCGAGAAGTGCTACCTTCTCTCTGGCAAAGCTGCGCTTCACAAAACCTGACAAGCACTGCAAAACATGCACTGTGACATCTAAATATTCCCTTTTGTAATGTGCCATTGTGCCACATCAGTGATAGCGACAGTGTGTAAAGGAAGGTGAAGACACCCAGCCTGAACCTCTGCTTTTAACTTTATTTTGTGGCCTCCTGTAGATCACCTGAATGAAATCATTTGTGTGAGAGATATGGTTCAAATAGATTTCAGTAGGTTTTGTCCCTTCTTGTGCTGACTTTTTTGACAAAACGCTATGGTACAAATCATGTTGTTGCCTGTTTTTGGAGCAGCAAAGCTTGGGATATTACACCAGGTTGTTACTGTGTTAAAATAGACTTTACATTTCACTACGTGGAAGCATTTTTCCTCACTTGTTTTTACATAATATTTTCAATGTAGAAAACGTGGAGTAGAATGCAGAAAGAGTTTCTTAAAGTTTCTCTAGTGAGAATGCAACTATATGCCGGAATCTGTGGATTTTCTAGACAATATCAAGTTAGATTTGATGCATTTGTGGGTAATGTTAACATGGTGCCCTAGCCATGTAGCTAATTTTCAGTTTTCCTTTATCTGTTAGCTGCACTTTTTTTGGTAATTGCTTCATTTCTTCTTCCTTGTAAATATTTCTGCTAGCACAAGGCAATGGTGTTACAACTTAACTTAATCTTTCATGAAAATATTAGTATGCAAAAAGAAGACTGTTTGGTGTACCATAAATAAGAGGGAATATCATCACATATATATTTACCACTACTAAAGCAGTGTTCGAATCACATGTTTGTGTTATTTAAGAACATAAATACTGTTGCCTATGAGACGATCATAACTAGCAATGCTCATGGTGAGATTTTTCCGGTACTTTCTCTGCTGGTAGTACTTCTCTGAAAAAAATCCCTTTGACTCCCTTGTTCGTTTATGGTTGACACCTCTGCAGACAAACTTTCCATTTGTCTTTTGAAAAGACCAGTTGAAAAGCAGAATCTGAGAAAGCATGAGAGGCGCACTGATTTTTTTTTTTCCTTGAGTGACAGAAAAACACTATGACATTTAAGAAAAATATTACATAGAATTCATAAAAATGGTGTGTTTGGAATCCTTGTGGCAAAGCAAATGCCAAGTGGTATTCAATTACAAAATACTGGAATCAGATGGATACTCTGAATGTTTAACCATGTCCATAAATGAGTCAGCTGCAACATGCACAGGAACCTGAGGTGTAAGTACCAAGCCTGATGGGATGTGCATGTTGCTTCTCATGAAAAATGCAGTTTTTCTGTCCCTTTGGGGGGTTCTGGCCTTTAAAGGCGTCGGGAAAATACTTCTGCAACAGGTGCCACACCACTGTCATGCCCCTCCAGTTTAATTCGATCATATGAGAGCTTGTTTTGCTCAGACAGCTGGAATGCCTCATCTGGTTTTATTTGTTTTGGTTTTATTAATAAAAACAAAAACTGTTAAGTTAGTGGCTCTTTTTGTTTCCTTCAATGATGGAAATAGCTTGTTTTCTTTGGCAGGCCAATAATTTGGTGTCTGGGGAACAGAGGAGTAATATTCATCCTATAAATGGCAACTGAAGGGATTCCACGGGGTTTGTAAAGCCAACTGAAAGAAGGAAAACTGAGACCACTTTCTGTGACTTCCTGTGAATCCAGTCTGAGATCCACATGTATCATTCTTGAGAAGCTGTCTGTGCATCCCACAGAGCAAGGGTGGTGCAGTTGCTGTCCTTGCTGGAGCAGGTGTGACTCACAGCACTCCACCCTTGGCTCTGGGGACTGAGCTGGAACAGAACAGTCCTGAGAGAAAGTGTTCTGGGAGCACGGCCCTGCTGGGGCCTCGGCAGTTATGCTTTCCTCTAAAACAGAAGGATTTTAGTTTTGGTTTGTCTCTTTGAAACCTGCAGGTAGTACTGAGCAGAGGCTTTACTTGTCACAAAATTTGGGCAGTCTTTCTGGAAGCAGAGTTTACATTAATTGCATAACAGATGAATGTTTCCCCAGTGCTGATACAGCGACTCTTGAGTTTTTTCACTTACTGATTTTAGATTGTAAAAATAAACTAACATGTAGCTTCATGTACCTCTACTCTATTGATGCCTTTTCCTGGTCTTAAAATCAAGAATCAAACATGGTTAGAAGGGAAAAAGGGATTTTACCTTGGTATTTATTTTAAGGATCCTTAGGTGCACTACGTCCAGGTCAAATGCACCACAATGCACACCCACAACAGATCTGGTATAACATTACAGGTCTTACTAATTAGCGTACCTATCAAAGATTCCCCATTGAGAGGCTCGAGTGAGCCCCCCTCCCCAAGGAACCTTCCCCTGGATGGTTCTGTCTCAGTTTACAAAATGTGTTCTGGAGAGGACCTTGGGGTCTGGGGCATTCTGATCCCTAACTACGAAACCTCTAAGATATTGAGTCTCCTAGCTTGACAAACAAGTCCAAGAATGTAGGCAAAAAGCACTAAGAATACAGAAGTTGTAAAAAGCTATAAAAGGGGTATAAAAGAAAAGGCAAAAAAATCATCATGGCATCACTATGACATTCTTTATAGTTCTTAAACCCAAAAGTATTTTGGGAACAATTAGAAGAAACCAGTGTTTCACGGAAGGTATTTGACTGTCCCCTTTGAATTGTGTTATCTTTGTTTGAATGTGAAGAGTACCCTTAGTAGGACAGAAAGTAAGCAGACACCGTGTTTAAATCTAAATAAGGTGTTGCAATAGTTTTAGGAGAAGCGTTCGTAGGCTGTTTAAGCAGGTTAATATTCTCCATTCTGAGAACTTTTGTCTCTGTATTTTGGTGTTTATGTTGGGGGTTTTCTGCCTTTGCCGTGTCAGGGTTTAGAAGTGTAATGGGTTTTGCTCATGTAGTTTAGTAATGCCAGCTCTAGAATCATGGCGTGGTTTGGGTTGGAAGGGACTTTAAAGACCATCCAGTTCCAACCGCCTGCCGTGGGCAGGGACACGTTCTACAAGACCAGGTGGCTCAGGGCCCCATCTACCTTGGCCTTGGACGCTTCCAGGAATAGGGCAGCCACAGCTTTTTTGGGAAAGGAGAGAGCTTAAGTCACATATCAATGCATGTGTCTCTTCCCAGGTGTGTCTGATATGCTGATCCCAGTAGCAGTAGTGTTACAGGAGTATTTTTAGAAGTTTATTGGATTTTTCTAGGTTTGCTAGCCATTTCTTGGGTACATCAAGTTTTCCATGTTGTGGCCCCATGAATTTAGCTGCAGCTCTTGCATTACATTCTTCCAGCATTCCCAGAGGAAAATGACTTTACCATGCTTGGGGGAGCAAGCCAGCATTTATCTGCAGTGGTCTCATCTCACTACTGCTGGTGCACTGGATAGCCCAGCTGGTTTGGAAGCACCTCAAAAAAAAAAAAAAGGTGAAAAAAGTGAGTTCCAATACTCAAATACTCGTGTGCAAGTAGATGAGCCTCTATGTTGCCAAGGTTCTCTGTCATTTGACAAGGTGTATACCTACTGCAATTTTCTCTCAAAGTGTGTACAACTTAGAAGATAGGAAAACCAATCAAATGGATCTTCCCAGTCAGAGTCATGCTGTAAGTACTTGGACATAAAGAGTACACCCAGTAACTCTGAAGCACGAAAAGCATTTAGAAATTATACGGTAGGGTACTAAAATGTAATTATGTCTACATTTAAGGTGAATATTTCTGACTTCAGAAGTTTTTAGTATTGCCTTGGATTCATTCAAACTTGACTTTTTTTTTCTTAATCATTTCTTTGGCTGTCAAAATCAACTGTAACTTCAGCGTGTGACTGACAGTTTTTCTTAGATGTCAGACTGAGGTTCAAGAAAAGGAAAAGAGAGATGTCTTTAGTTCTTTTAGTTTTAGCTTTTAGTTCTAAACCAGTGGCTGTTTGGGTACATCGCTGCAACTCTAAAAATAGCGTAAAACTATAACAATACCAGACAGAAATATACTCTGTTCAATGTTGGTGCCTGCTAAGGATTACATGAAACAGTTGTCAAGAAGCTTATAACCTGTTACTGTAAAATCATTTGTTCAGACTTGTAACTTTTAATCTGAGATACATTTAGGAAGTGTTGGAAGTTAGTGGGAAAGAGGGTAGTGAAGAGACTACAGCATCACAAGAAACAACACATGGCACTTACAGTCACTTTTAAACAGTGACCTGGAGGTCTAATTCTAGCTTCTAAATATGGGCTAGGTGGAAGCTAGCACATACTGGATTCAATTCAAGTGACAGTGTGGGTGTGATAATGTTGGTTCAGCACACAGTGCCCAGCTCCACCTGCCCTCAGTGATTAATTTCCATTCGGTCTCAAGCGTGTCACTATTTGTTCACAATGAACTAGTTCAGAGGGACCTCAAGTGTTGGTACACAGAGTGCAGTCTGTCTTTGTGCACATACACCTGTAGTATTTTCTGTTTGAGGGTCTTAGAGGGTTTTATAGTTATTTAAGTAAAATGATTGTTGAAAAACTGCCGGCACTTGAAGTACAAAGCTATGGACTGTTTGCAGCCATGAACAGAACATGCACCTTGCCAGTATTCTGTGGTGTGAAAGGATGCTGAAAAATGTGCTGTTTTGCTCACTGTTTTAACAAGGTTTTCTCAGTGTCTGTGCAGCACTCTGGTCCTTGGTTCCACTTGGTCATGAAGAAAGAAATTAGTGCAGAAGTAACTGAAAACCACAGGTTTTTTTCTCCAACGTTTTTCCCATGCCCTCTGTGTCTAGAATGTCTTGATCTGGTTTTAATTGCCCCCAGCTCACCATGACATTCCAGCAAGTGGGACCATCAGGGCCCATAACAAAACAGATGCCTGCTTTTTACAACCAGGCTGTCACTGGTGGCAGCAATAAGGAAGTTGCAGTGCCTCCACCTTCTGGTTGGTGTGGCAGGAGTCCAGTGGCTGGTCATTGTTAGCTGTCGAGCACCTTGCATTTCCAGTGCCACTGGAGGACTCTTTCTTCTGTTTTGGGGAAAGGAAAATCTCAAGCAGTATCTTTTGTTACTGCCAGCATCAGTTTTAAAGGCAGAATTTATATTTGTGATGTATCACTGCCCTTGAATTCCCCCTTATTCTTGCCCTCAGTCTGTGCCCAGTTGGGCTGGTGGTGGAGGGACTGATTGACCTGGCTGCCACTATCAGAAATGGGTTTCTGATCTTTCTGGACAGATTTTAAAAGCATTAGTTCATTTAGAAGTTGACTTCTGGCTTGAGTCATCAGAAGGGTGTGAGTCCTGCTGCGTGACATACTTTTCAACTGCCCCAAGATACTGAGGGCCACTTAAACTGAAAAACCCAGAGCTAGTGCTAGCTAGATGAGGCTGTGTTGTATTTTAAACAGAAAAATCTGTGCAAGAAGAGCCCAAAGAAGAGTGGTGAGAAATCATTATTGTGTGTGCTGTTGCTTTAGGGCTAACAGAGCTTCTTGTCCATTTGTAGAGGAAATTCAGGTTTTAAAAATGTAGGATTAATTGTTTCATAAATGAAAAAAATCAGTTACCTTCAGATGAAAAATTACAACTGTTTGAGTGCTTGCTAATTGTTTCTGTCTAAAGCTAATTACTAGTGGCCTTTTTGGTGGCTAATAACAAACTGGTTCATGGAACATTAACTGATGCTTATGTGTCTTCATTACACTGTTTTAACTTCTGCTATTCATGATTAGGTTCTAACACTGTCTTAAACATGGTACCTCAAAGACCTTTCTTTGATGTAAATCTCAGTGTTAAGCAGCTGGCCTGCATATTGTTCAGTAATAGTAGTCACTATTTTCTTTGTCACATTTTCTTTGCACTGAAGCAAATGTGAGGGCTAGAAGAGCATGGTAGAAATTATGTCTCGGTACCTTGGGAAACCCTGCTTGGCAAGCAAGCTGGTAGTCCTTTTTTGAGTTTTATTGAGGTTCCTAAGTTGTCACCTCTGCGGCTCTGAGAGCAGACTTTACTTCTGTCATTGATGCCTGTATGTATGGGCCATTCTGTCTGCTGTTTTCCCTGACAAATCGAGACACACCTCCAGGCTGAATCCTGCAAGAAGCTCTCATCACCACGTAGCACACACACAACAGACCTAACATTACAGATAACCCTCCCAGATGCAGATCCCCAGATAGGTCTTTGCTGTTTCTCATTGTTTCCAAAGCCAGACGGTTCCATTCTCACACTTTTCTGCTGAATCTGCAGCAAAATTAATCTCTGCATGTGATTTAGTGAGCAACAAAATGATGGCTGTTTGTTTTCTATCGGAGGGGCCCTGCACCTGGATAAACTGGTGGGTTTCCAATGTTTAAAATAGATACTTTAATGTAAAAAGAGTCACTACAAAAGTAAAAAACAAATAAATCTGAGTCAAATCAGCAAATGGATCAAAAGAAAAGTGTTTACAAATGTTCTCAAGCAAAGCTATTATTCATTTACTTACCTTCTCTCCCAGTGCTTTGAACTCTTTGTGTGGAGACAGGAGGGAAAAGCCCTAATTTTTTAAGCTCATTAGCTTTAGCTAAAGTATTCTGTGTCCTCAATTATTTTAGTTGAACCAGCTTGACAAATAAATTAAAACCTAGGTAATTGAGGCTTTTTCTTTTCCACTAACTCCAGCAGTTCAGTGCAATACTCACTTATCTGTTCCTCTCTCTTTTGGGAAGAGAAATTTAAAAACCTACCTGTCTTCAAGAGCATTTTGATTCACATGTGCAGGTACAAGCATGTGCATGCTTGCTTTGCGCATGAGATGGTGACATCCTTGAACTGAGAAACAGACCAAAACCAGTTACTTCTAATCCACTTTGGGATCAAAGCCACTTGTGCTAATTTGTGTGAATTACCAGCTGGGGAGTCACAGCAGAGCAATGAATGTCCTTGCACACATCCTTGCTAACACTCAGTTCCACCCATTGCTTCCTTCTCCAGTGGCCAGGAGAAATAATGAAGTTGGGAATAAAGAAATGGAAACCAGGCACTGGCAGCTGCAAGTGGGTGTTACGGGCATGGCACAGTTACTTTGCGCTGAAGGGTGTAAAGTCGTCTCTACCGACTGGACAAAACACTTGTGTGAATTGGATCCTGTTGCTCAGCTTAAGGGTCTGAAATGAGTGTCACGAAGATGCACATTTCCTCAGAGGATTTCATTTCTGCCTTTGCTCTCTCTGCCAGGGAGGAGGATGAGTACTCGGAGCTGCGGTCGGAGCTGAGCCAAAGCCAGCAGGAGGTGAACGAAGACTCGCGCAGCATGGACCAGAACTCTGTCTCGGTGCCAGAGAACCAGTCCACCATGGTCACTGCAGACATGGGTGAGTTGTGTTCTTAGCAGAAGTGATGCCTTCCCACAGCAGAAAGGTATCATAGCTTTTGAAATGAAAATCTGAGCATTTGTTGAGGAAATGAAGTAATGTAGGCTGTATTAATCACAATTGATGCTGAGCTTGTACACAGCTGTGAGCTTACATGTGAAGTAACCTCTCTGCCATGGTTGTAGAATCATAGAATCATTAAGTTTGGGAAAATATCTCTGAGATCATTGAGTGCAACCATCAACCCAGCACTGCGACCATGTTCACCATTAAACCATGTCCTCAAGTGCGATATCCACATGGTTGGTTGGACACTTTCAGGGATGGTGATTCCAGGGCTCCCCTAGGCAGTCTATTCCAATGCTTTACAGCCCTGTCCATAAACATGTTTTTTCTGATATACAAGCTAAACCTCCCCTGGTGCAGCTTGAAGCTGTTTGCTCTTGTCTGGTCACATTTTAGCTGGGAAAAGAGTCCGACCCTCACCTCACTGCAGCCTCTCAGGTAGTTGTAGAGAGCAGTAAGGTCTCCCCTGAGCCTCCGTTTCTCCAGAAGCAGACCTTCCTAGCAGAATTCTGGTGTAATCCTCACTATGACAGATTTCCAGAATTCTCTTCAGGACACTATTCCTATTTTCTATACTATATTGTTCATAAATGCAAGACCTGCAGCAGAACATTTGTATTTACGTGTCTGTGATTTCTAGAAACATCGGCACAACAGTATTAATAATAATGTGACTATGAAGTGTCTGACCTAGGGAATTCAAAATATTTAATAGAGGTTTTTATAGGTATAAAAAATTAATGTTTTACTTTCAAAAGTTAATGTTTACTGTTAAGTTCCTACTTGAACAGATTCTAGTATGAGGGGGTTTTTTCCCTAATTTTCTTCTTACTCAGAAGAAAAACCAAAAAACAAAAACTAATTCGCTTTTCAGTATTTATTTTGTCTTCATGAAGTGGAGCTGAACCAGGGTTTGTGGACATAAACAGTAAGTTGTCTGTTTAAGTTTGGTCTAACAATGAAAAACACGACAATAGAATGATGTACAATGCAGAGGCCTAGAAGGTAAGGGGGCTGATGTGTCTGCCTCAAAAACCAACGGAAAGATAGCTCTGGAGCCAGCCAAGGATTGTTGGTACTAACAGCGAAGGATTGTTGATAATAACATGCTGTGAGGAGGAACAGGATGTGGCTGGAGAAGGGAGCCGTGCAGAGGTACAGGCAGCACTTTTCAGGGACAGATGTCCTTGTTAGTTAAGCACAACACAGCACACAGCAAGTGCAGGGATGAGGCCATGAAGTGGACGTGGGGTGTAGAGGGGAATCCAGACTACCGAAGACCCCAGAAGCCCTCCCAACCATTTCTAGAAAGGTCTGAAAGAACAGATTGCCCATGATAACTAATTTGCATAGAAAGCAAGAAACCTATCTCCAGAGCAGGGAAAACTTCCTTATAAACAGGTACCTCCACGCAGCCCAGTGTGCTTGCTCTGCGTGTGCAACCCAGCACCCTGAACAGCTGGACCATGCCAGAGCCAGGACTGGTGTTCTTCTCTTCTTCTCTTTGTCTCTTCCCCTCTCTTCACTTTCCCACTTTGTCCAAAAGCCGCTGCCATGTGCTTATATAGTAGGTCAGGGCCTAACCTGACCCAATGTCCATGCCAAGTGAGTATTTGTGAGCTTTTGTGGATCCTCTGACTTCTGTCATTCGTTTGACCACAAGCATCTGCGAATCTTGGGTGCTCCCTTTCACTTAAGGGTAGGACTTATAAACAGCAGTGGACAAAATAAGAATGTTACCTGTAGAGATTCCTGCATTTTTTCCATATATTCCTTCTGTCCATAGACTCTGTTGGTGTTGGGTGTTATTTCCATATTGCTATGAAAATAAATTGCACACACATATAGATACAGGAATATGTATAATTTTAAATCCTTCTAGATGTCGGTATATAGGGATAAAAAATCATGGTGTATAACCCATGTGCATGACTTGCTTACTGCCCTAATGGAGTGAGCATCAGTGGCTTAGTAAAACCAGTAATACCTCATGACACATTGATGCATGTGGATCTGCTGCTCTGTTGCTACAGGCAATAAAACACCTAGAGTTAGAACTGTGAATGCTCTCCACTACGTCTTGCAGAGCTTGTGATTGGGCTGTGCTGGTTTTCTGTCAGATATGGGGTTATCACGTAGTAAACCACTTATTTTATGGGGGAAATGTCACAGTCAGAACAAATCCCAGCAGACAAGGTCTTGTGAAGGTTGTTTAAATGTATAAAATGTTTATTACAGAAGATGTTATGGAAAAAAGCAAATCCAAGCAAACAAAACACAAGGTTTTTACAAATAAGCATCCTGCTTGCTATATCCTGCTTGTGAGTGAGTGGTGGTATTATTATAAAGGGCATTTTTTTTGTATTATTATAACACATAGGTAGCTGCTAATCAGGAATTAGTGAAGTGACTTCCCAGAAAAAACTTCTATATGTTGCCTATTCAAATTTTTCATGCAATGTTGTAACATCATTCTAAACTCTTCTTTTTGGTCAGCAGTAGGTTTGTGTTTATGTGTATTAGGCTGTGGAGTTAGATTTATGATAATGAGTTTGCAGTTTTCTACTTTCTTTTCCTCTCATTCCTTCATCCAGCAGCTCTCACTGTTCCCTTGCATAGGGAGATTTCAAGGCAGTCTGCAATAACCTGGTGACTCGTGTCTGTTAAAATTCAGATCCAGTTCAATGCCACACTGCACTGCAAGAACCACAGCTATGAGGGTACCACGAAATTCTGACCATGGTGAAGCGCTTGCAGCAGCAGTACAGGAATCACACCCTCCACCAAGAATGCCTGCCACTGTTCTTAGTGGGACAGAGAAGCTGTGGGTGTGCTGCTGCTTCATAGTGCACCCCTTGTGTGCTCTGCTGCGGGTAGCTACTGCAAACTCTTACCTAGCGAGCCAGAAATACTGACTGGCACATCCAGGAGACAGCACAAGGGTGAATTCTGCCACAGGTCTGCCTTAGGAACTGCCACTGTCCGTCACCAGAGGTGAACCTAAGAAAAACAAAAATAATTTCTGAAGTGAGCTAGCAAACTACAGAGACCCACTTGTTTTCACATAGGTGGAGGATGCTCTGGCAGTGGGCACTAGAAGAGGTTTGCCTGAAGACAGGAAAGGAAGTCATTCTCTGTGATTTTTTATAATTAAAATAGCATTGTTTTATAAGCTGGTAATATGGTTGTAGTATGGGACATAACAAGCTGTGGTGTTATGATCCCTGAATATTCTGCAGTTGCATTTGAAGGACTAGCTATTAAGATAAAACACAGGCTCTAAGATAGTTGGTGGGGATCATTTCTGTAAACACCATGATTTTTTAAAATCAGGCAGTGCCTAAGTATAACCACAAAAATTCCTCTGAAAAACATCAAGTTATAACATCACTGAGTGTACCAGACAGAAAAATGTTGTGTTTACAGAGACGAAGATAGGACATTAATAAAATCAGGATAATAAGCCTTGAATGGCCAAAAGAGCAACATAAAGAAATGTCACAGAATGTAAGCATGTAATATCTTAAAATATTCTTCAGAAAAGAGGGGGTTTTGAAGAAAGAATGAACACTTCAGACTAGCTGTGGGGCTGTTTTTTGTCAGCTGAGAGGTAGCTCATGATTTCAGTTGATGTGATTATGGTATTTAAGCCTATCAGTTGTCGAGGAAGAAGTGGCAGAGTGCAAGGACATTCTTTGAACAGTATCAGACCTGGCTGTTCTGCAGCAGGCGCTTCCTGGTTAGGGTTTGTTTTTTCACTGAGTCACTAATTGTTGTGATGTTTGTTTTGTTTTGTTTTGCTTTCTTTTAGATAACTGTAGTGACTTGAATTCAGAACTGCAGAGAGTGCTGACAGGTCTGGAAAATGTTGTCTGTGGGAGGAAGAAAAGCAGCTGCAGTTTATCGGTGGCAGAAGTGGACAGACACATTGAGCAGCTCACTACTGCCAGCGAACATTGTGATTTAGCCATTAAGGTAATGGAAACATTAGGCGCTAAAGTGCAGTGTGCTCATTGACTCAGACACCTGGTTACTTCTGCAGTAATCACGCTTCGCTTCCAAAGGTGTTAAAAGTACTTCACAGGAGTCAACTCGAGTTCACAGTGTGTGTTTGGTAAGTAGTAACACACCTGTTCTACACCTTCCAAGGTCCAGGAGGAGCTACTTTTGACCTCAAATCAGAAATATATTTGTCTTATGCTCATTTCAAAGATAAGAGAAATGGGGATACTCAACATTTAATTTACTTTCTCAAGCAAGTTTGCTTGTCCAGCAAACAAGTTGTCACCTGCCCAAGGTTCAACAGGTAATCATTGACCAGTGACTGAAAACACAGTGTGTTTTCACTAGGTTGTGATTTGGCTGTCTTAAAATCTAAAGCTGTCCTAATTCCAGCCAGGAGTGGGTTAATTTTTGCAGTAGCCAGGAGGGGGCATGGCCAGGTTATCTTGTATCCCTCATTTTCCAGGAAGAGGGAAGGGGTCCCTTCCTGGTCGTGTATTCTTGGAGGTGAGAGCTCTTCTTCAAGTTGTCCACTTCTTGTACACTCTATTATTAGTATTTTTGCTGTTACTGTTCATTTTCTTACCTCATTGCCGTTTCCAGTAAATAGTTCTTATCTCAACCCCTGATCTTTGCCTTTTGTGCCTCTGATTTCCTTTTCCATCCCACCAGAGGGGGTTGGGGAGTGAGTGAGCAGGGCGTGGTTTGGAGGTGTTGCAGTGGGAACACTAAATTGAGGGGCACCATTCCTAAACCACAACAAAAGCTAATTTAACACAAAGCATTTGTTGTGCATTAGGTCAAATGAGATAAGTCAGACTCAGGAACAAATAATTCAAGTGCTATCTGTATGTGTTGCATTTATTGTGTATGTAACAGAACAAGGAGAGGGATGTTTGGTGGCACATGTAACAAAAGGCACTGCAATTCAGAACCTGAAAGCAAGGGAGCCACAGAGAATCTTCCTGTATACACAGGAAAATGTGAAAAAGTTTTTTGTGTCAGGTGGAAAGGTGTCAGTGACTCATTTATACAAGAAAAGTTGTATTGGTAGTTTGCTCTAGAAGTGGGGAGGTCTGTGACCATTCTAGATGGCTTTGACAGCCCTTTGTCTTACTACTGGGAAAAGTTCCTTCTGTCCCTGGTGGTGTCTGAGAAATAAAATATAAAGAAATTAATGCTGAGTAGTGGTTTGAAGAATGTGTGTATATTTGACTTCTGGTCTCTCGGGATCAGTATTAAAGCAGTTTATTTGAATGTCTCAGAGGATTAGGATCAGTACTTTGAATGTTGCCAAGTACTATTTGGAGTTTTAGGGTTAACTGTTTTCAGAAGTCCCTATTCACCAAAAGAGAGACTGTGGATTCTGGGAAATAGGTAGAGATCAGCCTGTGTGAGGCCTACAGAGGTATCTGAAGTGAGGTGCGTTTAATATAGCAAAACCTACATGTAGAGCCTCTCTCTACCATTCCACCCCTGGCTGCAGGTCGTTTCTGCTTTCCTGTTTCCTCAGAGTAAAAATGGAGAGATTTTTAAAGTGGGTGGAATTGTGAATGGAAACCTGAAATACTCTGACTATCTTTTGCCTTGACTATTGGCTTTTTTCTTCACCAGCAGACTAATGCATTTAAATGTTTTAAATCCTTCAGCTTTGGTGGTTAAATATCACTAGGTTCCTTTTAATGCAGTTGCTGCTGAATTTTTTTTTTTTGCTTCTTTTATACAAATCATGTGACCCTAGCTAACTCAATTGTTTCTGTCCCACAAAAACTGAAAAGACCTTGGAATTAAATTTATCAGATTGTCTTTCAAACTGAACAGTTACAAAAGTGTCCTTTAAGAAAATTTCCACAGAATAGTCTGGTTAATGCTTCAAGAGCACATCAGTGACAGCTACCTCACCACTAAAATTTTGCTGATTAAAAAAGCTGTAAATACTTCCAAGCATGAAACATTTAGAACATGAAAACAGCTGTATTGGGTTGGACCAAAAGTCCATCTGCCTAGTGGCAAATGCTAATGGAAAGACAGCATCAAAAATGACATGCATAGTATGTTTTTTCCCTTCCTTCAAAGATGCTTCCAGCAAAGTGGATTTCCAGGGACTTGAACCAAAGATGATGTCTTTGTGTTTAATTGTAATGGGTGGAATTTTCTTCCTTAGTTCTATCTACAGTGGTTTTTAACCTTTCTAAATTTTTAGCCTCCATAAGTTCTGTTAGGAATAAATTCTGCCATCGAGTTACACCATATGAAGTACTGCTTTTGCTTCTTTTAAACCTGATACTTGCTGATTTAACCTGATACCACGTCTGTAACACAACACTTCTTGTAAAGAAATTAAGGCAGAGAGCACTGATGGCAGTGTCAGAGACAAGACTGGAATTACCACGATACGACATCCTGCTGCCCTGTGCTCAGAACACGACATTGTCATTCAATCCCATACTCTGTGAAATCATACCTGGGTTATCTGCTGTGCAGCAACACATCAGATAGAACTGCTCTGTAATGCTGCTTTGAAGAAAATTATTTTACATAGCTATATCTAGGTACAGTGTTTATGTTTCATTTTCCGTAGAGGATGGTTGGTAGCATATTGGACTCCGGAGAATTGCTGTAGTAGTAGTGCTCTGAGGAGAAGCAGTGCCTTAGGAAAGGGAGGGGTTGGGAAAATAGCAACACTGGAGCATGGGGAATAAGGAGGAAGGAGGCAGCAGCAGAACTTTGCATTAGAGGGATGAGAAAACAGCAGGGGAAGTTTGAGAGGGGTGTGGGGGGGAAGAAGGGAGAGGAGAAATCAGCAACAAAGAGGCACTGTTTAAAATAAAGGTGGCATCCTCAAAAGAGAATGCTCCTGCCGTTACAGAGCTTCTCTTTACATCGTGAGATTAACCACCCTGTGCTTATTCAGAACTTGAACTCATCTTTATGCTGTGTTGAAATAATTTACCTTGTCATAATTTCAGACCTATGGGTCCAAGTGAAGCTAATACAAGGGAGATCTGTGACTTCTTTCATCTCACAGAGATGTTGCAAGGCTCTGCTTTTTCAGAAAAGTCATTCCGGTTTCCTACCAAATCTGTAAGCAGAATTACAGTGTAGATACTCTGTCAATAGAATTTCATAATTGTGGCTCTAGATATATTGCAGTTTTATGTAAGAGAGACATGAAATGCAATTCAAAAGGATAAACTGAACAAATAATAAAATTTCATTGATACCTCAAAGTCACACAGTGCTGAAAACACTGGGAAGATTTCTTGCAGAAAAAAAAAAAGTTGTGTCTCTAACTAGGTTTGTAACTTTCAGCTGTACTCTAGTTGGTTCTTTTGGTCCCTCCCAACTTAAAGAAATAAACAAGGAAGTAATTTTTATTATATAGAGAATCATAAATTCATAGAATATGCTGAATTGGAAGGGACCCATCAGGATGTAAGTGTTCTTTTGAATAAAACAATTAAATAGATTATTATTAACGTTGGTGCATGAGTTATCTTCCGTATTAGATGTAAAAGTACAGGCTTTAGCGATAACTTTTTTTTTTGATTAGCCAATGAAATGAAACTTTCTGCATTGCCAGTGATGTCAAATACTCTTTTGTTTTCTATATTTCTTCCCGTCATTTTAATACACACTGCTCTCAGGAAGATTCAAAAGCTTATGGGCAACATTTGGAGTGGTTTTGCTTGTTGCAGATCTCTTCCATAGCTGAACAAATGGAACACAGGCACAGCATACACTGGGTAGTAGATTCCAAACTGCACGCTGAGTGTCATGCTGTGTTTCAGCATGTTGGGTGGCCAGTCTGACCGTCAGTTCAGACATGGCAGTATTCCCTTGCTGGTGGTGGGTGCTTGTAGTTTAGTTTCACCCACTGGAAGTTCCTGAATGTCCCTCGTACCAAACAGTGCCTTCAAGGCACAGCTCTGAGCACAGAGGTGGGACAGGAAGTGCTGAATGTCATTGTGTCCCAGAGAAACCCAGCCTTTTTTTAGGCACTAGAAAGGCTGTAACATCCCCTGTAAGCCTAGCCAAGGCCAGAGTTCTTTCTTTTATTTTGCTGTCACCTCAAGGAAAGAACATACTCAGGGACATGGGAAAGAAGAGCCCTCTTTTAATCCTCTCCCACTCTTTTCCTTGCCCTTTTATGGCATTGGTCTAGCAATAAATAAGAGCCCATGCCATGCACATTCACAGGCTGCTCATTTCTGCCTGTTACTCAGCAGGGAAACGATAAGTACAGTGCTCGCCCATGACAAGGAGTCATTAATTTGTTCTAAAGTATTCCGAGATTAAACTACCAGGATTGCTGGCATTCGCAGGTGACATGTTTTATTTGCATGTATTTGTCTTTTTTGGTGCTTGTCAGTATGAAATGTTTTAACGAAATGGTCAAACTGTCAAAGGAAATAAGTAATAATTTTGTTTGATATTACTTAGCAAACAAAAGAAACAAACTAATGGTGTTGAGAGGCTGGGAGTATATATATAAGTGTGCAGAGTTGCCTGTTAACACTCATTTCTGTCCCGTCTGCCCATTAGTCCTGCTCAGTCGTCTTTGCTCCTTTCTGTTTGTTGATGACTCTGTTTTTGCAGACTGTGGAGGAGATTGAGGGTGTGCTGGGACGTGACCTTTATCCAAACCTGTCTGAGGAGAGGTCTCGGTGGGAGAAGGAGCTGGCTGGCCTGCGGGAAGAGAATGAGAGCCTCACAGCCATGCTGTGCAGCAAAGAGGAGGAGCTCAACAGGACCAAGGCCACCATGAACGCTGTCCGTGAAGAGAGGGACAGGCTGCGTAGAAGGGTAAGGCTGCTGCACAGATGATGCCTTCTTCTTCCTCCAGCCTGTGTGATTTTGTCACCAGAACAGGCTTCTCTTTAATCTCGCTTCCTGTGCTGGCTGTAGGGCTTTTTGTTTTTCCAAAGCTGAGCTGTACAAATGACAAAATTAGGACAGAACTGAACATAATTGAAAAAGAGTGTGTGACAAACAGCCAGTGTGCACAACAACCTGATTTCAGAAATCATGTGTTAACAGAAAAACTGATACTCATCTTCAAGGAAGCATATGTAACTTGGCTATAGAGAAAGCAGATGTTCATCTAGTGAACTTTCCTGTGAGGCTCTTTTTTCCTGTAAACAACAAGTATTTCTTTGTTTTTTTGATGGGAATTCAGTTTGTGATTAGGAGAAAGAAAAAGAGCAGGACTCCTGTCAGTGGGTAGTAATTCTCGTACTGAACAATAAGTAGTTCCAGCCATGTCCTGCTCCCTGTCTACATTTTATGATGCTTTAAGGTCAGATGAAGGCTTTGTGCTTTGTGTGGAGTCCAAAGTAAAAAAAAAAAGGGGGGGGAGAAATTTGTTCACAAAAAAAGATGAAAGATCCAAGAGAATGTGACCTCAATCTCGGTTGCTTTTAAAATCTGTTAGCTTTGTACCTGTTAAATTTCCAGAGTTTTGGCTAGACATGAAGTATTTTTAGTTTTGAAACAGGCAGTTTAGGGTTTGTGTTCAGTCTGAATGACAATTCAGACCACCATATCATGGTAAATTATTGCAAGTATTACTCTTTACCAACTGGCAGCAGATCAGCTTTTTTTGCTGTTCTAAACCAACATTGTTCTGCAGTGACTGTGCCATTTTAGCATGAACTTGTGTTGTGTGAGATTTCCAATCTTCAGATATGAAGCCACAAATTACCTTTTCAAAACTCTCTATCCTCTCCTAACACTAAAAAGGCATGTGTGATGAGGCAAGAATAGTAATCTCCTATCATATAAAGCAAGACCACTTCAACTTTTCCACTGTAAATTTTTGTCTTATTATATACCATAGGTTGTTTTCAGTCCTGAAATTTTTGGACTAATTTTATAGTGACGATTTTTTTTTAGCAGAGGCAGTACTACCCCTTGAGGTACAGAAGTAGCATTTATGGACTGACTGGATTGTTGCCAAGTTGAGGGGGTGGACACCGACACAATCAGGCAGAGAACAGAAGTGTGTGCTTGAGAAATTTGCTTACACGAACGCAGATGTTGACACTACAGGTGATACAAATCAATACTGAGATATCAAACAAGAAAAAGACAAGGTGGCCTTGAGCGTAGAAAAAGATTCAGGTTTTGAGAAGTATGGCATGCAAGTTAAGGGGCTTGAAAGAATGGTCACAAGAATTTATGCTGACAGCCAGAAGCTCCTCAGTTGAGAAACAGAAAAGGGGAGAGAGTTCGTGTTGTACCCTCAGGGATCAGCATGGCTGAGCCATAGTGGCAAATTCAGTCCAATGAGGTACCAGAGAAGTTATTTCCAGCAGAGACTGCAAAAACTGTATAAAGAGTAGCGAGATCTGATCTGGAATGCTGTATGTCATTCTTCTCTCTTATGCATGTAAAGATGCAGTTTAAATTGGCAAAAAATGATGTAGACAATGGTCAGAGAAATGGGCATTATCCGTGGAGAAGGGACTTGTCCTGTTCAGCCTGGTGAAACAAAATTTTAGTTTATTTTCTCTTTACAAGTGCTAGAGAAATAAAATAAAGATGGGAGTAATGGCTCTCTAAACTTAGGGACAAAACTGGAGCAAGAACAGATTAATATGAACCGCTTCACCACTATATGAGGCCAGAAGTTAGACTGTGAAGTGTGTAAGAGACATGTAAGAGATCATGGTTCTGAAGAAACAGTAAGGAGTAAGGCTACTGACTAACTACTTTCTAAATGGAGCTTTAAAATATTAAAGTTATGTTTGTATAATAAAATATATGACTACTCAGGGATACTTGTTAAAACCAGGGTCATTACATTAGGATTGTATCCAAAGGCAAGCAGAAAAAGCCAGGTTAACAGAGCTGCAATAATGCTAGAGCCAGCCTCAGCATCTTTTCACAATTCTGCTATTTTTTTGTCTGGCTGCCAGCAGTGCCACTTCTCTATTATGGAGGCATCTCTGGTGGAAACAGAATTAAGGTCATCAACTTGTTTCAGTTGTTTGCAACTACAGAGGACTTTACTGAAATCTGTTAATTAATATCATCCTTATCATGCAGAACAACTGATTTATTGCCCCCACCAGAGAAGTTAGTTCGTGACATATGACCCTGTCTGCACACTATGTAATTGTTGCACTGGAGACCGTATTTGCATTTTTAATGTAGCTTCATGTCCATAGTGGCAACAAAATAAATGTCTTCTGTGACCTATGAAATATTTTCTCTATGCCACCTGAACTCAAGAGTCACTTCAAATTATTTCCCTGGAGAGTGGGAGAGGAGATTCAACTAAAATTTAGTTATTGTCTTTCTCAAATTAAATTGGGTGAAGTGAACAAGCTTGAAGTTGACCAGATCAATAGGTCTGTTCCTTCAGACCAATGCCTGCAATCAAGCAGAGTGCTTTCAATACATTTTTTCTCAGGCTTGTTGGAGATTTAATTTAATTAGGTATTTACTGCGCTCAGTTAACAGATTGAGCTGCTCTCTGGAACAGTAGCTAAGAAACAACATACATTCAGAGTTTGTTTCTCACAGGTCATTAGTGAGTGAGGTAATTGCTTACTTCTGTAGTTTGTCTGCAGTGTAACAGCTAATTTCATAGTGCAGAGGTTTATTTTAACTCTGTGTTATATTGCTGCATTAAAAATAAAATTTGTTTAGGTCTGGGCTGGTCAGTGCCCTAGAAACTGCTTACGCATAGCTGACCATAATCCTGAATCCGGTAATACATATAAGGTGGTGGGGAACTTCTGTACCAGTTTGTGGGATTAATATTGTTATTATGTGAGAATAAGGTTGTAATCAGGTCAGCACTATTTACAGCTGCTATATAGAGTAACAGGCTTAAGTAGTAGAAGAAAAAGTAATATTTGTGTTCTTACACAAAAGCCTTTGTATTCAGCAGGGGATTCAGATGAGCAGCAGTGAAACAGCAAATAAATTCCATTGTGACTGCAAAGTAAAAATTGTGGGTTTTTTAGTTACTGCCCATGAAAGTTGCCAGATGAGTTGTACCTCAGCACAGTCCTAAGGAGCTGGTTGGCATAAGAAGCAGTGGACGTGGGCAGCATTCAGGCTTCCCTGAGGCTGTTCTGAAGAGCTAAGTCTGAAGTGAAAAGGCACGCTGGAAGTCTGTTAAGTTTGTTCTCTGCATGAGCCGTACGTCAGCTTGTTCAGTTAATCCCGTGCTTCTGGTTGTGAGGGTTGTTCTGTACCTGCTCCAGTCTCAGCTGAAATCGCCAAACTGACCAGAACAAAAACATTTCATTAGCTGTCTTCAACTAAGACCCTAATGAAAACATAATCTATGGAGCAGTAGAAAATGAGCATTTTCTGTGTGATCCCATCAGCTGCACACATTTCCCACTCCAAAAAACTTTGATTTTAGTAGAGGGCTCTCCCAAAATACGTGGTTCTTGTGTGCAGTGGAAACATACCCCTACCACAGCAGGACTCGGATCCCTGGCCTTGCAGGTGTTCTTGGGCCCACACTGTTCTCAGGTGACACAAAGCTGGCAGGATCTGCTGCACTCTCTTTGTTTTGTCGTCATTCCTGTTGGGATCAGAAGGTGGTGTTCCAGATTGCTGGAGAACACTGGTGCATTATGGGCCTTTAGAGATTATTATCTGCTTGCGCAGCTGAATGTGATCTGGGAGTTGTTCTGTTTGTCTCTTGGTGAGCACCAGAAACCTGAGGTAGCAGCCCAAAGCTATTTCCGTTCTCTGCTTCCTTCGGTTGCATGGTATTTGCTTATGCAGCAGCATCTCCTCTTGGGTGTCAACAAAGTAGAGTTTTACTTCTGTTTCCAAGCTTGCATGCAAATACTCAGTGTTTGATTGACCTTGTAGATACCAGAAAAGATTTCTTTACCATACTCAGTCGATCACAGCAGACAATACAGGAACTCAGACTTTGTTTGCTCTGGTGCTCATGATATAGGAGAGGCTGAAAATTATCTGCCTGAAAATGACTGAATGAAAGGCAAGGGGTTCTTTTGGCTGGGAAGGATCTTCACCACTCAGAGCAGCTTGAATTGTTACACTGGTGTTTGATTTGGCATCTTCTCCTCCACAGATCTGCAGTATGCATGAATAAATTAGAAAGTGGGAGAGGTTCACTCCCTGTAGTTTGTTGTACTTCATCCTCCTCCTCTGTATAATAGGGGAAAGGAAATGAAGCAGCATTAAAATGCTGGGGGCGAAAAGTGCTGTTACTTGAAGGGTTCAAAGGTACTGTGTGATTAAACAGGTCACAAGTAGGGTAGAACGAAAAGAATCACAGGCATGTCCCTCATTTGAAACTGGTTTAGAAACAAAAGCAGCAGGTGTCCTTTGAATGTGGAAATCGGTGACAAAAACAGGCAGTTTGTAGCTGTGTTTTTTTATTTAGGATATGTTAATGAATCATGTGGTTGTCACTTTGCATGTGTAAAATAAAAAGTCTAAAAACATGCTTCTCATTGTCATGGTTACAAATAATGAGAGTATTCCACCGAAGTATTTTTCTATAGCCCATGATACCTTTGGACAAACATGTCTGTGACACCTGTTAATAGCTTATTAAGTCTTTCATAAATTGAACATTGCTGTAGTGTGTCTTTTTCTCTTCTACCCTTGCTTGCTCTTTGTTTAGTTCTTAAGGTGGTAAGAAATTACCCTTAATTTTTCACTATTTCTTACTCTAATTTTCAGCATTCAAAGGAAAAAAAAGTAGAAATGCAGCTAAACAATTGGTTCAATTGCGAAACATCAAATGTTAAGCGACATTTCCAGTTACTTATGTTTATATTAATAGCTTGAGAACATCTGTTTGCACCTGACTTTTTTTTTGTATCTAGGCTGTCCATTGCTCTGAAACCCAGTAGCTCTGTTGCCTTGTGTCTCAATGCAACTGCTCCTGCTCTTTCCAGGGTTCCAGCACTTCTTTACTTTAGTTTCTTGGACTTCCTCCAAGCATTTAGAAGATCTTTCCTTCCTTTTTTTCTGGATTTCACAGTCATTTCCCTGGATTTCTCCTTTTCCCCTCCATTCTCAACTCTTTTTTTTTTCTTGATCATATAACAAGGTCTGCTTGTCAGACAGTTTCCACCTCATTTTAGTGCTTCAGGAGTTTATGGCAATTTTTATACCCTTCTGCATGTTTCTGTTTTTAAAGAAGATGCAAGGACTCAAGAAATTTTTCTTTAAATCTTTCCAAGTTATTCCTCCTCCCGAACACAGAAATCCACACTTTTCCTGTCTTCTAATGTAACTTTTTTGGTTTTGTTTCTATACTTGTCTTTACCCATAGCATTTTACCAATTTTGTCATCAGTTTCCTGTGAGATGTTCCCTTCCTCTCTCTCCCGTTTCCAAGAGGGTTTTTTGTGTCTCATGTGCAGTACTGCAGTTTACCTTCATTCTACAAGTTAACCTGTAGAATAATTTATATTACATTGGTAACGATGCTAAAGACTGTTGATACAGAGGGTCAGACAATTTTTAATCATGCTTTTAAAACCAGTCTTTTCATAACCCATGCATTCACCAAACCAGAGAAGAAAATGGCTCTTCTGAATTCTGCTTTGGATTTCGGGTATTTTTTCTCTTCTTTGGTCATTCTTTATTTTTTCTGTAGAATAGCTACCAGTGTGGAAAAGTACATTCTGAGGAGATGCTGCATACTGCTCTTTTTACAATGGAAGTTTTGATGACCAGAAATAGTTACCTAAGGTATCTCTGGGCAGTGTGGTAGGTGGGCAGCCCAGTCATGAGATGCTTGGTGAATGTGTGAATTGTGAGATGGGTGATTTTACAGGTCAGACAAACTTGCCCTGTTATCCTGCTCAGAATTAGCATCTAGTACTCAGTGTTGCTAGAATTAGCGCTGTTATTTATAGCAGTCAGTTCAGCATGTAATTTCACAAATGAAGGCAGGAATTAGTAAATACATCAAGAAGCACAGATAAACAGACAGCTTCTTTAAGGTGTGGTTGCTTCTATGATACAATATTAAGACAGTGAGTTGCACAGATTAGTAACTGTGCTGTGCTCTGAGTTTTCTTCTAGAAATGCTTTCCTGAGCAAAGCTTTACCTGACTACATTCCTAGCTGTGTTCATTTTTCTTTCTGTTGCCAGTGTTGTTTTACAGATCCGTATGAATAATTAGCTCTGTAATCCTGGCCAATAGTCACTGCCCAGTAAGAAAACACAGAATAAAGGAAACCTATCTGCATTAAAGTTTTGTGTGATACAGTCTTTGCATACAGTAGTTTTAAACTTCAGACTCTACCAACAGTTGGCATTTAAGCAACTTTACCACTCTCTTTCCTGGTTGCACTTAAATTTAGAATGTTACTTGCTTTTGGACTGGAATCTTCCAGGACTGACTTCTGAGCATAGGTGAATATTTTAGCAATTTTTAAGTTGGACATGAAGGCTGGGGTTTTATTTTATAAAGCATACATCTGAATGGTCTTCTGTTTGTTTGGTTTTAAGCAGTGCTGTAAAATAAGCACTTAGAGAATTCAATTTGGAACAACCTGGGTAAAAAAAAAGGTAATAAGTGGCAATTTCAACTTAATGAAGTTCTGGGTTTGCTTTTTTTATTTTTTTTCTATGTTAGTGCCACAGTACAAATCCTGTCTTCACTGACATTCCACATCTGCAAGCAAAAATATGCATGCATGGTTTATTTCAGCTCTATGCATATCAACAGGCTGAAATTATTGGTTTGCACCAGTAGAGCACTTCTGTCCTTAAGGTTTGCATTAGTGCAGCTGTACCCATGTTGAAGCTAAATATGTCAGTATTTAGAGCAAAGAGGCCTCAGCTGCAAATATGTAGAAGATACTTGGTATGAATGCACCCTTCATACACTCTGCTCAGTTAACTTCATGATATAATTGCAGTTAAGATGTATAATTCTGGGTCAAGCACCCATATCCATTTTTCAGCAAGTTACTTTAAACATTGGGGAATTTGATTTGCGGTTTTGTGTACTTTAGTTGTTTGGAATAATTTTGTTCAAGGTATAATGTTCCTCCACAACTGGACAGGGAACTTAGGAGTGCAGTTTGACTTTTATGTGCTTTTAATGTTGCTTTTTAAAAATACCGTGTTATGTAAAACACACAGGGTTTTTTTCCTTTTTTTGTAATTTGCAAATACCTAAAAATTCTTTTGATGCTAAGTTCACAGGCAGTCTGTCCTTCAGTTTGTATATGACAGAGGGAGAGGCAGGGATACTCTTCAGGAAATAGAAGCAGGCTGTAGAGGATGGTAGGAGGCATAAGATAGTGCTTTGGTGACTGGAGAACATTCCAACTTGAACTCTTTCCTCTGTGCAGTAGGTTGAAGCATCTGTTGTGCAGAGAACACATGACTGCTGCTGCTGCTTCAAGCAGAGATTGATAAAACATTGTCCAGATGCACCTATGCCTAAGGAAGTCTAAGCTTTAATGCAACTTTAATTTTGGGGTTTTTTGACTGAGGGGCTTCAGCTTGCTTAGTCAGTTCTTTGTATAAATGTATTTAGTATAAAGTCGCACCTTGCTTTAGAAAGTAAGAATCACAGTTGCATTTCATGCTACATACATGGGGAGATACCAAATAGGCTGAACTTTACTTGACTGGACTTCTGATAAAATTTCTCCCGTTTCTGTTCTGTAGAGGGACTGTTCCAACAAAATCGCATAGAAACCCGTGTTTTTAAGGAAAACTGTGTTCAAGGGAATTTCCTCTTTAGATGGTTTCCTTCACCTTCTCCCATCTCACACTCTGTTTGAGATCTGTGGGAAAAATTAGCTCTGTCTCTTTACCTTGTGTCATAACTGTTGTGTTAAGCAGACCATTTATTCCTTGTCTGTTAAGAATTATCCCAAGGTAAACACTATAATCTTTAGCACAGCGATAGTTTGGCTCCTACAGACCTTTCTTTTTTTTTTTAACCTTTAAACTGAAAATCTTTTGACGTCAGTTCTATAAGCATCTGATGTGTTATGAGGACCATGCAGTGTTTGCAGTGTACGTTTACAGAGAGCTTTTGCAGACTGTTGGTTGAGTACTTTGCTGGTATTTTTTTTTTTGTCTGTACGTTGCTGACTAAATGGTAGCTTTACTTGACAGTGGTTCTGAGGCATGATTAATGTTTGAATTTCTTTAATCTTTAAATATGACCAAGTCATCATGTGATTTATTTATGTTAAGAGTTTTTTTCGGCACTGGAGTTTTCCATTAAGAGGAGGATTGTTATTTGATTTGTTTAGCCATCATTATCTTAGGCTGGAGCATTAGCTTTACCCCAGAGAGAATAATTCCTATACCTATAGTACAGCTGAAACGTTGAGTAATTATTCTACGGTGTTATGTTTGCATATTTCCACATTGCAAATAGTTCAAAAAGTCCCACAGCAGTGGAATTTTAAAATAACCTCCACTCATCTGCTCCCCACATGAAAACTTCACGGCCACCACAGTACAAAAATGTAACTTCTGTGGTGAAGCCAGAAGCAATTAGACTTGGCTAGACAACGAGAAAATCTCCAGACTATTTAAACCATAAAAGTGGAAAAATCAGAATGTTGTGTTTGATTGCAGGTTCGGGAGCTGCAGACTCGTTTGCAGAGCGTGCAGGCCACGGGCCCGTCCAGCCCGAGCCGTCTCACTCCTGCCAACCGCCCCGTCAACCCCAGCACGGGAGAGCTGAGCACCAGCAGCAGCAGCAACGACATTCCCATCGCCAAGGTGGGGTTTGTTTGTTTGTAGCCCTTCTCGTGACCTGGGGAAAGCAGGCTTCATCTTGTGCTGTGCAAACGTGGGATTAACTGGGAGATGTCCAAGGGAGTCCTGAGCAGGTCCGTGAACTTGAGCTGTGGAAAGGAATTAAACGTTATTGATTGTAGTTCTCTCAGTTACAACACAGGGCTCAATTCTCTAGTAGTTTGCTTCAGCTTTGCAAGTGTAACTAGAGAATAGATGGGTTTTGTGTCATCTTTACGGGGTGTGTGCTGCTGTGTAACCTGTGCAGCATTCTGCCTTACAGATTGCTGAAAGAGTGAAGTTGTCAAAGACAAGATCAGAGTCTTCATCATCTGATAGACCTGTCTTAGGGTCAGAAATCAGCAGCATAGGGGTAAGGACTAAAAACTGTGTGCATGCATGATCCATGTTCCAATAAAAGCATTGTTTTCTTTATAAAATTAATATATGGATTATCTGAAAATACTTTAAAAGCTAGTTTGAGGAAATACTTCAACAAACAATATTTCACCCAGTATTAAGATCTCATTTTCTCATAACTAGTGCCTAGAAATCTCTCTCCTGAGTGACTTCAAGAGGAAAATTTTGGAGTCAGTTCCTCCAAAATATTCTTCAAGAAGACTCTCAGGTTGCATTTCTCAACTTTGAACCAACAGCAAACTGGATTCTGCTTTCGAAATGCCAATGTAAATCAGTAATGCTGTTGTTACTGTGTGTTAATATTTGTTTTACTGAAGAACTTGGCTCTAACCCTTTGCTAAGCTCTCAAGAACATAAATGACTTGCATAGTAGGCTTTTTAAAAGTATCATGAAATAATGGACTTCACCCTTGGTTAGTAGAATTTTAGAACAAAATGGCTTCTAAAAATGGAATCTTGTAAATATTCTATTCAATGTAAAATTCATAACAAAAACTGAATAATGAATGCCTTGAAGTGAGTGCATGCAAGCAAATGCAGTTCTCAATGCAGAAGGTATCTGGGAGAAATCCAGTGGGTATCTGTTCACAATGATCTATTAACTGCCCTGTGCAGGTGTCTAGTACCGTGGCTGAACATTTGGCACATTCCCTCCAAGACTGCTCAAACATTCAGGAAATCTTCCAGACTCTCTATTCACATGGATCTGCTATCTCTGAAAGTAAAATCCGAGAGTTTGAAGTGGAGACGGAGAGATTAAATAGGTGAGCTGGAAAGTTAGATGTGCTCACACGTGTTGTCTTCTGTTAGCTTTGTTAAAGTCGACTGCTTTTTTACCCTTTTTGAACATTTCTTAATTCAGTTCCAGCTCAGCTGTGGCAGCTGCAGATAAACGTGGAATGCGGTTGCTGAAGAGGAGATTGAATTGTGTGCTAATGATTCTTTCCATGAGTATGAGTTTGTTCTTTATTAGATCAGCACAACACCTTCCCCTATCTGCACTGTGGAGTGTCCCTTGTCTGACCAAGTAGTCATGGCATCTTTTTTCATAAGACGCATCACTCCTTGAAATAAGGACTCCCATAACTTAGTCTGAATCATTCTGGAATTAGCTTGCTTTGTTTTGTCCTGAGGAAACAGAGTAATAGCATTTAACTGTCTCAATAATGTACTGATGTGTGGTGGTGTTGCATATATACCAGGAAATAGGTTTCTGTCTGCAGAAGAGAGATTGCAGCTTTCTGGTTGCATTTAAAATACTGCTGGAGTTACCCTTCAGCAAGCTCTGTCAAAACCAATGTTTTGTGTCTTTTTTGGCACATAAAATCAAAACTGTGAATCACGAACATGCGAGTCATGTCTCAGCATGTCTCTATCCAAATTCTGTCTTCCCCACAGCTAGCTCAAATTTAGTCTAATCAGTACAATATCTCTTTATTTCTAGCTCATGTTTTTGTAGTGCTGCAAAACATGATCCTTGTTTCCTTTTTTCTTTTTTTTTTTCTTTTTTCTGCACACTGCGCAATTGTGCTTTGACAGCATGTATCATTATAGAAGATGTCAAGATACAGAAAGTGACGAGTTGTAGCAGCTAGAAAAGTCAGGGCTTGATTCTGGTAACTGAACAAATGGTATACTAGCCGTTCTCGTTGTTCTTTGTTAAGAAGTCAGTGATTTTAGAGTCCTGGATGACATGGATTTCTTCATTAGCTACCTGTGCAAGGTTTCAAATTGTTTGTCTCTCTCGTTTTGGCATATATCCAATTTTTACAGTTAGGCATAGTACATCTCAGTTGTCACCAGAGAGAATAGACAGTTAACACTGGTATTCTGAATCTTCGTTTTCATGTTCAGAGTTAACCTCATTGAGAAAGTTATTACAGTTACGCTTCTGTTTGACTGTTGCCTGAACATTTGAAGATTACATTGCCCCACTGAAACCTCATTTGTAGTTTGGAAGTTCGCTCTCTAATCACAACCCAAACACGACTTCAGGTGGAATGGTTACTCTGGATGTTCAGAAGAAAGGAGGCATTTATGCAACTGCATGATCCTTGCACACACCCACAGTCACACTAATGAGTATGCCATTTAAAAGAAGTTGCAAATGTGGCAGCAGAAAGTGAGGAATGAAGGCATAAAAATTGAGCAAAAGGTTAATATGAAACTCTCCTATGCAGCAGTCTTGTGGCTGCACAGCAAGGTTACAGCTTTCTGCTTGCTGCTGCTGCATGGGGTTATGACTACATTTTATGGAAGGAGAGGAGGAGAGGATGACCTAAGAGAAATTTCTATCCTCTTGGCTGTCGATAAGGGATACAGAACTGATGGATTTTGCCATCTTCATTTAAAAACACTTGTGTAGACCAAAATATTTTTGTTGTTTCACAGTATGATTGTCCTAGAATTTTCAGGACAGTGGCTGCAAGTTAAGCCTGAAGGTTGCGAATTACTTCTTTTTTTGCAGCCGTATTGAGCACCTGAAATCCCAGAACGACTTGCTGACAATAACACTGGAGGAGTGCAAGAGCAATGCAGAGAGGATGAGCATGCTTGTGGGCAAGTACGAGTCCAATGCCACAGCCCTCAGGCTGGCACTGCAGTACAGGTATGTAGCTACACAGGGGACTCAGCCAGGAAGAGAGAGCTGGGGGAGACTTGGTAGAAGTGTTCAAGAGTGAAGTTGTTAGTGTGCCATAGTAATACTGTTTACTTTTTGTTTCCTCCCTGAAAAAGCACCCCTTTGGTTAAACTGCTTGACAAACTACCCAACTGAAGTTGTTGCTGCAGTGTATTTCAACTCTAGTTGACCAGCATCTGACAGGACTGTAGAGGTTTATCTCTTCATTCTTAAATACTGAATTAACATTTGAATTAGGGGTTGTGTGTAGGCTCAGACTGTCTTGCTGAATCCAACCTTAAGATACAGTTTCTCTGTACCTTTCCCAGGAGCAGTGGACCAGAAAGTGTTATACTCCACATAACTCAGTATGACTTTGTGTCAGTTGGGATTGTGGATTAATGGCTTGGTATTTGGTAATAAGCATGTAAATTTGCTTCAAACTGTTTTTAAAAATAGTGTGTCACTTAACACCTTCAACTGCAACTAATTTGGGACAGTCATGTTTGGTCTTGGGACAAATTGTATGCCTTTTAAAGAATGTATTCTTTTACCAGGCTTGAGCAAATTGCAAGGAAGTGTAAATTGCTAATAGTATATTGGTATATTAGTATAGTTAATAGTATAATAGTATATTAGTATGTATTCTTAAAAACAGGAAAATGCAACAGGGAATATGTGACTCATAATTGGAAGCTGTTCTGTTTTAAGGAGGAAGATCTTACAGCCAGGACAGAGCAAGAAGTATTTTTCTTGCATCTTCTTTTCTTCTTACAACACTTTGTGTAGTATAATTATATTGTAGAGTATAGAATACTGTATTTTGTATAGTAAGAAGGTCTGGGAAAAGTTTCTCAGAAGGATCATGTTGACCACTGTTTGTATTGTCATCTGTTTAAAGCATACTTCTGGAGCTTCCTTTATTTCAGGTCACTCTCTTCTCTTTTGTCTTGTTACATTACTTGAGGCCAATCTGGCACTGTTATAAGAATGGGGAGACTGCTGAATGCTTGTGGTAGAAGCTGTGTGTAATGTTATTTAATATTTCTGCTGCTAGACAAGTAGTAGAGAGTCATGAAGTTAATCAGCTGTCTCTTTCTTTTGTTGTTGCTGTTGCAGGTATTGTTCCCCTTTAAATTGCAGTTGATATTTTGTGTGATTTTTGTTTTCGCTTTCAGTGAACAGTGCATAGAAGCATATGAGCTGCTGTTGGCATTGGCAGAAAGTGAGCAGAGTCTCATTCTTGGGCAATTCAGAGCTGCAGGTGTTGGTTCTGTTGGTAAGATGTCAATGAATCAATTTTTTTTTGGCATGTCAGTTAGCATTAAAATTGGTTGTGATGGTGAATCATGTCATGACCCATTACTTAAGAATGCTCTCCAGTCTTTTTTTGTTTTTAACCATCGAAATTATTTTACACATCCCAAAAATAAGCAAAAAGTACAAGAGAGCAATTTAAATTCACCTGTATATGCTGTCACAAGGAGATGCCTCTTCTGGCAGGGGTGAGACTGTTGTAGGCATGCAGCTGTACAAAGTGGAATAATTAAACAATACTTGTGAGCACAGGTAGCTTAGGGCCTTACAGCTGTGGTAATTCCAAGTCCAGATTCAATAAGATTGACTCCCCGGAAACTAAGTCCAATCTATGAAAAACTGGGATTAAAATAATACAAAGGTAGCAGTGAATAGTTACAAATAAAAAAAAAATTTAAAGGCTGTAATTTTTCACCCTCTGTTTTACCTTTGCTCTGAAATTTTAAAACATTCTATCTTCTGTTTAGCTTGTATGTTCTGGATTTTTCTTATTTTGTGGTTAGTTAATCCTGTGGCTAAGTGTTGTTTTTTAATATGCTGCCTGCTAAGTAATGGAACGAGCCACTGTACAGTACAGTTCAGAAATTTGGAGCTTGACATTGCTGCTGGCTCCATTCTTCTGATGGAAAGAGGTAACTACACGATGGAATTCCAGTGTTAATAGTCCCATTCCTTTTATTGACAGGAGGAGGTAGCCACAGTAATCTTCAAGTAGAAAGAAGGGAAACATTCAGAGAGAGAATACCTCTTCATCCTGTGCTGAGGCATAGCAAGTGCCTGGTGTGTTAGGAGCACTGGCTTCTCAGTGGAGGGGATGTCTGAGATTTTCTTCCACCTTTCTCCCAAACTCTGTTCATTCCTTTCCACAGTGTGCTGGGGAACTTCTCCCAGCTGGCAGACATCAGTGAGTAGCAAAAGTGAATTTAGGCTTGGATTTGCTACTCCTGTAGGTGGTAGAAAGAAATCTTAGAACGGAGAAATACTTTGGGGTTGAGTAGGATTTCATCTGACGTGCGTTTTGTGGAAGAGATTGTAGTTAAATTTTTATGTAGGTGTCTGTCTACAGCTCTTAATTATGGTATTATCAGTTACATCCCTGAGATAGAAACAGTGCAAATTTCCCATTACACAGCACAGCGTGGAGGAAGTTGTGTATGGTTTATGTGCCTTTACTTCACCATGAAATTTGATTAACACACCTAGATAAAATAACAGATTTTTGGTTTGAAGATCAGTCAAGCTTTATATCAGCATCTGTGAATGGAAAATTCATGGGAGTTGAATCACTTAAAGCTGAGCATATCCAGCTTCTCTTAACAGAACATTCACCCTTCCTTTCTTCCTCATTAATGTTACTTCTAGTGCATGCACTTCATTCAGTAAGTGTGAAGTACAGGTAATTGACTTGAACAAGGATTAAATGGAAATCCAGCACAAAGCAAGCTGTTGGGTTTTGGTAAAGTACATATATAATGTGGCTTAATCTACAAATACATTTGTAGATTTTCTGTGTAGCCAATTAACAGTCTTAATTTAATGACTTGATTGCAGCTGGAAGACTGTAGGAGTAGTGACAGTGGTGGTTTCAGTCCTTCTCCTGAAGCTTACCAGCTACACAGTTGCTGTATAACCACTAAAAATTAGAGCAATTTAGTAAACCAGTGCTAGTTTTCTTTTGGCTTAGTATGCATGACTGTAAACTGTGAAAGGCTGCTTCTGAGCAGCAGGGCAATTGTTCTGTCTGGCCAGATAGCCTGTAAGAAGGTGTCCTGGCAAACCATCAGGCTTGAGATCAAGGTGCCTGTGAGAAGAAGCTCTGGAAATGACTACACTGTGAAATTACACTGCACTGACTGGAGTAAGAGTTGTAATTGAAGCTGAGGCTTTTCCAGTGTGTTCATAATTTGAGCATCCAAACCTAATCTTAATGCAGAATGCACACCATTACAAACAGACAAGCTAAAATCATACATCACTTAAGACATATTGCCTGGAGCCACAAGTGCCTGGAGCTTGTGACTGGGAGAGGGGTGTGTTCAGGCCGGTGTCCCAGTTACCTCTGATGCTTGCACAGAATTGAAGTTGCTTTTACCTCACAGATTGGTAATTTATTGTCATTGTCTTGGTATAAACTGAGAGCGAGTAGAAGAATCTCTACTCTTGCCTTAATTTCTGTCGGAAACATTGTTTGAACACTAGGGGACCAGACAGGTGAAGAAAATGTCACGCAGATGCTTAAGAGGGCTCATGACTGCAGGAAGACAGCTGAGAATGCAGCAAAAGCCTTGCTGATGAAACTGGATGGGAGCTGTGGGGGAGCCTATGCAGTCACAGGTTGTAGCGTGCAGCCCTGGGAAAGCCTCTCCTCCAACAGCCACACCAGGTAACTGCAACTCTTGTGCTATCCTGATCTCCTAATCTTTGCTTTCAGACCAAAAATTATGTTCTATTGTGTTTGCTGAGCTACCTCTCCGCACCTCAGTCCTCTAGCTTCTGTGCTTTGATTTATGAGTCACCATGCCTCAGTGGTCTAATTGTCTTTGGACTTTGAGCAACTCCAGCCAAGAAGGGTTTTGTATAAATTTGTTGCAAATGGCTGACTCAGAACTTTGATCTTCCTCATAAAGGGCAAAACCATTACGTTTGTTTTATTACAGTGACTTTCTTGCTGTTTTATTGGAACTTGTATCATGTACCTGTTACTCATACCTGTTGTGTGCAGACAGCGCAGACACGAGTGCAGAGAACGAGAGGTCTGAAACATGTTTTCACTGGCATTTTGGAGTGCTCAAGGATTGTTTTCTAAATGTTGCGAATCTAGCCATTCTGTTTTACACCATTTTCTCTCCGTTCTCCTTACCCTTTGCCCCCCTCCAAATTCTTCTTGCCATCCTGTTCTTTTCACTCGTGGAGTGGAATAGAGTAGTTTTTTCCAGGAAAGACTGGATATTGCAGTTTTTCTGAAGACCTATAAAATAATCAAACTTAGATGAGCTCTTACTGGAGAAGTGTTCCATCTCAAATATATCTGCCAGCAGCTTCATTTTGAGTTTTTGCCCGCCTGTGGTGTAATTGTACTCTGCAGTGAATATGTGTGCTTGTGTATGGATACAAATCTGGCAAGTGTCCTGGATAAATATAGATGAACATTTTTCTCTTTAAAAGTTATTTTCGTTTCTCAGATTTGCTGTAAAACTTCATTTTAATTCAGTTTTCCAGCCAGTTCTTTATTCAAATGCTGTCATTTTTTTTGACACTTCAGAAGTTTATTTTAGTACTGTATCATTTCCTCTTCTTGCTGATGCCTCCTCCAAAGGATCTTATTTCCTGCCCTATGACTGGCATGGAATAGCTAAAAAGTGAGCAAAGAGGTAATCTGAGGGAACAGGGTCCTAATGTGAGGTGAATTTTAATGTTTTATTCAAAGAAGTTTTCTGGTGCTCTCTCAGTCCAAGAAAGCTATGTCTTTATATAGAAATTATTATGGCAGCACCTGTGCTAGTAGCACACTGATCACACTTTGTACCAAAAGCATTTACCAGCCTTGGAAAGAAATAACATAAAGCTGTTTCAAGCCCTTGCTTGCTGTGTCTTAGGCCGTATCTACACCTGTATGTGAACGTGTTGTCTGTGTCTACACGTAGTGACACGTCAACGTAAGCCAAGCTTGTTTTCCATTCTATTGTTTGAAAGGATCATTTTCAGTTTTTCGTAACTACCTCAGTGTTTTTCTTCCTTGTGAGATATGTGGCGTGTAGTCAAGGCACAGTAATTTTTTTTTTTCTTGAAAACAGTTCAGGTAGTTTCCAGTATTAACAGGGAAGAATGGGGGTGGGAGGGGAGAGGGGTTGTACCTGTTTTAGTGTTTGCTTTCCTAGCCTTTCACTGAAAGCATTTGGTAGGAATATAGTGTCTACAGCCCTTGCTTGCTTTAACAGAATTTTTGGGAGGATAAGAGAGGGAGGTTAAGAGTCTGTGTTTGTGTCTGTGTTCATTGGTGGTCAGCTGGATCTGTGTGTATGTGTCCATGTAAGGTGTTGGCTCAGTGGATAAAGTTTCAGCAGAGCATGTTTAAAGTGGCATAGGATTTAAAATTTCATCAGGATGAACTATGTCATGAATGTGAAAATGCAATTATGAATGTTCGTATATGAAAGAGATGTTTTAGCTTGAGCCATTATCATTGTAGTATTTTTTCTTCTGGTGTGGAACAAGATACTGTGCTGAATGAGGTAACTTTTACAATTTTTTTTAATATATGTGGAATGTAGGAGATAAAAGCTCTTGTCACTCACCCAGAGGGCACACACAAGGAATTTGTGACACGGGCACCCTGATCTGATTGTCACTTATACATTGTTGTCCCTCTCCCCTCCCCCCATGCCCAAAGTAATTTATCTTTGCCTAAGCATACATATCAATGAAAATGTTTTTGAAACTTCAGCTTCTCCAGAAAATATAAATCTTCTCTTCTTTCCTTCTCTTGTGTTCAAGTGACATGTTGTTAGAAGTGTTTTTGGATTTTTTCTTCCTGTGAACCCTGACTCAAAAGAGAGGAATCCCCTCTTCAGCTTACAGACGCATGACATTGTGCCAGCCCATTGATGGAAAACCTGTCTTCGTCCGAAAGGCCCATACTTTTATATATTTATATTGCAGAACCACAGAATCGTCAAGTTTGGAAGAGACCTCTGAGGTCGTCCAGTCCAACCATCACCCCAGCCACCGCTATAACCACCCCTAAACCTTATTCACAAGTGCCACATCCAGACATGTCTTGAACACTTCCAGAGGTGGTGACTCCACTGACTATCTGGGCAACTTATTCCAATGCCTGACCACTCTGTCAGTGAAAATTTTTTTCCAGTATCTAATCTGAGCCTGCCCTGGCACAATTTAAGGTCATTTCCTCTCACCTCCAGTGAGTGCTGTGTGAACCACCCACCACTTGGGGACCAATGCAAAAATATTTTTAGAGTATTTGGTTGAAACATACTTTGAATCTGCAAAACTGATTTTTCTTGCCTTAGATGTTTTAATGTTGCAGGCTTTTAGTTGTAGATATGTATGCTACCTTTTCCCTTTGAAACTAAATGAGTAAAGCAGTAGTAGGATGATGAAAACTATCCTTTGCTGAGACTTGTGAAAAATGACTAATTCTCCCTGTTGTTTGAAATCCTGTAGAATATGGATTTACAGTGGAATTGTTGACCCATCTTGGGCTTTGAAATTTCAAATGAGATTCTGAATGTCAAATCACTGAACACATTACTGAGAGTAAATGCTTGGTGAGCCACTAGTGACAAGTGGTTAAAGACTGTAAAAGAGAGCAACTGAAATGAAAATAAATGAAATGCAATGAAAGAGCATCTAAATTCATTTGACTGGCAGCAGCACCACAATAATGTTGCCAGTTCAGTTTTTGAAAACAGAAATTGGTTTGCAATGTAGTTGGAAGTCATAATTATTTTAAATGGACAGAAGCTAAGTATAGAACATACACTGCCAACAAGGTTTGACTGATTGCACCTTTGGAAGGAAACAAAAGGGAAGAAGCCCTGTTGTAACACTGACTGAAAATATGGTGTGTTTTATTCCCTGCTGTGCTAGTAAGCCCAACCTTACATCTGGATTCATGGGGAGACAGATTTGGTCCATTATATGCAAAGGCAATTCTTTTCAGTATTATGCAGTGTCACAAAATATCTGAACTCAGTCAACTGTAGGAATATATCTCTCCTCAGAACCATCTCAGGTTTCAGATAAGTTGGTGACAGACAAGATTATCTTAGCTGAGGCGTGCAAATAAGTTATTTAGAAATGTCCAAACAGTTATCTCAGTATCATATGTGTAACATTTTGTTACTGGACTGAAGCAGTCTCAGAAGGAAGCAGGGCAGTTTACCAAAGGTTCTGATTTTAGCTGTTGTTTGTCCTTTCCCTGGTTGGGGTATTTTTCAGTTTCTCAGGAAGTTACTACCTTCTGGCATTGTGCTGTTTCAGATCTCAAGCTACAGTGTTCAGCTGGAAAGAAGGTGGTTGGGCTGTGTATACTGTGGATCAAGGGCATTCTTTAAAGCATTAGGCCATGTGCAGGTATTCAAGCAAGTTCGTGGATTCAGTTCTGACAGTGCTAATATCCATTCTAACAAGTGTATTATCCACACCATTGCTGAATTGCAGAGTTACTTGTTTGTTGACTTCATTTTTAACAGATAAAATGATGCTCATATAGGGTTTTGTGGACAAATTTTTGTAGTGTACAGAAACTACTCACAGAGAAGCACTGCTGAAAGCATCCTTTATATCCATCCACTGCATTTTATACACACACACTCATGCCAGCAAATAAGACTGACATTATGCTGTACCAGCCCGCATATTTTCCACAAATTGTATATGAAAATTAATTTGACATCACCCAGGCATGACATCATCGTAAAAGACTTGAGGGATGAAGCAAGTGTGAAGAGCATTTCTCCTTGCTTGTTCTGGTACAGCATCAGTGAGAATGGGCCGATTGATGTTGTATTCCCTCCAGCTGTGATGAAACTGTGATCCTTTCTCTGTCCTCACCTAAACACTTGAGAAATGAGAAACTGCACATCTTTTGCAACAGTTTCATGTGGATTTTGGATGGATGCATTATACTACAAATGTTTTCCTTTGTCCTGATTGCTGTTCAGAAGGGAGGGAATATCAGAAATTCAGGATGAAGTGCTCACCACCTGTCATCCCTTAAAGAGAGAAGCAGTGGACCAGCACTGTGGCCGTGGTGGGGCTTTTGGGGGAACACACCCTGGCAGAGTTGCTGGGGAGATCAGAAACACTGCAGTGTTGTTTCTGTCCCTTCCACCCCAGTTGCTTCCAGTCTTCTGGGTGGGGATATGCTGCTAAATGGAGAGGGAGAGTGAAGGTTCTTGTCCTCTTGTGTGCTGGCTGAGACACAAGTTCCTTGCTGAGCTCCCCTCAACTTCTTAAAAAAAAAAAAAAAAAAAAAAAAAGAGAAGAAGAAGAGCAGCTTGCTAGCAATTCACCAGAGGAGCCAGCTCAGCTGCAGACAGGCAGGCAGGCAGCCAGGACTGAAGTGAAAGCAGCCTCAGTATCATTGGCAACAGCCCAGACTGCCTTCCTCAGTTTGGACTGCACTCCCCTAACATATATGTGCATAGCTGTGGGTCTTTAAGGGCCAAAATCTGTGAATATGCACAGCGTATGAGGTCCAGCTCCACATAACAAACTTCCAGCATTTTTTTGCTCAGGTTTCATTTGCAGCAGGAGGGCTGGGTTTTCTTTCCTTTGCAAGCAAAACCTGAGATGAGGTCTTTGTGCCCCAAGATTTGAAGCCTTTAAAAGCTATCCTTCCTCCAACAACAGCTGTTTTACATTTAATCCAGAAAAGCTCTGCAGCTGCAGTCTTGCGTGCTGAGGAAGAAACTTGCTACATGACTTCAGTACAGAATTAAGTATTTTTCACATTGTCTATCCTCATTATTTTTATATGAATATCTACTTCACCAAGATACCTTTAGGCTCAGTAAAGCAAGATTTCAGGATTTTCTAATCAAGAAACAGTATGAACAAAAATTTGTTTCAGCTTGAGAGTATTTCTGTGTATATAGGTACTGAGTGCTCTTAAGCTTCACTGCTGAAGGACGTGGATGAAAACAAAAGCAAAGGCCAATTTACAGTTGTGTCGAGTATGGCAGGCACCTCTTACCCCTCAGAAAAGGAGAGAATAACGTGAAATTAACATAGAACTGTACTAAAGAGCTGTAATGCGATATTTCATGAGGAGGAACGATTTTGAGAAATCTTTGTAGACCTGCCAATTCTCTATCTTCTCCAAGGCTGTGCTTAGAATTTGTGGGAAGATGGGCAATTATTTGAAGCCCTTCAAAATCAATGTAGCTTTAGCTGAAGTAGAACCAAAGGAAAGAGAAAATTCGAGACTATCTTGATAGGCTTCTCCTTTGCACATGCATATTTTAGGACATCATCCTGGCTCTCACAGCATCTAGCGGGTGGGACCTTTTTTCTTAGTACAAAAATGTTGAACAGCAGTGCAATTTGATACAGAAAGTGATTTATTCCCCTGCTGATAACTGAGATCATCTAGCATTCCAGACGGGCGCAGTTAATGGATGACTTATCCCTCACCCGGCAGCTGATTACAGGACCTCAGGAGACAGCAGGCAGCTTTGAGTGAGGCTGTAGAAACAACATAGCATTTTATTCTCCTTTTAGTGTTATTGCAACTGCATTCAGCCCGGGAATGCTACAGCTGTGTCAGTCTGGGCCCCCTGCAGCACTGGCATGCAAGGAGGTGGGTAGGCAGCACTCAGCCACCATTGCTCTAAAGACATTATTACCCCTTCTGCAGTCTCTGTGTAAACACTTGTGGGGCGTAGTAATGGGCCCTCATTTGTTCGGAAGATCCACCAAGTCTTTTATGATGACTTTTTATTAGAATTCTTGCTACTCTATGGGTTTGTTTCAAATCACTCTAGCCCTGAAGGAATGTCAGTATGCTGAGGAGTACACCTTCGCGTGAACTGAATGATGCTATCTCCTGGCATCTGCTGGTGGAATTTTGCTCAGGTTGATTCCTAAAAGTATCCATTAAAATATCTGAGGTGATAACTGGTATGGTCATCAGCAGAGATAAATCAAGTCTGGGTTGATTCGTTTTCCTTAGCAGATGCTTCTTCTCAAAGAAGATGAAGATTCAGTGTCTGAGCAGCTTGCTGTGCTAGGTTATTGCAAAGAAGTCTTAAGTAGCTTTTTTTTTTCCTTTTTAATTAAACAAAAAATACTTTTTTTTCAGAAGACACCATTTCAGAAAAAGTAATTCAGTTGCGCATCACTAAATATCTGGTTTGCAGAGAAGTTGTCGCATGATTCGATTTTCTCATGCAGCTTAGAGAATTTATTTTCTGAATTTGTCACACCTCACACTGCAATGTCCGGTCCGTGCTACGTCTGTGTCCTTTCTATGAACTTTTAAGTAAGACTCAGATGCGTTGATGAAGTATTGGGAGGGTGTTTGATGTAAAAATTAAGATTTTGTTCCAAATGTATATTTTTTTAATACCATTCTTTCTCTTTCCAGTACTACCAGCTCAACCGCAAGCAGTTGTGACACGGAATTTACAAAGGAGGATGAGCAGCGGCTGAAGGATTACATCCAGCAGCTGAAAAATGACAGGGCAGCAGTGAAACTGACCATGCTGGAGCTGGAAAGCATCCACATTGATCCCCTTAGTTATGACGTTAAGCCACGTGGAGACAGCCAGAGGCTGGACCTGGAAAATGCAGTCTTGATGCAGGAACTCATGGCAATGAAGGTATTTTATTCATAACCAAGAAGAGAGCTGCTCTGCTGGCAATGCCCCTGTGCCACAAAACATACTCAGTCACATGCGTGGGAGGCTTTGGTCGTGGTCACTGAGTAATAAAGGGTAACTTTGTTGAAACACATAATCTGGACTGAAAATCCAGTAGTCAGAAAGTAACAGAAGGCAGTGCATTAACAGTGATGAGCTATGTGTGTTTTGAATTAGGCAAGTGTCTCTGAACTTGGAAGGCTCTTCTTGACAAACCAGATGCTTTCTCACTAAGAGATACGGCAGCTGAGTTGCTCAAGGATGACCAAAAACCATGATTCAGCGCTTCCCAAGAGACAGTTCATTACTTACGAGCTTGCAAATATGTGCATCATGAATATTTGTGAACTGAAGCAGAACAAATTCAGCTCCTTTTAGTATTGGTGTGGGAGGAGGAATGGTCAGATGTCCTCCCTAATGCTCTCTGGCAGTTGGTCACAAGTCCTGAGCTGTTCTACGCACTGTGTTGCAATGTGTAGCTCAGTCCAGAGTCTGAGCAAAGAGTAGGGTGTGTAATGAGTTGCATTAACAGAGGGTTTTGGAGAAAACCCTGCTTATATGTCCTGTTCTAAAGATGTGGTCTAGAAAAGCTGATCTTTACTGACCAGGTGTAGAGCTTACATCATTTTAAGTCTGTTTTCTGTGTTGATTTTGAAAGGTGAACTAAAACATAGGAACATATCAAAGGCAATACAAGTGTATGTCTGCATTCAGAATTAGTCTGGTTTTGGTTCAGTTTAAGTAAGTTTAATTTCTGCATTTTAGTAAGTGCTAATTTAGCCAGTTGCAGACATGTCAGGTGATGGTATTGAATGGGACAGCAAATCCTAATAGTTTCATAAGCTTCTAAAGTGACAGATTTTTGTTCAGACGTGCTGCTTCTGGCTCAGTGGTAGCCTGGTGATGATAATTATGTTCTTAGTGGTGCTGCTCTTGCATGACGACAGATACAGTTTTGCAATAATGCATTCATTATTTGCAGTTAGGAAAAGATTGCTTGCTAGCTAGATTTAAGATTATATTAGTTGTTCGAATACATTGTGGCCAACAGCAATGTATTCCCCACAACTAAAGCATGCAAGATGTACTGGAAGACACTGGTAGATAATTAGATGTGTATTTCAGATATCATACTTCCTTCTCCTCTTTTTGCATCCAGATCTTCCCTGAAATCTCTTGTACACCATTCTTACATCTATTTTTACATTTTAAATTACTGTAATTTATTTTCATAGTTTTATTTTAATTTAAAGGTAAGGGCAAACTGCAGAGCTTTATCACTACTGTGAGTAGTGCCCTTGCCTTCCCTGACTGGCAGGAACACCAGCAGTTGCATATCATAATTTCTGGTACACTTTTGAGTGCTAGTAGTCCTTTTGTTCACACAACAATCATTTAACTTGTTCTTGACACACGGCATCCATTTGGTTGGACCTGGCACACTGGGTTTTCACTGCAGGAATTGCCTCTAGAAGAGGAACATTTTCTTCTTGATTGGGTTGTGTGTAGTGCATACAGAATAGACACACATTTTGCGTAGGTGTCTGAAGTTACCTTCAGCCGTTTACGGTACAGAGAAACTGACAGTAGTGTTATTCATTGTAATTTCTTGTACTTTGCTGGAATTCACAACTGCAGGAAAACCTTATGTTTCTGAAAGAGACATTGTGAAAACTCAGATTTGTCAAATGCGTTACCTATCAGCTTCCATGGTTGTTGCTCAGGTCTGCGTTACACGTCCTTACCTGTTTGTCAAGCTAGAACAGAGTTGAACCTAAGGTCAGGACTCATTTTGGCTTTCTGAGTATATTTTTTGTATCAATTATTTGAAACATGTACCTTACACAGAATAGCGTATGCGTCTGCCTCCTTCTGAGACAAACGGAGAATTTAAGTTTCCTTATGGTATTTTATCTAACTTGAAGCAGATGGACTGCAGAAGACTTCACTGCTTAGCATTTTTAATTTGTTCCTTCCACATTCTTAGGAAGGATGATACAGCTGGACCAAGCTACTCAACGATTTCCTGCATTGCTGGGTCTTACAATCTCCTACTGTCTCCCAGAACTTGGTTCTGTGTTGGAATCTCTTCCATTTCTGATTCCCAGTAAAAACTGATCACCTCATCAGTTTGGAAATACTTTTACAACACTAGTTCTTCATTATTAATTAGAAAAATGGTTTGAGGGTAGTTTCTCCGCTGCCCTGTTTATTTTTTTTTTTTTTTACTGATCCAGAGTGTAAGACATAGTTGTCTGCCAGTACTCTTGTAAAATTCAATTCTTTGCTTCAAGCAATAATTAACCATGTTTCCAAATAAATTCTCGTCCGTGGTTTGTCATCATTCAGTGGTCTTGCTTTGAGGTCAGTTGTTGTCATGCCCCAGTTAGCAAGGAGAGTACTTCTGATGGGTGTAAATAATTCTTGGTTTACAGCCTTTCTGCATTTCAAAGGACTTAATCTAGATAAGAAGTCTCAGCTTTCTACACCGGTAATTTTTCCTCTTTAGTGTATAGGTGTTGATAATGTTGCTCATTATGTGCTTTGAGACTACAGTCTCTTGATGGAAAATGTTAGGAATTCCATTGTCCGCCTTTGTTACAGCACTTCATACTCTTACAGATTTATGTAGTGAAATACAGTTAACTAGAGCATGACATTTATCTTCTCTGATGTTTAATTCTGAAGGCTGGTATGCCCCACCTTGGTTATTGTGGTCCTCCTGGAGTCATGGCTTTCTGTGACTTTTAGAACTTTTTGCCACATTAGACTCCTACATGACCAAATCGAATACAGGTTTTGATTTTGAGAATTCCCTGGTGTTTCTGATAATTTTGAATCAGGAGTTTTTAATTTTCGTTCAAGTTTTTGCCCAAATTCAGAATTACAGTATGACTGCAAGTACAAAATATCCCTCAATATTCAATTAATTAGTCCCAAAATAACTGCTGGATTTGACACTTAAAGCTTGTGGATTTGCATGGATTGTCTAAGTTTTCTGCAATCCCCTAGAAGAGGGACCGCTTGCTGCCTCCTCATTCTGGGTTTCATTTAGTAAATGCCACTCGTGCTTACACTCTGAAGATCCAGGCGTGTTAAACTGCAAAATTCTTCACAACAACCTGTAGCTGGAAGAGAAGGGAAATAGTAAATATACAAAGGTGGCACTGTCATTTCAATTAAATTTAGATGCAGTTTTTAGAAAACATATTTTCATGGAAAAAATTGGTACATATGTAAAGACTCTTCAAGTAAACCTGTACTACTTGAATTTTCCCACATGAGACGTGGCTGCTGCCACTCTGCCTCGCACACTGTATGGGTCCTGACCACAATCCTCAACTGCAGTTTTAATTTTTAACTATCTTCAGCCTTTCTGTTCCCTCCTGCTCCTTCCCTGGGAGCCTCTGTAAGACATTGGCTGACAGCTTTTTAACTTTTCCCCTGCTTTGTTTTTGCTTCTTTTTTTCCAAGTCACACTGTTTTGACTTGAGAAAACTAACATATGGGAGGTGCATGATATGTCTTGTGGGACAGGATACACACTGCTGAATTCACACATATGGTGATCTAGGCTTACTGTCTTCAAAGGAGTTAAACATTGATCCTCAAATTTATTTTGAACTTGTATATGTTAAAATAAGTTCAAATTATGAAAATAAAATAAGCGAAAATCTTTACATGATGAGAACAAACAGTTCCACAGATTCATTGTTGTAGTGGATAAATTCACCTTTTTATTTTAGGAAATAAATGTCCCTTGTTTCTGGACTGAATTTGCCTAGCTTCAGCTTCCAGCCAGGAAAGATCTTGTCATGACCATCCCACACAGACAGCCAAAAGTATCTTTTATTCATAAAAGTGCCAAAATACTCATGTTCAAATTACTTCTCAGCCGTCACTAAGAAGGCTAAATAGATTAATGGCTTTAGAAGTAGAGGCTTAAGTAGTTAAATGCATACACCTGAGTGTATCAGACCATCCAGTTCAACTCCTGTAATGAAATTTGCCCATCATTATTTATCAGTATTATTTACATTTTTTGTTGACAAAGGCAATTAGTGGTAAGTTTGCATAACAACTAAATTTTTGTAAACCAGATTGAATGAAACTGGTTGTGCTTCTAACCTTCAGTTTAAAACAAGGAGATGAATAAATCGATGACTTAAAAGCTCATACAAGCCTTTCCAAGCCCCTCAGGGTTTTTAAGATACGAATTTTATTCTTTCATGGCTGGTGATTCTGAATAAGCCATTGATTACCTGTGATGGTTGTAACTGTGATACACCTGTGTGCACTGCTTACACTTAATCCAGACAGCAGATTTTTGGTAGGAACATAGATTCCCTTCTACATAAAAAGTTAGTCTAAATATGTGTTGAGATTTGTATAACCTCTGTTAATAATGGCTATAATATAAAAAACATTATTTTTGAATTATAAGGCAAGATACCTCTGTTATTTTTGTGATTGGGCAATTTGTGATTTTTAAACAAACAAAAAAATTTTGTTTGTTTAAAAAAAAAAATAGTGACTTGTTCTTAGGCTGGCCACATAAGAAACTTCTGTCTTTCAGAGGTGTTTACACAGTGAACAAGTCTGGAACCAAACTGTAATACAGAAATGTCTGCATGAACTCAGTATTCAGCCCTTGACCTAGGGCAAGGCAAGCTAAACAGTGGGAACATTAATCTAGGTTGGGTGGTTTTTTTTGTTTTGTCAGTCTTTTGTTTGTTTAGTGGTGGTTTTAAGCACATAACGTAAATTATGTCTTAGTACTATCTCTTCAAAAGTTTTGTGGATACTGGGTTTTTCTGGGTGTAGAAAATAACTAGGCATTTTGTTCAAGAAACTTTTCTGAAGTGTTGTTAATCATGAAGAGCCTTCTGGTTCAGAAATAACCCATCATTTGCTTTTCATGGGAGTCCGGGAGCATGTGCTGAAAGAAGGATCATTGCACTCATGCCCTGCTCTTAAACTTCTGCCCAGCCACTGTCAGACAGATGTTAAAACAGAGGTCTGTCCCCAAACAGCAGACATTGTGTTACAATAGGTGACAGCCCTGTCAGAAGCCTCAGAGCAGCAGAAGAATTGCACATAAGAAGGAGCTCTCTGAACTGAGCTTCTTTCTATTAAGTACCAGTGTCCATCCTCTGTGAATCATATTTAGGGAAGAATATAAGTGAGTGCATTTTTCTGTCAAACTCAGTTTGTGTGCACTTGGGATTCTGGCCATTTAGAGAAGGGAAATCGTAAATGGACATCTGATGGTGCCACACTCAGTTGCTCTTTTTGACTTAACTCATTCTACCATAGAGGCTGGTATTAAAAGGCAGGAGTATGTGACCTCCTGGTCTCCTAAACTCCTTCCACTGTAGTTAAGACGAATTCTTACATATCAATGTGTAACTGAAATCTTGCTTTTAGGGAGGCGTTTGACAAAGTCATACACTTCTGGTTTTAAGACAATGGTCTCTGAAGGACAAAGTAGAACCAAAAAAATTTCACTAGCAGTGGCAACCCTCTCAGATCCCTGATAGTCTAATTCTAATTTTGCTTCTGACCTTATTTCTGAAGATCATAAAGGGGTGGCACAGGTCTTTAACAAATATGCAATGTGATTGTAAAAAGTTATCTGAGTGCTGATAGTGTTCTCTGTGAAAAGAACCCTTTGGTTGCAGGAGTGGATGAAAATCTCGTTTAACCTCATCTTCCTTTAGGTACCTAGTCCCATGGAGCAGCATGCTGATAATATAATGTTTCTTCAACAGGAAGAGATGGCAGAGCTCAAGGCACAGCTTTACCTGCTGGAGAAGGAGAAGAAGGCATTGGAATTGAAGCTGAGCACTCGAGAGGCCCAGGAGCAGGCCTACCTCGTCCATATTGAGCACTTGAAGTCTGAAGTGGAAGAACAAAAAGAGCAGAGAATGAGGTCTCTCAGCTCAACCAGCAGCGGAAGCAAAGACAAACTGGGCAAGGTCGGGAGTCAAGCTACATTTCCAAAGTTACAAACATGATTAATTAAACCCTTCCCATTCCTATTGCAGTCTTTAGCATGTTAATAATTCTCCTCTTTTGTCTATATACAGATCTTTCCTCTCTTCCCTAGCTAGGTGGTTCCTTCCATGCTGTGACTTAAGAGGACTTTGCAGAATTGGTGTTAAGCCTGGGATAAAATAAGGGTGTTCTGAGGAGTACCACAAGGCCAGTCTTGCCAGACATACAAGTTGCTGTGGCTGGGGGTGTGTTTTGCCTGTTGTCACTCATTGGAAACACTGGAAGGGAGTCTAATCAAAATGTCATTCTCCCCGAAACACAAAATATGAAAAAATTAGCACTCATTTCTAGGAAGCATTTAGAGCATTGAATCACAATCTCTTTCCCAAGTTAGATTGTAATAATTTGAGAATGAAGACTTTTCTCCCCTTAATGGAAAATAATGCAAGAGAAGCAGATTTCTGCATTTGCAGTAATTATTTGCATTAAGAAATAAATACCTTGGAAAACTTCAATTTGTCTTATTTTAGTGCTGTGTCCCCAGAAATTTTCAATAATGTGTTTAAAAACAAAAACCAAGAGGTACATCTTTCTTACTTGTTCCTGGCAATACATCATCTGAATTTTTTGATCCCAGTGCTTCTTTGTTCCAAGTGTGGTGTCAAAAGAAATAGAAGGAAGGCACCAGCAGTTTTGCACACTGTAGCAGAATTCTGCAAGTCGGTAAGCTGTGGTGGTTTAAAAAGCATTCAGAGGCACTTGTGAAGTATTAATCTGTTTAGTCCATTCCTTGGTATGTTGGTACACTGCCATGTTGCTGTAGCATTGTGTTTTTTATTTCGCCTTCATTTTAAAAGTAACTGTGAGCTAAGAGGCTTTCAAAATTTTCCCAGTAAGATGGTCAGTAACTTCTAATTAGGTGGCTTTTCCTCCTTTCCCAGGAATGCAGTGATGGCAGCGCAACACCGCTAACACTCGCTGAGCTGAGACCATACAATGAGAGTGAACTGACTGCTGAGCTGACAAATGCACTCAGGAGGTAAGCACAGCTTCCCTCACCAGGGACAGGACTTGTCCTGTAAGTCCAGGGAAAGGTTTGTTTCTGAGCCTTGACTCTAGCCCTCAGGTGGTTTGAAGAGTGATCACAGATTTGTCCTGTGAAAAGGAAAATGATCAAAGTCCTTCTAATTTTCCCCTCTCTCCTTCTGTTGTTCTTTAGCTGATAGAAGTCTTCACTTGGTGCTCAACTCTATTCTCCTTGAGGTCCTCTAAAATTCAGTTGAATTTTAGAAATAAAAGAAACACTCAAAATGGCAGTAATTACCATATTCAGGCAAGAGTATGAGACATAAAACAGTGACAAGACTTGCTCGTGTGCGTAGAGAAAACCTTTAGCGAAGACAGGATTTGAAGTGTGATCTTTGGTTGAGAAGGTTGGCCGCAGGTTAGAACTTGGGTAGGAGTTACGGGAGTGGGAATTGCAGGCATTTTGATGACTCAGATGCTCCATTTGCCTCCTGAGTGTGTAAGTGGAGCCACAGTTCAATTACAAATGACATTGTGTGAGGCATTAGCTTTCCAATGGGAGAGAAAATTGATGTCTTGACAAACAGCTTTTATCAACAGCCAGGTTTTAAGCCTAAGCTTTCAGTACAGTTATACATTAGCTAGATATTTGTTTGTGCAGCAGTTTTTCGTGCACCAGCTACGTGGTAAACTTCATGACAAAGAAATTCACAGTTTTGATAAGGGTTTCAGTACTTGTTCCACCTTTTCCAAGAAATGGCTGTCTGATACCTAATTTGGTTCTTATATTTAGTACCTGTCCAAAATGCTGCTAAGAATTTTGGCTGGGAAGAGTGCGTTTTGCTGTAAGGGTGTTTCCACCCTCTCTGAGGGTGGAATGTCCTTTCAGGCAGCTGTGGTGTTTCATTCCTGAGGTGCTTTTTTTCATACGTGCCATGTGTGGTGTGCCTAGGGACACTTAAGCCTGAAAGGCATTATGGAAAAATGTAAGAGCATTACCACTGCAGAATCAATACATCTCATACCATTTGCTTAGTAGTCTGGCAGTTGCTGAGTACTTAGTTTGCATGATGCAGGAAACAAAATTCCGTGGGTAAAATAATCAAAACTGTCACTTGTGTGCGGGTAGATAAAACCCATTGACAAAGTGATTGACATAAACATTGCAGAGAGCCATTGGCTTCCCCTGGATCCCCCACCCTGCAGCCCTGGTGTGAGCTGCTCCACCAGCATTTTCTCCCTTCACTCAAGCTGCTGCTTCTTCCTGCTCTTGTTATTTGCTCCTGGATGTCTAGAAGATGCCAGTGACCTTAGTTAGCAGAGGTTTGAGTATAGTCATGAAATGTGGTTTGCTGACAGCACAGAGAAAACAACTTTGCTTTATCTACTAGGCCTTAAGTTGATTAGCATGGATTTCCAGCCAAGGGCCTCGCAAGTACAGTTTGTCAGGCAGAAATGGAGAAGAAAAATAATCGGATTAAACTGTACATAAATTGTGAAGGCTCTCTGTGTAATGGAAATACGACTGTACTAAATGTGATTGCTGCTGCCAGTGGGGCTCAAGCACAGTTCCCGCAAGCTGTGTGGACAGGGTATTTTTCTCCCTAATCAGTGTGCCAGCCGAATCAGGCTGAATGCTTAGCCCTCCTTGCCCTAAAGTCTTGTCTCTGCAAGTCAGTTGAAGGTCTGTCTAGCACATGGAAAAAGCTTACTGCAACCTGTCTAGCCACAGCTATCTAAAAAATACCAGCAGTCCCTAACTGCTGTTCCGGATAAATGGGCTCTCAAATATCAGAATGACATTTATACCATCACCATTCCACAAAAGAGTTCTAAAAATGATCAAAGTCCTTTTCCTCTGCAAGTGTATCTTCCTCACCCACCAAAGTAGGACCAGAATACAAAATTAAAAGTATTTGTCCCAATTGCTGTGTTTGCTGAGGGGTGGGGGGGAGATGTGAAACAAGTGCATGTCATGCTCTGTGGTGCAGAGGCAGTATTTAAAAGCCAATGTTCAGGAGTGTTTTTGGGCTGAAACACTCAGTGTTTCAGGGCTACAATTCGTGCACACATCAGCAATTGGTCCTACCTGTTGTTTCTCCAGGCAGTAGACACTGGTGCAGGGGACAACAAGCTGCAAGGATAGGGGCAAAAATCCGTTTGCTTTTGAGCCTGTTTGTCAGAGCATGTGATACCAATCAGCAACCCTGCTTCCTGTCCCCTCTTCATCCTGTCCTTACCGAGACTAAAGCTCTGGCTGCTCCCCCCTCTACTGCTTTCCCATTCTGTCCTTCTGTTGCTGTTAAATTGTCAGGTTCTTCTCAGTTAATTGAAACAGAGTGAAACCCAAATGAAACAGCAGGATGTAGTTACGGTTTGGATTTTGGTGTCGTTTGGAAGCGTTTATTTGCTCAGTCTGCAAATGGCTGTGTGGCAGAACAGTCTCATGCACAGAGCCAGGCTAGCTTCTCTCTGCAGAGGTGGATTTTTTTGTAAATCTGGAATCCAGCAGTGTGCTGTGAAGCTTTAGTTGGTAGTGCCCATCAGCAGAAATTCAAGGCAGAAGCAGTTCTTCGTCTATTGTGTCATAACATACTTGTCCTACATCAGCTCAGGATTTCCTCTGTAGTGCTCAGCATTAAAACCCATCTTTTTACAGAATTCAGTTTTCTTTTACATGGTCGGTATGCTAACTGGGAGAAATGTAAATTATCTCTCAAGTCCTATGCTGTTAAAGTTACATCTAGGTTAACTAATTTCTGGTGTTGCAGGCTAAGCTCACTAATTTGGAGACACATCCTGTTCCAGCAAAGAGTTATGTAAACACTTTCTGCCAGAGCCTTTAACAGTTTTATTTTCCCCTCTCTCTTTTCTTGATGGACATGAAGCCTCTTCTTTCTTGAGTTTGACACATCCATAAACAAGCTTCTTGGCAGGAAATACCGTATTCTTGTGAGGGCAGAAATGTGTTCTCAGCAGCCTCATGGCCTGGTGCTGACGCCTTGATGATTGTGCCAGAGGCCAGTTTTATAAGACAGGATCTGGTTGAATACCCCAAAATCAGACACATGACAGTCTCTTAGGGGAGACCTTAAAACAGTCTCTTCCCTGCTGATTTGTTCTGCTCTGCTGGGGCAGGGCAGGGAGCCCTGTACATGACTTGATGAGTTTGTAACTTGGTATGCACATACCAGGTTATGCGTTAATGCAGGTAAATGCATTAGAGATGGCAGGAAGGAGGTAGTAATAATTCCATCCTGCTTTAGAAGGGTGATGATAATGGTGATAGAACTGATCTTTTCTTCTGCTAAGTTCTTCCATTCTGTGAAAAATGGCCAAGCTGGAAAGACTGAAACTTCTCCCTCTCCCTAGGCCTTGCTACAAATGCTTTGGTCATTGAGGTCCTCCTGTGGTCTCTCCTTGTATTTCCAGCTGCTGATACGTTTTCTGTCTACGTAGGGTTGTATTTTATTAATATATTTAGAGAAGCATTTGTAAGTCATTAAAATACTTGGCCGGGAAGGATCTAGCAGTACTAGGCAAGGACCATGGCAGGCAAAACACTTTGTAACTAGATTACTGTTCAGACCTCAGCTGCATCATCATTTGGCATAAAATTACGATCCTTGACGGCTGTGCGGGGTTACATGAATTGTGTCAGTCTAGACATGTTTCAGTATATCCTTCACAGAAGAGTGACTTTCTATCTGGCAACACTACAAAGGAGCTTTATATTTACCATGGCTGATGTCTTCTAAACGGAGAGATAATGTAGTGAGTGGTGCTACTAATTGTGAAGTTGCTGTGGGGAGAAGAAATGAGTAGTAATCAGTAGGGCTTGCAAACAGCTCTTTAAATGTTAACAAAAAGTACGTTTTGCACAGAGCTGTGGTCCCGCCTCTCTGGAGTGGAAGCTGCAGGTATTTCTAGTAGGACATAAAAAATGCATCCTATCGCAATAACTTCCTTGTGTCTATTGAGACAGAGCAATGTTTGTTGCAGTCTTAGGTCCTTATCCCTGTTTGAAGACCACAACCATGTTTTGTGCCAAAAATTCTGTTCAGAGAGCGAACATTTCAATAGAAAACTGGGCCAAGGCATGGCAGTGACTATTTCCTGACACAGTGTCAGTGAGAGAGAAATCAAGCCACTTTCCTTTATCTTAAATTTCCATAAACTTCATGTGGTGGCATCTTAGCCTGGCACGTTTTCAAGGGCCAACCTTTGTTTCATGATAGCAGGAGTCAGTAAAAGTATCACTGAAATTCAGGCCTATCCTGAGCATCAGTAAGGCCATCTCAGAAACGGAAATAGAAATGCCTAAAACACGTCATACTATAATTATTCAGATTTGAAATTACTCTTTAGACTTCTACTGATTTGTAAAAGCCTCTTCTTTTTTGACCAAGGTACAGGGTGAACATGCAGTGGGTAAAAGTGGGGGGAGGGAGGGAGGGGTTTGTGTTCTGGACCTACTGATGCATCCTCAGCTGCTTTCTGTCAGTGTTTGCTTATTTCTGTTCTCCAATTACCACATCAATTAAATGAGGAGATAAGCAACTCTGAGGCAGTTGAAAGCCAGACACTAGCATGGACTGCAGTCACTGCAGGTTTCAGAGACGTCTCTTTTTTGTGACTGTGCAATATCCTGCTGTGTTTTCCCCTTGGCTGCCTGAGGGCTTCAGGAGGCATGGCCTGTCTCTGGAAATCCCTCTGGAGAGTCCCATGAGAGAAACCTTCTCACAAGAAGAGAAGTGACTCGTGGTGGTATCAGGGACAGATTCCTTAGAGGCAGCTCGAGTAGCTATTTTTACCATATGCCTTACAGACAACCATAATTTGTCTTTTTCTCCGTTTTTGACATGGAGCAAGTAGTTCTTCTTACCACCGTGTGGTTATCTGAACTGCTGAGCTGCTGTGTACTTGGATATAATCGTCACAGGGAGCTCCAAATAGCTCCAGGTCTGGAGAGCTTCCAGGCTGGGCTGGCAAAGCTGGGTGGGAGGTTTGAGCAGTGAGTGTGGCAGGCATGCTGCTGCCTCCTCCAGGGCTGTTCTCCCTTTTTGCTGCCAGTATGTTGCTTCCAGGACCACACCTGGCCTCTCTCCCCACTGCAGGTGGTGTAACACATGCCTGTGGTACTGTCTGGTTTTTGAGATCTGTTCTGAGCATCTTGACAATCAGCAAAAAAAGCAGTACAGTATTTTACACCAGCAAGGTGTTTTTTAAAGCACCCTCTGTCACCTCTGCAATCCAGAAAGGCCTCCTGTGCACAAGTAGCTGGCAGCATGGGTGGTGCTTGAGCAGGTGAGCCAGGAAGGCATGGCATTGGAGGAGGGTGGCTCTCTTGGCATTTGTGTAGTGTTGCTTTGTTGCGTCTTTAAAACATTTATTATATTCTGGTTGTTTTCCTTAGCAGGCCAAGCCAGACCAGTGAGGCAAGCATGCATTTGAATTAGCTTGGGGATTCTGCATGCCAGCCTGACGTAGGATGTTAAACTGCTGATGAAAAGAGAATTTATCTGCATTCCTTTTAAATGTCCAGCTGTTATCTCCTGAGAGGAGAGGAGTCAAATGCCTAGGAAAAATCATGTGTCACCCTGTTCAACTGGAAAAGTCAGAGGGGAGTGAGGGATGGTGCCAGGCTCGATACAGCAGGAGAATATCAGGGGAGGAGTAGGAGTGGAGTGTGGGATGGAAGGTGTGTGCCTTTCCTTCAAAGCAGGGCAGATGGCTATGGACCGTGCAGGAGGTGCCTTCCCTCCCTCCCCTTCCCCACTCCCAGTGGCCTGGGGCTGCCTTGCCGGCATGGATAGCTCTGCCAGGGATCCTCGGGCCTCTGACCCCCTGGGCTGTCTGCTCCTGGTGCTGCTGTGTCAGGGCTTTGAGCCTGCAGAGCTCAGGGGCGGGTGCTGAGCTGAACCTGGTCATCCCACTCCTCAGGGGGAGCCAGGATTTGAAGGGATCTGCCTGTAGCAGATCTCTTCTGATGGGTAAGAGGATGTGCCCTAGGGATGGCAAGACTCCTCTGCCTGACTGTGGGAAAGTTTCTCACCTCTTCATTGGAGACAGCTCATTGTTCCTCTTCTGCTTCAGATTTGGCAAGAGCTGTGGTAGTCTTGACCCCAGGGCAGAGGGGTGGTACCTGGTGCTTTCACAGGAAGGGGAGTTAGCTGGGTGCACTGCAAGCCAGGGGCAGAAAAATCAACTTTCTGCGTGCCAGAGAAGAGCAGCTTCCTGTTTGCAGCACGGTGGAATTTTCAATGAAATCAGCAAGAGCAGGAAAATCTGGGAAGACTTCTAGAAGTACATGAAACCTGAACATGTCTGGAAAAGCCCAGACTGGAGGGAAAATACAAAGGTGCTCATGACCTTGCTTACATTACTGTGTGCCAAACATGGTGTCAGTGTGTGGAGGCCAAATTGACAGAAACAGAGTTTCCTTTATGGCCCTGGCAGAATTCTGCACTCTCCGAACTGGTAGCATTGAAACCAGAGAACACCAGTTAGCCCCTTCCTATTCAGCCATCCTGAAACAAAAAGCCCTTGAAAACCACTCTGCAACTGCCCACTGAGTGTTTTGATTGTGAAAATACCAAACAAAAGCCTTTATTACCAGCGTATTAGGCATTTCACTGAGAATAGTGTTTTTAGCAGATGTTGTAGGCTGTAGGTCTTTGAATACACTCATTCTGAGCTCTTCCCTGGAAAGGGAGCAGTCAGGGATTTCCCCAGCTGACTTCTCAGCAGCAGAGAGCCCTTGTGCTGGAAGTGAGCCATGCCCCCAGATCATAGGCTCGTTCCCTCTTCTGGGAATACTTGCTCATTTTCTCTGTGCACATTAAGTGTTGTGGCTGTTTTCTGCAGCTCCAGCTTGCAGTAGCCACTTGGAGGAGAAACTGTTGGGATAAAAAGCTCTGTTGACTTCTGCAGTCCAATAGACTCGTGAGTCAGGGGCTCACGGAAATTGTGTTCTCTGAAAAATACTTGCTTCTCCTTTCCTCTTCTCATCAAAATACACAGATAAATGCTTTCTTGGGATACACAGAGGTCCATGTTACAGCCCTGGGGCACAAGAGCAGTGTGAGTTTGGTGTGTATGCTTCCGTGGGAGTTTGGACCTTGGACTCTGGTAGACTGTCTGGCCAGCAGCAGGCTGTGCCTACATCAGTAGGATGTTTCGAATGTCTGTCACTTCACGTGCAGTTCCATCCCTGGTTTGCAACTCTGGTGTGTTCTCATTGTGGACACGTGCTTCATATGCAATATTGAAAATACTCTGCCATATTAAGCCTGTAGTGGCTGATTTTTACATCCCGCAGTCAGGAAAGTACTGTGGTGCTGGAAATCCCCTTAGGATAACACCTCAGGATTCAGTACCACTCCTGTTCACTGCTTGACTAAGCAATCAGTTTTGAAGAGAAACAAGTAAGGACAACTCTTTCTGACCAAACTGAGGTGATCAGTGATAGAAACTGAGGGAAGCAGGAGGCAGCATTGTGAGGCATGGGGTTCTTACCAGCCCGTGAGGTACAGCTCTGAGCTCTCTCATCTGCTACTCAAACAGCAGATGCAGCACCCTGGGGAAAACCTTACATGTTTTTAGTGTGTAATAGTCATTAACCAAGTGCATCTTCATTTCCCAGAGTAAACCAAGGTGTTTGCTCTGCCTTTACTGTTGCTGCTGTGACTGGCTACTCAGGTGTGACTTGTTCTATGAAATGTCTCCTGAAGTAAGGATATTTAAATGGGCAGTTTTAAAATTAGGAACAGGTGTAAAAGTAGATGCCTATGGATTGTTTGTTCAGATTTTTGGGACATTTCAGCACATGCAATCAAACCACTGATTGCTTTCCATGAGGTATTATCTAGTGCTGTTTCACTGACTTCAAGACATCATGAAAAGCCAAAAGAAATACATGTATTTTACTGGTGCCAATGTAAATTTGAGTCATCTGTAGATTTGAAGTATTACCCACTGTTTCCTATTTGGCTAGAAGGTTCAGAACTGGCATCTCAAAAGATGTTTAAGTAGCTTTAACAGGGTGCTTACCACTCTGCTGGCTCTGTGTCTTTGACAGCCAGGAAGACAAGGATGTTGTAGACCAAATGTAAAGAAATACAGCTCAGGCTGAACAGGGCTGGTTGAAAGGTGTGTGTGAAAAACAGACAAAAGGTGATATCATTGTTTTATCGGGTAACAGTCACCATAGCAACCAAACTTTACCAGGCATGAAGAGTTCCTCAAAGTCTTTCCACTGTGTTTCTTTTCCACGCAGCTTTTGTTACAGCAGGTGTGTGAAGGACCTCAGCTGCAGTGAACTGTGGCTCTACTGGGCTCTTTCCCATGGGACTGTGTGCAGTGTTTTCACAGCTATACCGTTTCTTGCACATGATGTCAAATCAGCCTCACGTGGTTTTGAGATTTCTCTGCCCATCCAAACACTGTGCATGTTTATTCCACTGGACTTGCTGTTCACCCTGGGAACATCATGGTGGGAATGGTGCTACTGAGCTTTCCCCAGAGCCTCTGGCTGCGGCAACCTTTGGAGCAGAGAAGCACCAAATTTACCCTACTCTGTTCTGTCACATCACTAATGCCACAAATGCATTAGGTCTGGCCGCTGCCACGTCTCATCTTTTCTTGTTTGTGTTCTGGGTCTTTTTCTCCTTGTTTTCATTGCAGAACACAGATTTTGGCTGTAGACTGTGCTGAGCCTTTCTGACGGCTGAGATAGGATATAAAAATTAAGATTTACATTAGGGGTGGATGGCAGTGAACTTTTAACTGGGAGGGAGAAGGATTGCATTACTTGAAAGCAGAGAGCGTGTTCCTTCGATGAAAGGACGTACAAAGAATACTGATGATCCTTCATCAACAAGGGCCGTCTTATGTCCTTTTTAATCTGGCTGGTAAACCAGCGCCTGAGTGTGTTGGGATAGACTGCTAACTTGGAATATTTCCCCGGCTGACTTTGTGAAAGCCCTTCTGTTGCTGCTGGAGCCGGGCGCTGTCCTTCTCTCCAGTGATAAAAGGCTGCCGTACCCAGGCCTTCCTGGGAACTGCAGGCTGCTGAGCTGGGATTTCAAGAGGATCTGTGTGGTCTCTGCAGAGCTGGGGAAGCTTTCGCAAACTTCAGGGTATTCATTCCCGTTTGGCTTATATGGGAGCTGGCAGTCGATCATTATTGAGATGAAAACAAGCATACTCACGTAGCAGCACCGCAACAAGGCAGGAGGGAGAGCTGGATCACTGCAAAGTGGTCGTAGGCAGCAAAGCACGGACTCCATGTAAACACACAAAGTTCCCAAGTGTAAGGTTTGATGCTGCAAAATCTATGTCCCAGTTGAGCCCAGCTCCATGTCATTCTTAAAACACCTTTTTTTTTCCCTTTTTTTCCCTTCTCTTCCAAATCTTACTTTTTTTTTTCCTCTGGGCTATCTATGCTGAGAGTTTGGGTCGCAGAGAAAAGCTCCTGGAACAGTCCCGTGTGTGTAGGAGTGGGCTGAGCAGGCAGCAGCCATCAGCTCTACAATAGGGAGCTGCACAGGAAGAAGCACCTGCCCCGTGCCACATGCTTACTCCTGCCCAGGATTTCTGTCTTGTTCACTTTTTCTTTCCCTCATAGACATACTTGTAATGTGAAAATATTATGAGGTGCCTTTTTTCCATTTTGTCACACTTCATGTAATTAGCTTTTGGTTCAGAGTTGGTAAGTAAGTACTGATAACTATATTAGCATTTTGTGTATCTGTGCTTATTTCTTACTGTGATTCAATGCATACAAGATGATGATCCACCAGAGAAGTTTGTTTACTCTTTTGTCTGCTCTGTCTCTGACCGTGAATTCTAAAATGGTGAATGTTACAGATACCAGTCTTTGGAAAAGTTTAATGTAAGAACTACCTCCTGTATTATCCTAGTAGTAGTATGGAAAATATTTTCAGCATGTCAACCCAGAACAAGACAACTAGTGATGCACTTCCAAGCTGAAAGGTTGTTTCTGTTTTGAAAATAGTTTTCTATGTCCTTTTCTCCTGATCCAGAGAGAAGAAACTGAAAGCAAGAGTGCAGGAGTTATTGAGTGCTTTGGAAAGACTCACGAAGAGCAGTGAAATCAGACATCAGCAGTCTGCAGAATTTGTTAATGACCTTAAAAGGGCAAACAGGTAAAGGATCTACCAGCAGATGGATGCACCATTGATTTTTTTTTGCTGTGTTCTTGGAAAGCACTGTAATAGTCCCCTCAGCTTAATGAGAAGTTTCTGGATCCTCACATTCCATCCACATGTTGACACTCTAGGGTTATAGTAAGAGATGGGGGAGGCATAAACCTCCCATGTAGGCCACTGGCAACTACATAGTTAAGAACAGAAAGCAGGGAAGTAGGTTAATCTTAAGGGAATTGCTACTAGTGATTGCACAATTAAAAAAGGAAACAAAAGATTTATGAATCTGTTACTTTGTTTGAAACTGCTCCATTTTCTTTGGCTCCAGCCTCTTCATTAATTACCTGTCTTGGACAATCACACCTAAATTCCGTTGCTCACTCAGGGCATTTTACTTGCACTGTGTTTGGATGGCCTAGGACCGTGGTGGACTGCAGTTGCCCTTCCTGCAACCAGCCTGTTACTCACAATGTAGTTTTCCTTAAAGTGTATTTGAAAGCCTTTGTGGTGAGAAGCAGCACCCTTCTCAAGCTTTCCGACCCAGTCAAGGTTGAGGCACAGAAGCTACTCAGCAGCTAGCAAGTTAGCACAAGATGCCATCCTCCAAATGTAAATCTTGTATTTTTTAAGTGAAAAATGCAAAATCAGTCCTGGGTTTTCTAAGCAGATTCTGGCCATCCTATGTTTTTATAAATCATGTTTAATGTTGTGGTATCTTGACTCACAAACAGTGCTATGAGAGGTCATCAACAGTAACCTCCATTTGCCTCTTTGAACCATGTTTCGTTTTCTTTACCAGTTTACTGGTGAAGGTGTGTACTTTCCCCAGGAAAGACATTAGCATTGATCTGGATTTGGATCAAAAGGTTTGGATCTAATCCATTTTAAAGCACTGGTAAATTTTGGGAAGGTGATCAGTACCCAACCTTTGGAGGTCCTTGAAGGTGGGGCTTTGGGGTAGATTTTTTGTAGCACTTGCTCTGAACAAGCCTGTGTGAATTACCTTGTATGCCTGTGTTTTTAACAGCAACTTGGTAGCAGCTTATGAAAAAGCAAAGAAAAAGCATCAAAATAAGCTGAAGAAACTGGAATCACAAATGATGGCTATGGTGGAGAGACATGAAACCCAAGTAAGAATGCTCAAACAAAGAATAGCTTTACTGGAAGAAGAGAACTCCAGACCACACACCAATGAAACTTCACTTTAAATGCATCTTTTTAAAGGATGCTTAGTGCCATTACAACTTACTTTCTTTTGGAGGTTGACTTTTAGGTAGCTTCAAATGCTAAAAGCTCTGATTGTCAATGTTGACAAAACTTAAAAGCACCTGCTCTGGGATCCCAGAGAGGTGTCATGGGGATAATAAAAGTGTTAACCTTAAGGACTGTTTCATAATGTAAAATGGCAGTGCCTGAATCATGCTATAATTGTGTACATTGTGTTGTTATGTCTGTATTCATACAGCTTCTCATCCATTTTATCGATGTCCTGTGAGTGACAGTGTCACACAGCAGAATAATTCATGTTAAGAGGTTTTCATTTGGGTAGTTTGGAGATCATATGAGAGTTTTCCCAAACCTGGAGCTCCCTCTGCTCACAAGTCCATACCGTAGCTTCAAGACTCGCTGTTGTGGTTATACCACCAAACAGGCAGCTGCAGAGTGGGGAGATGACAGGCTGGCTGGCTTTTTTTTTGCACCCTGCTTGCAGTTCTGCTGCTCACAGTGCAGATCAGGTAGGAGAACTCCTGTTGATTTGGGAAAAAACCAAGAAAGCGTAGTTGCATCTCTGAAAATTATGATAAAGCTGTATTTCTTACAGTGTGTAAGAGGGCCAAAGGCTGTGGGTTTCACCATGCCACACAGCCTGTGCCAAGAGTGGGTAAGAAATTACAGGAGACCTCCTGGTACTTATATTGCATGGTGTTTGCAACTACTTTGTAAAAAAGGTTGGTTTTTCTTGCTATATACACTATATCCAAGGTTTTCTTTAAGAAGCTGGGCCATTTTTGTCATGTGTATTGTGCTTATTACAGCTTACTGTGATCAAGAGGTAGAATGTCTTCTTTTGATACTTTTTTTTTGACCAAAAAAGGTACTTATAAGGAATGTACCTGTTTAATATTGAATGCATAGGCACAAAACTATAAATGTGTAGATGTATGGATATCCAGCCACAAACAGAATGTGAATGGTGAAGTCTTACAGCTTCTTAGGTTAGTTTTTGTTACTGCTAACATTCTCTTGTTAAAATCACGTATTACTGTATTATCAAACTGACTGAAGTGCAAATTTTGGCTTGTTAGGTTAATGAACATTAAGCAAATTATGGGGATCAGGTTGATTTCTGTAGGGGTCCAAATACAGGAGTCTGCCATAGCACCTGTTATATTCAGAATTTGCTTATTTTTGACAGAGTATGTAAAACAGCTTTATGTGTGTTTTAAAAAGCCAAGCTAGAGTCCCTTCACTATGTTAGCCTGCTGCTGTGTTATGCCTCTGCTTTGCATTTTCCAGGCTGATTTCCAGTGAGTCTGATTTCAGGAGATGTTTATCCTTTTTGCTTTACATGTTGCGAGTTGCACCTCAAGTTTTTTACTAGCGTATTTAGAGTTATGATAACTTCTCTCATTTATTCCTCCCATTATTAGTACCAAGGAAATACTTTTAGAGGACTTTTTTTTTGCCTACTGTTGGGTTAGGTCAAGCAGACAACACAGTTGTGGGAATTTGTGTTCAGAATATGGCATTATTAAGTCTGGGTTACGTCTGGAACTGTAGTAGTTGGTTTTCCATCTCTTACTACTGTTGTCTTCTATCCTTAGTCATTCGTACTTCTCTGGAGTCTGGTACATCATCCACAAAGCCAGCATCACATGTGATTGATTGCAACAGCAAATTAAAACAATGCTGATTTCAAAACTTTTAGGTAGTGATGTTCTGGTTTTGATCAGTCCTCTTTCTCAAAATAATTGCACTTCTTCATTTATAATGTGAATAGAAATTTTTGCAAATGAGTCTCTTGAGGGAGGAGGCACACTGATTTCTTCTGTCTTTAGGGTTCTGCTTAGAAGCTCTCTATGATGTTTCACTTTTTTGGCCCAATTTTTCACCCCCAGGAAGATGGTGGTTTGCCATCAGCTTTGGTGGTAGCTGAGCACACTTGTTCTGAAGAAACACAAAGAAAAGTATCCACCATGTGCTGTGGCAAAAATGCAATTACACTTTTGTCTTGGGCATCTGCTGCACCCGTGTGACTTGAGGTCACCTCAAATGTCCATGTGAAATACCTTTCACTGAAGAGGACCAGAAACCACTACTGCACTGGGCTGCCTCTTAGGCTTGTTTTTCTCCCTGTTTACAATAATGGAATCACAGAATGGTTTGGATTGGAAGAGACCTTAAAAAGCATCTTGTTACAACCCTCTTCTGTGGGCAGGGACATCTTCCACTGGACCAGGTTCCTCCAAGCCCCAACCAACCTGGGCTTGAACACTTTCAGGGATGGGGCAGCCACAACTTTTCGGGGCAACCTGTGCCAGTGCCTCAGCACCCTCACAGTAAAGAGTTTCTTCCATAAAAAAATTCAGATACTCTTATACAGAGGCATAAAAAGCTGCAGCCTCAGTGCCTTTTCCAGGCCTAACAATTTGCTGATTCTTTTTCACTATGTTTAGCATTTATCTTCCCTGCCAACTGTGTTCTAGAAGTTCTTTAGAATAAATTACAAATCATGAGTAAATGTAAACCACTCCCATTTTTTCCCTTTAAGAGTTGTAGATGAAAAAGCAGCACTGGTACCATCCAGCCTCAGCAGTAGCCATATTTTGCCAGACCACCAGTTCAGTTATTTGCCTCAGCAAGCAGCTATTGCATCATTGGTTGTCATACTGGAGAAGATCAACAGGGAAGTGGTCACAGGTTTAATGGTGTGAAAACTGTTCAAAAGTAATAATCAGCTGCAGCTCCAGTGTACCCTATTAAAATGGCACCAACCCTCAGAAAAAAGGCCAAAAAAACCCAAACTCCTTTTATGCAACTCTGAAGTACCAGCACACCAGAAATACCTGAGTGTGTATCAGTTACACCAACTTAACTCTTAACACTTGTTGCAGAAATAATAAATTTGCAAAGCAAGAAAGAGGTGGTTCTTGCCAACCTAAGTCCATTCATGAATCAATGATTGGACTTTTTTTTTATTTTCTTAAGTCACCAGAGTGCATGAAACTTTGTATTTCACAGAATGCTCAGAAAAAACATTTTTTTCTAATTCTATGATGTATAAAATCTTCACCAGCTTGAATGTACTGTTAGCTATTGCAAAGCACATGTGACTACATTTGCATTCATGTCATGTTCTACTGGTTTTATTAGAATTTTCTCCTCCTTTAATACTACACCATGAATTGTAACTTTAGAAACTTTTCACCTTACTGAATTAGCTTTAAATGTTTGCTACCTTTTAGTTTCCTAGCAGCTGTAAAATAGCTATTTTGTGTTCATTTGATATAGAATTGTAAAAACTGCATTTATTTATACAGAGGCATTTATAATACTTATTTTACAAATGTTCTTATATTCTGAATAAATTTCTAATGCTGTTTCTTTGCCTTGGGAGTTGTTGCACTGTGGCTTGTCACCTTACTGTTGCATGGGACTACCTTGGCACAAAGGTATCTCATTGCCAAGATAAGTTACTGAGGGAGATGGTTTGACATTGTCAGGAAAGTTCGCATAGTAGAGCCATGACAGTTGTTAACTTAGATCTGGCCACAGGTATTAGCTGGGCTCAAGAACATCAGTACTTCCCACAAACCCTCTACGGCTTCAATGAACACTTTATAGAAACGGAAGGGCACATGTGAAACTGTTTCCACACATCCAGTTCTTTTAATAACAAGTTATGTGTACCAAAACAAAAACAAAATACTCAATATTACATAAAAATTCTAAAATCACTGATTGAAGTTCACGTACTTCCTTTCTCCAGTATGTATAACACACTTAAATTCTTTTTTTCCATTGTGTTGAATGGGCTCCTCATCCCCTTTACAACTGACTTTAGAAAATATTCCTTTCCTGGCACTAGCTATAATCACTGCTGCTGACTGGCTTAAGGCAACACGTAAACATTCTACAGTGAAAGAAGAACCTGTGCCAGCAGCACAGGCTTCACATTTCACAATGACCAGCAATCCTTATATTCATACTTCAGTACTTCAATAAGTTTATTTATAAAGTAATTTAATTTTACAGAGGAAAAAATAACAATATAGAAGAAAATGCCAACTTCGTTGTAGTCTCTTAAATGGTGTGCTTCGGTTTCTGAATCAATTCATAACAAAATCACAATTGTCAGTACAGCGGATGTCACACGTAGTTACAGATTTTATTTAATACAATTGAAGAGCTGACTAATGCAATCTTTCTTCAAAAGAACATAATGGAAGTTGAATAAAATCTGTAATGATTTTAACCCTTTAGCTGTACGTACTTTCTACTTAATTAGCACTGATGTGCCACTTAACACACACAGAGGAAAACAGATTGAGTTCTTGAGCTTTAAACAAATGGGAAGACATCACCCTTCATGCATGAGCCATACCACAGAGCACTGGCTCCTGTTTTCTGTGAGGCATGCAGTGCTGCCCTGGAAAGTGTCGTCGTTTGGAAGCAATACCCCCATCTGGGTCCTGGAACGTGAACACCAGTCGAGCATTCTGCCTGAATTAACAACCCCACACCTTCTTCCAGGGGCGGGGGGGGGGGGGGGAGGTCTGTTTTGCTTTTTAATGGTAAAAGTGCCTTACAAACCCAGCTAAACTGCTCCTCAGGGATGAAGTTCAACTTCCATATTGTGTAGTGCCATGCAGACACAGGATAGTTCTGTTGCAAGTACAGGCATGAGAAGTATTTGCTAAGAGTTCTTAATCATGCAGTTTTCCATACTTTTTCTGCATAAAAAATTATGTAACCCATCAGCAAGATAAAAATTTTATCTCCACAGTTTAGTAATTTTGATCAAACATGCTTAAAAAAATTTGCAAAGTTTTTCTCACTGTTGGAAATGTGTCATAGAGAACTGTGTTTGCAGGATGTGTTTTCTTAAAAAGCTATGAATGCCTTATTCTAAAATGATTATTGCTCCATGAGCTGTAATCATTTTCTTAAAGGCACTGAACTGTAACCCATACTGGAAACAAGAAGCTAGTTCTTCTGATCAACAATATAAATGCTTAGAAATGACAAAATACTCTGTTTTCAATAAAATCCATAGAGACCTTTTCAAATTTAAGCATTCTGTACTCTGTGAAATGTTTACAATTACTTAAAAGGAAGCGCTTTTTTTCCTGGAAGAACTGAAGGAGGACTTGAAGACACTTTTGACTTCCCAGAGGCATCCAGAGCTGAGAACAATTTAAAGATAAGGGTTTCTGTAAAGCTGAATCTGTACAAAAAAGTTAAGTCTCACTGAACCGAACCTTTTCGATGGAAAGACAAGTTAAACCCCAAGCATTTTGTTTTATTGTACTGCTACCAATCTGGAATAGTTCCTCTGGTACAATCCTGAATATGGCCAATGTAATTGTTGTTTATGTTGACTTCCTTTTAAGTTCACAACCTACATGAAAAAGTGAAATGCACACACAGCACAAATCCTACTGCATCTATCAGTGCTTACGTACGGGATTAAGAACAGTGCAAATACTAGCATTTAGCCTACTTCCATTCTTGAACTACACTATTGCTATAAATGCATAAGAACAAAAACCTATTATGGAAGAGTTTCCTAAGTCTAATTTACTGTAAAAGCACCTTCAGTTAGTTTGTATAAATTTACCATATCTTAAATAATTTTGGTTGTTTCAAAAGCTGAAGTATCGTAATAACAAAAACAATTTGAAATTATGAAGTCGTGTATAAGCACCAGATTATTTAACATTTACAGTGCAAGACTTAAAATCGGTTTATTTACAGAAATTAAATCAAGAAGAGAGACTATTCTACTAATTCTCAATAACTACGAGCTTCCTAACACATTTAGAATATAACCTCCTAACTCAAAACATGAAGGCACCTGGCTTTACCTCTGGAAGAGAAACCTGTTGCTCAGAATTTGTAACAAAACCCCAGGTATCTGAGGATTAAGCAGCCCACTGACCCCGCAACTGGGCAGCCAGTTACCCCTGGAGCAGCAGTGCTGTCTTGCACCACAGGATAGTGGAGTTTGGATTCTTAATGTAGACTCTGCTCTTCACACCATAATGCCATGAGTTCAAAAGCAAATCACTACATTAAGTAAAGGTTGGAAGAACTCTGTTCTTATCTGAAATTACAATCTGAGAGCAAACATGTTAGAAGTAGCCAGACCCAAAGCCTGCCTTGTTTTTAAAAGTAACTGTTACATCTATAACAGCTGCAGGTAGGTGAAGGAAAAACACTAAGTATTGTTCTCAAATCACCAAATTAGTTCAGGAAGGTTGGAGCACAACACAGAAGCCTGCAACAGTGATTAGGCCCAGGATTTCATTAGAAACTATTTTACGCATGTTTGGTCTAAAGAATTTATACTGTGTTAAAAAATAACTTTGATTGTGCAATAAATAAAGCTATTTCCCCCTCTCCTTCCCAGAACCACTGTTGCCAGACTTCAAACTGTGCAAGACAGTTACTTTCAAAAGCTGGATGATTGATGTACATCAGGGAGCTGAAGTCAGCAGCACTTCAGTCACTTAACTGGGCAGGCCACTCCTCAGTCCAAGGTCAAAGTATAGAAGCATTCTGCGAAGGAGAGATGCTAAAAACCTCATGCTAAAGCAGGGAGTTGATGTAGTACTAGAAACTGCACACTAGTACCAGATTCCTAGCACCACACAGCTCTAGGTTTTTCTGCTAAATGTTTGTTTACTCCGTAAGTTGATTCCAAGAACACTGACTGACCGTTCATAATCTGAATAACCCCTAACATGGCAGCATTCTCAAATTGACAGTGTTTGTTTTTCAAGTATCTCGACACCAGCTCTCGGGTCTGACATGCAAACAGTTCCTATTTCCCTGTGTCTAGATCCTGTAAAGTAAAAACTCATAGAACTAAAGCCTGTATCTTACTATTTCTTCACTGCTTTATGGAAGATAATGTAAACAGTACTTCTAAACTTAGAAATACAATTATAAAAGGATGGTGAAATAAGAACACAAAAAATAGTAAACAAAACGTTCACCACGCAGGGCATGACGGAGCCCACCAAGTGGATCACGTGCCACCACACTTACATAGTTTTAGAATAAACCTTACTAAGAAAGCAGAAAGCAATGCTACTACAGGAAACGGTACCCTTATACAAAGAAGTAAGTTATTGCATATTTATCACATTTATTTGCAACTCACATTAAGGCTAGGTTTACTAAAATCATGACATATGTATAAGCTTCACTTTGGGTTGCTTAGTGAAGCGACCAATGTCTCTTATACTGAACCAACCTTTCACTAAGAAGAAAAAAATGACACAGTAAACAGGGCAGCCAGCATCTCCTATTCATAGAACATGCTTCCATTGTTCTAAAGACTTCGTCTTGCCTGGGACAGGACTTCCCAAACAGATGACAGATGCTCCAAGTTCACTGTTTCATCAACATCCCCATTATTTCACAGAGTACTAAATGATCTATAACTAATTTATCTGAAAAGTCAACTTATTTATAAAAAGATTTCCACAGCCTGTTATTTAATTATGCCTTAGGAGAGTCCTGTTAACTCCACAGGCAGTAGCAGCCTCAGAATATGATACAAACTTCTGCCTCACCATGAGTAAAGGCACTTTTGCTGGGAAATCAACTAAAAAAACACTAAAGAAGTAACTAAAGATTAATTTTCACCTGAAGCTGAATAATGTAACCTCCTCCAGCATTATCCTACCTTCTCAATTACTCTTCTTTGTCATTGTATGGCCTTTGGATACATTTAAGGAAAAAAAAAGGAAATAAAAGTGAGTCAAAGCTAGATTGAGCTATTTCACAATTTGGTCTTGAAAAACAAGGCCCTCAGAACCCTTGTCCTCCAGAAGGAGGAAATGCTGTAGTCCATTTCTCTTGCTGACTGATACAGAAGTTGAACACTCTCATGGCCAAAATTATTACAGCATTAGAGTTCCAAATCACCTGGTGCCAGGCAGGTGAATAAACCAGGAGAAAGTTCTAAAGCTATTTCTGAGGAAAACACTAGGTAACAGATCAGGTAGGGTAGATGAAGTAGGGTGGTTGAAGGAAGACCAGGATTTTGGTTTTGGATGACATATATGAGTTGCATAAAAACTCAGTGCATGTACATACACTACCAAGGGCGTAGTTCATTCAATCTATGAAGTTATCAATTACCTCTATTCTAGAGAAAAGTCCATTTTTAAATCTGGGACATGCTTGCTATCACAAGCTGCTGTGACAAATTATTTCAGTGCATTTCTCTCCACTGCAAAGCACATGCTCAAAACCCACTGACTTGAAGGTGATGTAACAGCTCATCACCTCAACTCTTACAGGTTTTTTGTTCCTCCCCTCCATCCCCACCCCATCTTTCATGTTTTTCCTAAGAAAGCACTGTAGCTGCGAATGACTGAGGCTAGATCATTTAAATGCTAACTGCAAGTGCAATTCAATACTACTGGATATATACAGAGCAGATACACTACACAAGAGATCTGAGGGCAACAGCACAGAATACAATACTGAACACCCTTGGAATAGTTATTGGAAGCCTGATTAAGCTGTTCAGTGTCACACAATGCCTCTATTATCCATGCACCTGCCTTCCTCCTCAGCAAGATCTACAGAGGCTTATTTACATTCAGTATAAATTCTACACAAGTAACCTCTCACAGACAAGTTTAAGCTTTTCTTCTTTTGCAAGCAGCTGCTTTGTAACTTCTTATGCAGCTGTGGGCAGTGCACAAGAGTTAAGTTTAGACACTTTGAAGGGCTGAGTTCTACCCAGTTTGAGTGTCGTTATCGAAGACCAAGGAAGAGTAGGTACAAAAAGTCAACATGCTATAGATTTGACTCAAGTACTAGTGATTGCCAGCCAACAAAAACTATCAGTGTTAAGGAGGGAAGGTATCTGGGACAAACAATCAGTACAGAGAAAGGATGACAGGCTGAGGCTAGGTATGAAATGTGCAACTTGGTTTCAAAATCACTAGGACAGAGGTGTCCTCTGAGAATTAGTTTCATTGCCACTGCTTAATATTGCAATGTCCTACAAAATAATGACTAACAAGTCCAATAATTTACATCAGAACAATTAAAAGGTTAGCAAACTGGTATACTCCAACAGTTAAAAAAAAGTCGATGACATTCTACAAAACACACGGCAAGTTAAAATAAAAAAAATTTAAAAACCACAAAAAATAAAACACAAGTAAAAAGAATGCCCTCTAATGCACAGCTAGGAACAAGTGAACTGAACATTGGAAAGGTACTTTTGTGGACAAAGGCTAGACTGCATTTAAAGTGCAACACTTGACTATGCCACTCCCATACTGCAAAGAGAACAAACCCTTCCAAACCAGCAGTCAGTCCCTGCATTGCATTTAAAAACAAACAAACAAAACAAAATAAAAAACTCCTGAGAAAGAGTAAGGCTGGATAAGAAACCCCCTCAATTGCAACAGGCAAGTCTGATTCTTATTCCTAGTAAGTTTGCTGTCAGAGGTCAAAACTTTTCATTATGGCATCATGGTCAAACTTGAAACTCAAGAAAGCTCTTGATGAAAAAGCAAATTTGTAATGGCCATTGCATGCCATAGAATGTCCCTCTACATGTTCTGGCAGTGGGTCTTCACTGGAGAAACACATCTTAAATGCTGCTTCTGCTTAAAGAGAAAAAAGCATGAAACATTTTAAATGAGCAGTTGCCAATAAAAGTATCAGTAACAACACAAAGCCATACCTCAAACATATATTCAATTAATATTTATAACCAAACCTGTATGTTTGGTCATAAACAGAAGAAGAGTCAAACAGCCATATTTACAAGTTGTCTAGAGGCTAGAATAAAAGTCACTGCAATCTGGAAACACTTTCAATAGCCAGTTTTACACATATAATATTGTTTCACGAGCCATTTCTTAATAAGGAGGAAAAACATTGGCACTCTTTTCCGAGCAGTAAGTAAAGAACTGTGTGCACTCTGCTGCAGCTTATTACTAGCAAGACAGAAAGCCTTGGAAAAACACTCAATTATCAGCACTGTGTTGACTCAGATGCTATTTTCCTAAACTAGCTTTTAGTTACTTTTTGACTCAGCCACCTGGTATATCAGTCAGCCTTTATAATTACGGAAAAAAATTGCAAAACCAACATGAAACAGTATCTTTTCCATTAAAAAACAAACAAAACCTCAGACTACCTTGGAAAAACATGGCTTTATAAGATTTGGTAGCTTGGCATGAGGAAAAACCCTCAACCATCATTATTCGGGTGCCTTCAGCCTGCAGCACAGGGCAGTGGATGAAAATTCTGACTGCACTTGCCTGTTTCAAAGTTATCTTGAAGTCTTCTTGGATTAAGCCTTTTTTCACATTTCTGGTGAAGAGAATGACCATAGATTACACATTTTATGATAAAGAAATGACATTGTATTTTTCAGGGGTATAGTTTAAGCATCATCTAAAAGGCATGCTGGTTTATATTTGCTTTGACACACCTCATGTGTGAATTATTTTACCTCTAACTCAGCATGAATTCTGTCATGTTACTTTATGTAGCAAACAGGCTGCAAGTCCACAAGTCTTTCAGAAGCATGCAACCTTTTAACAGTCAACAAAACAGTTTTAAAATGCAGACATTTATAGGAAAATTTTGAGTACTTTCTAACTGTTTTAAGATGGAAGGGTCTTGCATATGATGGTGTGGAATCAAAGTTGTGCATGCATAAGCCCACTCTTCAATCAGCTTGTCCCAAAAAAGGCAAGGGGAATGTATTTGCAAACATGCTGCTAACTGCCAATTAAATTAACATGCTTTAGAGACACAAACTTAGAACTCTCCAGGGAAGAGTTGTTTTAGGCCCAGGTATTGCTGCTGTAAGTACACAAATACAGAAAAAACATGGCCTTTTGCACTCTCTGCAAATTAAGAGTTTCCCGGCCTTCAAATTACATCAGAAGATTATCACTGGGACACAAAATATTTAAACTTCAAAAGACTGACAATCATAAAAACGCAAGTGAAACAGAAAAAGAGAAATATTTAGAAAAGTCTGTGAAGAGCCTACAAAGTAACTGTGAGGCATTAACAATTCCACTTGTTTCCATAAAGATCTTACAGATTACCATTACAGTTTTTCCCTATCCATCCAAATTTCTGGGCAGTCAATTCATTCTTCTACACTCAGACTCACACATAACTAATAATTTCTTGCTGCAGTGAGGGTTTTACAGGACGAGTTTATGGTTTCTGTATGTTTACATGAATAAGAGAAAGAAGGCAATAACCACAAGCCAGAATGGGAAGAATCTAGTTTACAGCCTGTAAACAAGAAGAACTAAAGCCTGGACAAGCCAGCTGAGCTGCATGGAGAACTGGGGGCTCACTGCTGCACAAGAGCCAACAAAGTATACAGAAGAGCCATAAAAAACAGGGAATCAAAAGCACATTCTACTATAAAAGGGAGCACAGCCCTGTGAGTCTTCTCCCATCAAGAAGAACTGGACAAACACAATTAGTTATGCAAGGATAAGTAACAAGCAAAGTGTGTGATACTGGAATTTACAAACTGCTGTAAACAGCTCTACTATATGATTAAAAAATTACATGAGATTCTGGCATCCAAGCCAAGTCTGCATCTCAACATTTTTGCTGCAGAGAAGGGAAATAATAAGCATTTGCACTACCACGTTTTAAGTGTTGCATAACAAAACCCCATGCTTACAGTAAGACATCACACATGAATAAACAAGACATGTACTACACTGAGTTATTACTGCACACTCCAGAAGGCTTTTACATGACCGGAAGCTGGAAAGCTTCAGGATTGTGTACTGAAACAGCTGACAAATTTTCAACAGCTAGCATTACTTCTAAAATGCAAACTTTGAAACTTAATATGCTTGTCTATAGATGTGTATGCATACAAGGTAAGAAATGTTACGTATCAAATACTCTGATCAAATATACTCTTGATAGATATGCACTCTGCTTCGTTTCAGCAGGACATTGTCCTGGACATTTGTTAAGCGCTACTGGGACCTATTAATGACACAGCCACTGCATGTTTCTTACCAAGGTATGGTTTTGCTTAACTGGTTGACTGTGCAGTCCATTTGTTCGCTTCTTTTGGGTGGAAGCATCTTGATTTTGCTTTCTGCCATTGTTCCTCAGGCTCTGACTCTGCTGTTAAGTCCAAAATAAGTAGAGGGAAGAGTTTAAATGGCAGAATTGGACATCATTGCACTGACACTTTCTACCTCCTAACTAAAACTTCCAAGTAACTTCAAAACATGTAAACAGCTTCTTTTGCAGACAAACTGAAGCCCACTGAAATTAACCAAACATATACTCAAGCCACAGAGCCATCAGCTGTTACTCATTCTCTCTTGGACAGAATTATTACACAATAAATTCAGTTAAGCAAGTTCCCGTGCAGTGATGCAGATATACTAGAAATAACACTAAAATGGCAAGTACTAATTACTACCTGTACATGAAACAGCACAACTACCACCTGATACCACCACCTCTAGTGTGAGATAAATCAGAGGATTCCCAAGACTATTCCCCCATTGCATGCTTTTATTTTTGCATACTGTGGTGATGAAATTCATTATTTTTGTCCTAGAGAGGAAACCTGTATGAACAAAGACATCTGTTTCAAATAGTCTAGATGCATATGTTTGCCTAAGAAACAACTTACCTTTATTTTCAAAACTTCAGACACCTCAGGATGATTATATGGCTTCTGTGGCTGTTTTGGCTTCACCCACTGCTCTCCTGAAAAGCCATCTGTAAACACCTGTTGACTACAGCGAAGTTTGGATCTAGTACAGGAAAACAAAGACAGTTTACAACACAACTTCAAATCTACTGACAGCAGAAGACAAATAGGAAAGATTTTTCTACTTTTTGAGAACAATCTGGAAGACAAGCTTAAGTAACCTACTATGGAAACTCTAATAATGCTCACTGCCATTTGTATTCTCCACAGACAAAAGGCCAAGTCCACATTAACATTTGTCCAGTTGTTCTCAGTGTTGGTGTTGCCCTGGCTCAAAATACTGGAGCCCTCTTGTAGGGACTGCAGGTTTTAAGGTTTGCTCTACCACTTTTCACTCAGCTGAATCTAAAGCCAGCAGCACTTGTTCCCCTACTGATCCTCACAGGTTTTATCTAGCTAGCCACTTCTTAGAGTACCTTACAGTCCTACTGTAGAGAGCCCTACTTTTCCTGTGCAGAAGTGCCAAAAATATTGAACTTGAAACAGTGGAAGTTATCTACTTGCTTTAGCTTCTGGTTTTTTTGATTCCCATACACAGGACTGACGAAATAATCTCAGTTCTGTCACCTGTGTATCATGACATTAATTAAGTTCTCACCTTATTTACTCTATAAGTCTATATTTGTATTTTTTTTTATTAACCTATTCTATTACTGGAACATGAATACTTGGAGAAAGAGAAAAGGACAAGCAGCTTTGTATGACCAATGTTTTATAAGAAAGAATATAGAGGTGTTAAACTGACCTGGTTCTTACCTAGCTTTTTCCAAGTTGGGCTTAGAGGGTGTGCTCCCTGCAGATGAAAAACCATTGTCGCTGTCTGAGGAGTCTCCATTCCTTCGGGAAATCCATTCCCTCAACGGCCTGTGAGCAAGGAGAAGTACAACGAGATCTACTTACCAAAACAAATCTAAAGAATTTAAAGTAGTCTGAAAGACCCTGGCCTAGCATTTGCCTCATCTCAAACATACCTGATGAAGGGAATTGCCATAAAAAATTTGTTAGGTGCCAAACCCAGCTTGGACTTTGGGGTCATGTCATTTCTATGGCATGGTAATTTGTCGATGGAAAACCATTCAATATTCTAGAAAAACAAGAAATAAAATCAAAATACCCTCTATTGTAGCCTTAGCAGAATGTTACAAACGTGTATCAGCCACAATTATTTCCCTTAATTAAAAAATTACCATGGAAGACTTAAATTAACGGGCCACAACAGCGTTTTTCACAAAAGGTTAATTAACTCTTCCAACTGCCACTACAGTAGCAGATGGTACAGCACAAACTCATTGCATGAAATCACACCTAAAATATGAAAGGTATTAAATCAGCAACTAAATTCTGAATAAGAGTTTCATAAACAAACCAACCAAACCACTGCACAAAGAATGCCATAAATAAATGTACAGGCTTTTAAAAAATTTCAATAACTTTTTACTGAAAATGCCACCAATACTGGACCACCAATACTCATTCAAAAGTAGAAAGGGTGTTTAGTTTGACAGTAAGTCTCAAGCTTTGTTATAAAAGAAAAAAAAAACATGGGGATAGGAAAGGACTTGTGTTACTGTTAATACATTACAGTTTTAATAATTAAATAGTATACTTTGCAGACGGGGGACCAAAATCAGGAATTCTGACCACAGACAGTGTAGAAGAACCCACATGAGATCTTCTATCACAGAATCTACTCCCAAAGCCTCAGGACCAGACAAGATGCAAATTATGGAAATAAGTTAACAAACTGAACAAGTTTTCAATATAGTTCTACAGGGAATACGAAACCAGCCCGCCTGGCTGCATTAGATCAGATGAAGACAAAGCTTCAAAACTCTGTCACTGCACGAACTCTTCAACACACCCATGCATACGGTCACAGTTCTACAAAGGCAGATATTTACCGTACATTTTAAGAAACCCTCAAATTTCTTTTTATTTCATATTTTGAAAAACAGGTCTCTAATGCAAGAAATTAAGTCCTGTCCAGTCAACTACTTTCCCTACTTAGAAAGCAAGATGCCCAGTTCAGTGACACCATCTGCATGGAAATACAGCTGTTTTAAACTGAATTGCCATACAATAAAAAAATATTCAAACTTCAAAGACTACAGATACCCGGGACAAAGGTTCCAAAAGTTGCTACCTGAGCCTTTGCCTTTGCCTTTCCCTTTCACAATACCTTTTAAAAGCCTAATGGTACACAATACATCCAAAATAGTCCCTTTTTCTGTCCCCTTCCCAACCTCCTCCTTAAAATATACTATTTTTTAAATCTGGACAGTATTAGCCATAAAAGAGAGAAAACAATCCTTAGTTTGTCCTTCTGATATGTAGGCTTTTGCATATCCCCAATTAATTACATCTTGAGAATATATAGTTACATATGCATCTGTAACTAGGAATAATATGAAATTATTAATATATACACCACCTGTGAGAAAAGAAGAGGAGAATTACATTTTGGCAGCATGCTCTACTGTGTTTTCATGATGAATGGAGATGTCAGACAGATGGTCAAGTATCAGACTTGCAGGTGAGCTGCAAGAAGTCAACACAAAACCCTACAGCGCAGAGATGCCACTGGTACCTAGCATTTGAGGTGTTCATTGTGCTTAGTGGGTTCATTATTTTACACACTTCTGGCTTTAAAAATCAGGCTCTGCAAAGTTCCTATAGATTCAAACAAGGTAACACATACCCGAATTTCCCTTCTAGTTTTGGGGTTGAATTTTGTGTTCTTGGGAACTCCTGGAATGATGTACAGCCGTGCTAACTGATCATTAATTCGCAGTTCAATGTAGTCCTCTTTGCAGATATAATCTTTTATGTCAAACCCAGTTTCTTCAAACACCTGAGAAGTATTTAGATGAAATTAGTGTCTGTGTATTCAGAGTTATCCTTTCACAACCTATTATCACAAGCAAAGGAATGACTATTTTTCAGAGATATCCACACAAGCTGCTGGGAAAAACAAGCCTTTACACATAGATGTTTAGAAATAGAGAAAGTATCTACATGCTTTATACTTCTCTAAGACAGCAGACCTGTAACGCAAGTTGAAACATCTCTATTACACCTTCATATAGCAATTTATTAATATGGATGGGGATAGTCCCCATCAACTTCTGAAATACTATTGAACTGCATAGGCACTCCTGAGTGAAGACCTCTTCAATTAGATTTTATACAGATGCAGCTTATGGTTTCAGACCTGTGCTGACTTCAGTGAAAGCAGTTGAAAGACTTATTTCAGATATTACAGACATCCCAATTCCTGGCCACAAGTAAGCCTTGAAAAATTTGTCAGTCTATCCACAATGACAATCTAATTCGATGAAAAAAAGATCATAGCAACAGTGCTGTTCAGTAGTGAAATCTAAATCAAATTTTCAAATTAACAGCACCATCAAAAGATTTTTTCCCCAGTATAACTGTGTCCCCTTTAATGCTTTTGCTGGCATAACTTGAAGTAAAGAGGAAGATATACTTCATGTCATTCCTTCTTGAAGCAGCTATGCCTAGTTTATCCTTGACAGGTATATTTAAAACAAACAAACAAACAAAAAAAACCCCCAAAACCCCATGATTTCTCATGTACTGATTCAATCCAACTGAAGAACACTAAATGCATCACACTACTTTCCCTCACCTTAATTTTCTCTCTCAAATACTCTGGATGTATTATGTTGAATGAACACTGAGTTTGTACCAGTAATACTCTTTTACAGGCCATTTTTAATACGTAGCTTCACTACATATCTAGGTCTCCAGGAGCAATAAATACCACAGATTATTTTATTTTTCAGATTTTATTTGCCACATACATTGATTCTTGTTCCTGCATAACTGAAAAATAGAAAAGTAAAGTTCTTCACAATTTTTACATAAAATTCTACAACCTCCAACTCAACTTCTTAGCCTCTTTACACAGACCAGTGTACATAGGCTAAATTCCCCTTCCTTCACTTTTTTACAGTTATGGTGACCCTTGAAATTAATATGCCAAAAGCCATAAATTACATAAGACTTTCCAAGCACCATGAGTAATACTTAAAAGTAAATTCACAGATCAGCAGAGAACTTTAAAAATAGTACTCACTGCATATAGCACATTAGTGAAAAACAATCTGAAACATAAAGCAGTTTGGTTTTTTTTATTATACAACCTTAACCTCAATTACTATTCTGGAAATCAGAAAGGCACCAGAAGGTACATAAGAAGACGACTGCAAGAACAGACTATTTATTCATGTGATTTCAATATAGAGATTACCTAAGTAAAGTGCCTTTTCATCCAACACATACATCCTGATTTCAGCAAAATTTCACTTCTTTATCTTAAAGGAGTTGATATAACTTACCTCTCTAGCAGCACAGTCATGAGGTGCCTCTTCTTTATTTACTTTCCCTTTTGGAAATCCCCAACCAGATTTTGCTAAATAGCCCTGAACCAAAAGAACCTACAAAATACAAGGGAATGCAACTGTCAAACACGCAGGTGTTCCACCCAATTTTATTAAATGTCTTCCCTCCACCATCCCCTTGCTCTCCAAAAGGATACCTTAGCCTGAAGGAAGGAAACCATTAGGTTTGCTGTGTTCTAGCAAGAACTGTGAAATTTTTTATGGAATCGTGTAACTCAGAATAAAAAAATTAAAAAAAAACTGAGAAGGGAAGCAAGCAGAAGTGTGTTTACTGTCTCACATATTGTATTTCTGTACACAGACACCAATACAAAGTAACTGTCAGATCTCTGCGAATCCGACAGTGAATGTAAATTTCTCTAGAAGAAAAATGTAAACAACAAAGAATTACTTCTGCCAGCATATGCTACCCTTCCCTCTAGACAGTCCTCCACAACTATTTCCGTACTTACATTTTCAAGTGTCTCATCAAGAATAATTGCACCATAGGTTGGCACTCCCATTTTGTATTCTTTCCACTCATCTAAAACCTTTTGTACATCTTCACCTTGAGGCAGTAAAAAAGGGCAGTGATTGAAGAGTATAGCAGCAGGTTAAGGAAGATACACTCAAGCCAGTTCCAAATCACACACTGAATACAAAAGATATTCACTCAAAATTTAGAATAAACACTCCCTCCCCTAAGTGATTTCAAGATATTTTCTCTTGGAAGTAAAAAAATATTATGAATAATCCATTACCAAACACTAAAAGTCAGAGCACATCAAGTAATTTGGCAATTCCTATACAAACCAATTTAAAAAAATGAAAATGGGGAAAAAAAAAAGAAGACAAGAAAAAAGATTGCACTTGTTTGAAGGAAGGTCCTCCTTAATTTTGAAAAAAAGTAACCCCGTAACAGTTACTCTGAATATGTATTATTTGTAAACACATTTTCTTAGTTTTGAAGTGAGCGAGACAGAAAAAAATTCAGTTCCTTGTGCTTGAAATAACTGGGAACACATTTTTCCCACAAACATTTGTTAAGATTATGGCACAGAATCCTATCTTCAGTATTTACAACACAAAAAAAATTATTTTGAAAGGCATACAATTACAGAAATCTAAATTCTAATACACTTTATCAAAACTCACCATGCAGAGAAAACATAAACAACCGCTGTAACTCTAAAATTTGAGAGAAAATCTGCAAATCCTTAATAAAAGTATTAATATTATATATTACACATATTTTACTACCAATAAAGAATACTCCACAGCGGAATACTTAAAAATATGACCCTACAGCAGAACTAATATTTGTGGCAAATATGGGCTAGAAAGGGACAGATATAATGAACATATAACACCTATTACACTGCATTTTTCTGCACTGCCTACAATTACTAGGAGACTTTCGTTTGTCTGAAAATAATTTAATATTAAAAACATACATAAAATAACAGCATAACATCAACCAATAGAATATTACTATATTTTTACAGTTTAGTGTTAAAATAAAAGCTGTGGTGTTTCCAAGTAAATCTATTTTATGAAACTAACAGAGATAAGTATGTTATGTAGTGAAACCATAGATAATATTATCCTCAAAGTTAGAAGCAATATTCCAATCTCTCATTAAGAACATATGGGGAAAGGTTAAAACTAAAACACTTGCTGGATGAAAGCCAAAAAGTTTTCTCTAGCAAGGACTAGGTAGTACACATTCCAGCAGCCCTTGCAAGCAACACAAAAAGCAGAGGCCAACCATTTGAATTCAGTAAAAATGTATCCTCTACCCTACAAACAGAGACTTCCAACAAATACATACCATTGCCCATGGGGGAACACATACCACCTTCAATCACTTTAACATTTAGGTCACTTTTTACTTGAAACTTAACTAAACTGTGGAGTTCAGTTGGAAGAGCCCCAATAGCTCATACTTGCAACTCACCTAGCACACAAAGTGCAACCATGAGGAAAAATCCTCAAGCATCAGAAACTGACATTTTCTATAGTTCTGTAGCAGTCCAAGAAAAAGTGGTCCAGAACCACTCTTTTGCGGGTGCCACAAAATTACGGAAGCAGTGAACTCAGGAGCATCACATACCTAGCAATACTTTTAATCATTAACACATGAACTGACATGATCATACTATGAAATAGGGTTAACAATATTCAGTTTACACTTTACCACTGAGACAGAAAATAATCACAGTAATAAAAAGGATATCAGCTTTAGCAAAGTCTCTTATCCCACACTGAGGTAATCCTGGTGTGTTTTGCATGTAGAAATCCAAATAAAACCAATGGGCAAGTTCAATCTGAAAACACACTCTGATTGCATTGTCTCTCTCTTCACTTGGAATGTGCAAAATAAATCGGCTGCCAGGAAAGAAAAAGAGGAAGATTAGCCAAATCTATAGATTAAATACAGTTAACAATAAAAACATTGCAACAGTACAATTCTTGATCCATTAGCACATACTAGCAGACCACCAGATCCTCCTCATGTTCCGCTGGGAAAGTAAAAAGTTTTCACAAAGTAAAACACAACTTTTAAAGTCAAGAAGGAAAATGGATTATTATGTTCTTTCAGAAACATCACTTACACTACACTAAGTACATTAACTGTTGTGAAAACAGCAAGCGTGAAGAAAACCTACTTAAATGGCTGTATTACAAAACTGAAAGCATTTTTACAAGTCCATTAAAGAACATCTGCAAACTCTGATAAGAGATTTCGGTGCATTTTTTTTTCAGGACATAAGTTAAACATAGTTATGAATTTTCACTTAAAACCACAGTAAACTAATAATTTATGTAGATTTTAAAATTCAGTATGATCCTACTAATTTTCTCAGTCTGAAACAGAACATGGACAATTGGGTTATTTGTCAAGTGTACTCAATGCTTTAGCCCAGACACAGACAGAGTCACTGAGATAAAAGTTTAAGCAGCACCATGTGATAACTCATTTTACTTAAGCAGAAGAAGCTTTATTTATTTTTTTATATTAAAAGCAGAACTTCCTTTTTAGAAATTTAAGGTCATACACCCCACTAAACTTAAATCATATCACGGAGATCTTTCACATTCAGCTCCTGAGTGCCACCAGCTAAATTCTGAAAGTGCATAATACCATTGCTCAAACCAGAAATACTGTATCTTTACTCAAAATCTGACAAGTATGAATTGTTACAGGATCTCAGAATTGGTTGCCTTTCCGAGGCACTCTGGCCAAGGACAGAAGCAGAAAGTCACTGGTGCAAGCACACGCTTGACACGCTCCAGGCTCACAGGCACATTCACAGGTCCCCCAAGTACCAGCACGGGCCTCCCTTTCCAGCCCTGCCCAGATCCCAGACCCCCACACCAATCACACAGGTCCCTGCCCCACCACATGGTCCAGTCTGAAGTTTGCTAGTGAGCACACATGCACAACAGGTCTGGGGAAGACACCTGTTCCTCCACCAACCCAGCACACGGGCTGTGACCCACAGCACAGCCCTGCTGCAGCTGCCAGTGCTCTGCCTCTCACTCACACCATTTCCCCCACAGAAGCTGGTTTCCAGGACACTCATCATTGCCACCCCAGACACCGGAAGTTTGTGAGTGGCTGGCACTGAGATCTGCTCCCTCACTACAGTAGCTGACACCTTGCCCACTCTCACACACGGCTCTCATCAGTAGCTGGCACTTCATCCTTGCAGCACACATAGACAGGGAGTAGAGTGTGGAATTACCCAATAAAGAAAAAGAGAAAAAATAAACATTTACTAAGAAAATGTATGATAGGACCCTCTGTGACACTTCAGCAGAAGGCTCAGACAGAGAAGTGTACTAACTCGCCCAGTTTTACAAACCACCTCTTTTATATCCCTTTCTGTCTACCCTTTGTCCCTCCCTGCTTCCCTTTTCCTGTGGCACTCCTCCCAGTCCAGTGGGATACCCTCAAGTCTAAAGACCTACCAGATGCAAAGGCAAAGTTGATATTCCTGGGAGTGATGCCTGTGTTATCTTGGCAGCTCATCAATTAGTGCAATTAACAGGTTTGTTTCTTGTCATTGTGTCCATTTCCGATTTCTTAGGACTGTGTCTACGTATTTTTTCATTCTGATTTCCTCACTTCTCCCGTTTTCCAGGAGCAGGTCCTTACTCAGATAAACTTGCTGGAATTAACATTCCTATACTCCCTCATCAATCAGTGGCCAGGTTTGGTTTTCACCTTATCATTCCTCTGGTCTGCAGCTTTGTATGCTTTATTCACAGATTTCTCATCTTCTTACCCAATTTTCATACTGAAAAAGGTCCTTGGACAGATACCCTTAAAGACCTTGGCAGGCTTGAGAGGGGGCCTGTGTGAACCTCACGACGTTCAACAAGGCCAAGTACAAGGTCCTACGCGTGGGTTGGGACAATCCCAAACACAACATAAACACAGGCTGGGCAGAGAACGGATGGAGAGCAGCTCTGGGGAGGAGGATTTGGGGTGTTGGTGGATGAGAATCTTGACATGAGCCGACACTGTGAGCTCCCAGCCCGTTCTTTTGATGGAACACAGTGTGCACAGCAGGTTGAAGGAGGTGATTCTCACCCTCTACTCTGCTCTGGTGAGACCTCACCTGAAGTGCTGTGTCCAGCTATTGGAACCCAAATAAAAGACGATGGGGACCTGTCTTCATTGAGGCCTTCCAGGACCTAAAGGGGGCTACAAGAGAGCTGGACAGGGGCTTCTTACAAGGGCATGTTATGACAGGACGAGGGAACGGCTTTAAAGAGAAAACGGGCAGGTTTAGATAATAGGAAAAACTTCTTCACTGCAAGAGTGGTGAGGCACTAGAACACATTGCCCAGAGAAGTTATGGACGCCCTGTCCCTGGAAGTGTTCAGGAGCAACCCGGTCTAGAAGGTATCTCTGCTCACGGCAGGGGGGGCTGGGATAAGATGATCTTTCAGGTCTCTTCAACTCAAAGCATTCTAGGATTCTCCCTTGAACAAATAACCTTATTCACTTCAACATTTTACCACTTCCCAATTTTCAGTTGGCAGTACCACTCCCAATTTCTTTTGAAGGATCTATTCTGAGTGCTGAAAAGATCCCTTATCTCTAAATCTGCTGTAACTAAAAGATAAAAACTAAAAAGTCTATTTTACATCTAGTTGATGATATTTTCTTGCCCCAGCACTGCAGCTGAATGTAAATCTAAAGAAAAAAATGCAGTCGTATCAAAGAGGAGTAAGAACATGCCAGGCATTAGGCTTAGAGAACAAGAGCAAAGCCAAGTAGAATGCTACTTACTAATCAAAAAGTTAACTTCTAAGTTACCTGGAGTGACTGAAGTGCTAACACTAATCTCTAGGTTGTTCTAGGTGCAGGTGCCAGGTGCCAGCAGCGAGGGGCTTACGCTGGACACACTGTGGGACACAGCTGAAGGCAGCAGCTGAGATGGTGGTGCCTCTAGGGAAGTGTATTTACAGACAAAAATACCAGACACGCAGAGGAAGTGAAAAAAAGAGCATGAAACAGCAGGGAAGGAGCATGAAAGACCATGAAACAGCAATGCAAGCACCAGTGCTGGAGAAGAAGGGGGCAGGGGAGATGTCCACCCTACAGCCTGCGGAGGATCATGTGCTGGAGCAGATGGATATGTCCTGAAGGAGCCTCAGCCCAGAGAAGTGATCCCACACTGGAGCAGGGGCAAAGCATAAGAGGGAAGGAGCAGCAGAGAGGATGTGTTACAGACTGACCACAACTCCCATTCCACATCTCCCTGAGCTACTCACAGGAGAGGAGGTAGAGGAGTAGGGAATGAAGGGATGAAGCCGACATGAAGTTTCCCTGGGAAAAACAAGGATGTAGAAATAGCTGTTGTTCAAATGTTTTTTGAAGAGGGGGAATGTGTGGCTAAGCAAGCATCTGGCTACTGAGCTAGGCGAACCAACCACAGCCCTGAAGTCAAAAGATGGGGTAACAGCATTTGTTTATAAGACAAAGAGAGTATTAAGAAGCCACAAAACCTACATTAAGTCTCTGCACCTCCACTTCTTTACTTAGTAAAGGACGATCCTGTAGCACAATGCAGCATGACAAAAACTGACATGGATACCTGTGAATTGTTATTTAACAATACCCAGTAACTGAGTAGGAAAAATCACTGTCACTTTCTACCAAAATTCCCACTAACATCATACATAGATTGAAGAATGTAGGAAATGACAGATATTTTTATAATCCGTTATAACATTAACACAATTATAATACAAAACAACATTCTGAAGCTAGAAGGTGACAGTATCTCAAAGAAACACAGTAAGACACCAGGACTGACCCTATTACAACGTAAAATTCAAATATTCATGTTCATATTCATTTCTATCAGTCACCCCATGGGTGACACTAACAGGCTGTATCAGTTTTGTAATCACTGCAATTCCCCTCTGGATTTTCTGAAGAAGTCTTAAACCCTGTGTCATATGTGAGCAGGGATCTGAAAGTCAAGTTCCTCTCTCTGCAGGGAGCCCAAAGGAAACACAATGGAAACACAAGCATACTTCAGAGGCCAGATCTAGGGAATTGAAAATTTACATGCCTATCACAAACTCCCTTGTATTAGACAAGTGCAAAACAATACCAAGCAGGGCAGTTCTACCTTCCTGTGGTATTCTCACTTTTAAATATTTTCACTCACTTGAAAACAGGAATTACAGTAAGTAGGGTATCTTTGCTCTTCAGTAACCTTTCCCTCTATTCCATGAATACGTCATAAGGAGTCCCTTGAAGATGGTAAGATAGAAGGATTATTGCACGCCAAATATCACACGCAGTTTGTGTCATCACATTCTGGGGATGACAGACAAATTACAGAGTTTGAAGGGCTGCTCCACAGATGATCAGAGGTTGAGACCATAAGGGGAAAACGCAACTCCCCCCTTTCAAGAACACAGAATCCATGCTTTATGAAAATTCAAACGCAAAGCCCCTGGAACAAGAAAAGTATTTCACTCTGAAAGAATCGACAAGCAGGAGAGGGCAGCTTCAGACCGAAGGGCGTCCCGGTGGCTCTTCCCTTTCCGTCCGCTGGCACGTTCCCTTCCAGCAGAGGTAACTCAGCAGAAGGCAACTCCCTGCCACCCCTTCCAAATGAAACCAGACCTCTGAGCAGCAAGTACCACATCAGTGCTCGGCTACACGTCACGCCAACCCCACGCTCCCAGCTCTTCTTTCACCTGCGCAAACACCGCCGACGCAGTTTTACCTTTTCCGGCCCAAACCCCGCAAGAAATCCCCACAAACAATGTTCTTTCACTTCCCCCGCGCACTCGGCTCCTGGCCCGCCGCCGGAGCAGCCCCACACCAGGTCCAGAGGGTGCCCCGGGCAGCCTTCCCGCCCTTCCAGGACGGATTCCATCGGGAGGGCGGAGCCTCGGGCACGGGGCGAACTGGGCGAGCCCCTTCCTTCCGCTTCCCGGCCGCCGCGGGACGGCCGAAGCCGCCCCTCAGCCCAGGTGGCCCCGCACCCCCTCAGTGTCCCGAGCATCCCGGGCCCCGCGCCCCGCGGCGCCCCGAGCGGAGGCAGGCGCCCTCCCCGCCCTCCGACGGCAGCGGCACCGCAGCCCCGGGGCTGCCCCCGCCCCACGGCCATACCTGCATAGGTCGTCCAGGACGCTGCTGGGGATCTCGGCCCGTTTGGTCTCCATGGGGAAGCGCGGCTCATCCCGACGCGGCGGAGGCCGGGGCGCAGGGAAGCGGCGGGGGCGGGGCCGCACTGCGGGGGGGCGGTGGAGCGGCGGGTCCCGGGGCCAATGGGCGCGCGCCGCCGGCGGAGCGGCGGCCAATGGGGCGGGGCGCGGGGCGGGACCGGCGCGCTCAGGTGATCGCGGGCGGCCAATGGGCGGTGCGGGGCGGGGTTGCCGCGAGCGCGCCGATAACGCTGCGCGCCGGGACACAGGACGGGACGTGGCGCGGAACAGAGGGGCGCGGGATGGGACACGGGATGGGACACGGGATGGGACACGGGACGGCTGAGAAAGAGGGAGGGGACTCTGCCCCTCTGCCCGGCCCTAGTGAAGCACAGCTGGGGTGCTGCGTCCAGCTCTGGGCTCAGCACAGAGACACGGAGCCACAAGAGAGGGTGCAGCAGAAGCCGTGAAGATGATGATGGTGTGGAGCATCTCTGCCTTGTGAGAAAAGGCAGCCGGAGCTGGGCACGTTTAGTCTGGAGAAGACTGAGAGGGGATCTCATTAATGCATATAGATATCTCCAAGGCGGGTGCCAAGAGATGGTGACAGACTCTTTTCGGTGGTGCCCAGCGACAGGACGAGGAGCGATGGCCATAAACTAAAACACAAGAAGTTCCACCGCAATACGAGGAAGAACTTCTTCACGCTGAGGGGTGGCAGAGCTCTGGAACCGCTGCCCGGGGGACGTCGTGGAGTCTCCCCCTCTGGAGACATTCAAGCCCACCTGGACGCATTCCTGTGTCACCTGCTCCAGGTGACCATGCCCTGGTGGCGGGGGCATTGGAGGGGATGATCTCCGAGCGGGAGCAATTCTGTGATTCTGCGAAACAAAACTGGCTCCGGGTGGCATTCCCCGAGGAGCCTCCCGGCCGGCAGAGGGTATCGCTGCTCTCTCCGCGGCAGCTGCTGCTGGCATTGCAGCCTCCGATTTCAATTAGCAGCTAGTATTTAATGCATTTCTCCTCCTGTTCTTCCTCTCCCCTTCCTCGCCAAACTGCGTGAGCTCCCTCTGGCTGCCCTTTCCCTCAGCGGGATCGGGAAGAGAACCAGCAAAATGAGAAAACTCGTTGGTTGAGATGAAGACTAAATTGTCTAGTAAGTTATTAGTATTGTCTATTAAACTATAGGGAATGCAAAAGCTGCACACACAAGAAAGCAAAACAAGAAATTAATTCACTGTTTCCCATGACCAGGCAGGTGTTCAGCCATATCCAGAACAGGGCCCCATCACGTGTTACAGTGACCTGGGGAGACAAATGCCATCACTCTGAACGTCCCCTCTTCTCCCCACAGCTTTGTATCCTGATAACGATGCTATGTGGTATGGAATATAATCAACACGGTTTTCAGCACAAATCCAAAACAAGCTCCATACTAGCTAAAGAAAATTAACTCTGCCCCAGCCAAGACCAGCACGCAGAAACACCAGTCCAGCATTACCCTGAAGACACAAAAAGTATGTTCATTCACAACTCAGTGATTGACTGTTAGGCACAGAAACGGAGAGATGTATCCTTTGCCTCCTTTCCAAAGTTATAACAAAGAACAGGAGACTCCATGGTAGCTCCAGAAGTATGAGGGAAGGGCATTCAACCAGATATGGAAAGAGCAATATTGTAAGAAGACTTTGGAGCCCAGTCTTAGTAGGAGCAGCGTATTTACAGATATTGGTGCCTCACCCGTAAGCAAACTCCACAAAGTGGTATTTGACAGTGACATTTGCTCCACTCCCTTTATTGCTGTGATGTTTGAGGTGATGGGTGGATCACTTTAACATTGACTTACAGAAGTACTTTAGTAGAGAAGGTAAAGTCCACTAACAGTACTATTGGTATGTTGAGACAGAGGAACAGATGGAAGGGTCCAAATGCAAATTGATCAATCCCGTTGCTCAGAGATCCAAAAAGTTCAGTTTTTACCAAGAAGAGTAGATGTAGGAGGTTCTTTAAAAGTTGTGTGATCTGGATTATTTCAGGTATCAGGATACTCTTGCTGCTACTGTTTTTCCCTGCTCTGCTACATTCACGAACTGCACCCATGCCCCAGTCCCCATCTTCCATGTGGATTTGGTACCAGGAGCTCCTACAATTAATAAAAAGTAAAAAAAGTGGCTTAGAAAATGCACTTTGACATCTCATGCCATCTATGGTACTTTTAGCCCCTTCATGGTTTCTGAAAAATACCCATCCTGATACAATGAAGAAGCAAATGTGTCAAATGTTACCTAAGTTACAAATCACCCTTGGATGACAGAGCTCCTTAACGTAAGAGAAGTGTACTACTTGAAGAACATAATGAAAGTTTGTAGACAGTGTTCCAGGACAGGGGAGAGAGGAGAGACGACTTTGAACATTCCTGCTTGCTCCGTTCTGGAGACGTTGCTGGAAGGCCAGGTTAGCCAGAACATGAACACAAGAAAAAATATGTTAAGAAGTAGGATTTGGAGCTGCATATCATTGTAGTTTCTTTTTCTTGATGTGCATCTTCTAATTTCTTTGATAAACTAACACGCACTCCTTTCACCCATTAGCTCACAGAAAGCAAGCTGACTTAAAGTTGACACATTCAGGTTATATTTCCCTAAAGACAAATCCTCCAGAGAACTTGCATGCACTGGTGGCAAAGTTGGCAATAGCTCTTGTCAAGCTCCGAGGGCAATTAGCAGAGTAGGAAGGCCAGGCATAACACTGAGAAGCTCACCCTGTACCCACACCACCTCACAGCTCCAAGCATGTGCAGAATCACCCAGTGATGTAGTCAAACTGGTTTTTAATCACTGCTTATCAGTCAACCTTGGCAGTCAGAAAGACAACAATAAGACATTTGGAAAATAATGTTGTTTGTTTGCACTGGGCAAGGAGAGAAGGTGGCAGAAAATAAAAAAGGGGCCAGCCATTTGCACTTTCAGAAAGGGATCTCAGAAGAGGAGCTGGATTGCACAGGACAAGCAGCAGCTAAGTGGAGAAAGTTTTGCTTGGAGAAGCTCACCAAAGTGAGAATTGCACTGGATAGGAGGACACTCTCAGATGCCAAAAGCCAACCAAAGCCAGAACTCAATAAACATTTATTTGCAGCTCATGTGAATTAAAATAATTCACATATCAAGAGATTGCAGACTTCATCTTGCCTAAGTCATCAGAAAAAGGCATTCATTCCACTCAGCCCTTCAATAAACATATTCTAGACTGAAATCTCCAACAAAGGATGGAGGTAGCAGGTAAGTGGACTGAAAAGCAATACCTTCTGTAAGTAGTATGAGCTTGGCACCCTCAGTTGCTCCAAGTTGGTATTTTGGGTCAAGTTTGCATACAAGGAGACCATGCAAGCACTACTCCCCTGCTTTGCTCCGGGTAAAAGAGGTGAGTGAAGAGCTGGCACAGACCATCAGGAGGATAGTGCATGTACTATAGAACTGTTTATGTTCCTCCACATGGGTTATATGGTAACCCATGTGGAGGAACATAACCAGCTAAAATACTTTGAAGCAAGTTTTAGGTATAGAAAATTGCCCACAAAAAAGTTAATGAAAATTTAGGCTTAAATCTGTGTTCATCTCAGTTCTCTAATTGTAAAGGGAAGAGAACCATAAAGATCTGGAAATAATCTGGAAGGGTTTTTATTAAGTGAGAAGCACCATAGAAAGGGCTGCACTTGTCATGATGCACAAGACATTATAATAAGATGCATTCAGTAGTAGATTTGGATGAAGTATGGTACCTAAACCCTGAAGAAGTTCTCTGAACCTTGCAGAGGAGAGAGGAAACACATAGAAAAAGATAAGCCAGTGATCATGTGGTTATTTTATGTACAGAGAGCTGTGGTGAGCCTGTTCAGAAAACTCTGTGCTGGGCTTTTCTTAACATTACAGTGCTTTGCTCAAATAATTTATGATCTAAGACTTTGCAGGTAATCATTAATTTAATGGCAATAACATGTGCATTGTTTTATATACATGACAGCACAGGATAGGTCAAGACAGCAGGATTTGTTTAGGCAACACTGATCTCAAGCAGGCTTAACCAGCTGGTCCAGGTAACACACACAACCCTTGGTTATGATCATCCACTCAAACTCCAAGTCAAGCAGACTCTTGGAGGAAGTCCAGCTCTGGGGCCCCCAATATCAGGAGGACATGGACCTGCTGGCGGGAGTCCAGAGGATCATGAGGATGATGAGGGAGCTGGAGCACCTCTCCCGGGGAGACAGGCTGAGAGAGACTGGGTTGTTCAGCCTGGAGAAGAGAAGGTTCCAGGGAGAGCTTACAGCACCTTCTTGTACCTAAAGGGAACCTACAAGAAAGATGGGGGAAGACTTTCTGCAAAGGCATGTAATGACAAGACAAGGGGAAATTATTTTAAACAAAGAGAGTAGGTTTAGATTAGATTGTGTGAAAAACTCTTTACTCTGAGGCTGGTGATGCCCTGGCACAGGTTGCCCAAAGAAGCTGTGGATGCCCCATCCCTGGAAGCATTCAAGGCCAGGCTGGACAGGGCTCTGAACTACCTGGGATAGTGGAAGGTGTCCCTGCCCATGGCAGGGGAGTTGGATCGAGATGAGCTTTAGGGTCCCTTCCAACCCAAACCATTCTGTGCGTCCATGAAGTATGCACCTGTGCTAAAGCCACAAGCTGACCTTTAACTCTGGATTGATTATAGCAGCGGACCACAGCTCAGGGTGAAAAGACATTTCACTCTGAAGAATAGTGTTGAAGACAGTTAAAGAAGTAAGAGAGCTTATCTAGTCACTAGTGTGATCCTAAAATCAGGTTAAATAGCTTAAAACATCAAAGTGAAAAAGTAAAGATATGGATTTGTATGAACTGGAAAATAAAGGCAGAGAAAAAACTAGGATACAAAAAGGGAAAATGAAGAACGGAGGATCATGAAAAGGCCATAACCCTGTAATATGCTGTTTTCTACTAGTTTGTTTCATAGCACAACCCTCAGCAGGCAGGATAGGCAGCCTGCCATTCTGCATGTGGTCGAAGGGTGCAATTCCTCTCCCAGCCCAGATGTGTCCTGTAGCCTGTGACTTTAGATGTCAGCTCTGGTACTCCATGGTAACCTACAGCGAGTGGCTAGGTAGCCTGGACAGATGGGCTACTGCTGCATGTGCTTTGGTTCTGGTGTTTAGGACACCGCTACTTTCAAATCTTGCAAGGTGGAAAGGCACTTGTCCTCTTAGTCCTCCATGGGCTAGATCTGCTGCATTTTTCTGGTTTTCTTCCTCTCCTGCAGAAGCTCCTTGAGCAGGTCATGCAATTCTCCTTTAGCCTTCCTCTCTAGATCTTTCAGGTTACAATATTCCTTCCCCGTTCATATTTTCGGGTTTTTCTGGGAACATGAAAGAGCACTGCCCAATACAGTATGTTCTCCACACTGAGCTGGAAGCCTGTTGTTATTTTTTAGTACAGTACCCTACCATTATTTCTATTTGACTTTCCAATTTCTTTCTTCTAAAAACTCCTTTTTCTCTTGCCCTGTAACATAGGTATCTTAAACAAAAAGGTTATGCATCTTACTGCTATAAAGAGTTTACAGAGCACACTGTAGTGCACTTAAACCATTTTTCTAGCACAGATCAGCTGGGGGAGCTACTAATGCCATGTTTTATAGTTTAGTTTTAAATAATAATAATAATAATAATAATAATAATAATAATAATAATAAAGCAAACAGTGAAGAGTTACGAAAACTCAGCAGGAATTTAATTGCTTTTAACATTTTTATTAAATTCTCTTTTCTGTAATACTTTTGTGTCTTACCTGCTCTCCTCCTCAGTCTTTCAGTCTTATAGGTATGAGGAAAAACCCCCAAATTTTTAGAGGGACTTTATGAAGTGCAAAGAGAGTGAACATGGGGAAGAAAACAAAAACCAAAAGACCAGATTGTTTCCATGAGGCTTCTTACAAACCATGATCCAAGTCTGCAAATCTTCAGTTTGAGAATTGCTCATTTAGAATTTAGCAGGTCCTGTACTTTCTCCACATTCCAGCATAACCATAAGTAATATGAGAGTGACAGAGCTTTCTGCAACCTTTGGCAATGCTTACCTTGTCTCACTGTTAACCCTTAGGCACATCAGAACATTAAAGTATCCTTATAAGATGAGAATTTCTACACAGCAATGGCTTTATGCTTGACAAAAAGGGAATCTCAGTAAAGTTGCTAACATTTTTGATATTGCTATATTTTAAATTAAAATGTAGGATTTTGCTCTGCTTGCTGCCGAGAGTTAAATCTCTCACGGATCTTGTTAAGGATGCTTTCTTACTGATATCTGGCACTGTTAATAGTGTTTATTAATTTGAAAGCATCAGCATCCCGTCATGCTATGTAATTCCAGTCCCAACAGTCCCCCACATTCTCTGTAAAACCCAAGACGTATCAGATGGCTCCAGCAGACAAAGAAGGGAAAAGGAGGAGGCTGGAACACATGGCATAGGAGGAAGGTCAAGGATCTGGGATGGTTGTGCTTCTTCTCAGAAGTGAATGCTAAGCGGGGATATCGATTGCTACCTTCAGCTCTCTGTTTGGAGGTTAAAGTGAACTAGACCCTCCTCAGAAGTATAAAAAATCAGGGCAAAGGACAAGATGAAACAGTCAGATGTGACATCAAAGGACATCTCAATTTCAAACATGAGGAAAAAGATCTCTGTGTTTGCAGTTAAGCACAGTGAAGGGCTATCCAAGGAGGCCGCAGAATTTCCGTCCATCAACATTTTCAGATCCTAGGGGTCCAAATCTTGAGCATCAGGATCTAGCTTTAGCATTAGCCATACTTTGAGCAGAAGACTGGACTACATAACTTCCAAAGATCACTTTTAACTCTATTTTTTGATTCCATTAAAAAAACCTGAAGCCTTTAATCACCAAAAAAAAAAAAAAAAAAAAAGAGGTTACAATTACAGGACAAACTTTTTAACCAGGGTTATGGACTAAATATTATTCTCCCTCCTCTCCTCACCTCTGGTTTAATAAGACAGTGACTGGAAAGAAGAAAATGTATTTCAGCAATTAAATTTAAATTCTTTGCAAGATGCTTTCCCCCAAAACATTGAGAGCTCCAAAGCACAATGTGATGTTTACATTTAATTTTTTTTAGGTGAAGATAAGACATATACAAAAGAAGACTGATTAGCATTTTCTGGCAAACTCAGGAGCAACACAGATTTGAAGAGGGCATAAAGAATCCCAGTACTGGTTGTAATGCTGAGTCAGACGCAGAGGAGTTGCTGTGAAGGGTCAGCCCAGCCGAGGAAGTTTCCAGGACTACACCACAGCCAACAAATTATATTTAGTTGGCAAGAACATCGTGCACACCATAAATTCCAGGGTACAGTTACAGCAAGGCACTGCTGCCCTCGGCGTGGTCACACACGCCTTTTGGGTAGTCGTGCAGTAAATTGTCATAACCTTTCTTCTACCTCACGTCAATGCCTACCATCTGTTTCTAACTTTTGCTCACCGTGTCTGAAATCGATGGTATCACGCACTGATTTTGGGGGTGGGGGGAAATTCTAGCAGTTGTAGGGAATTGGAGCCGGCTCCGATCGTGGCCTCCTTCTCCTTGCCATCTTTGACACAGGGGACTCGCTATTTGATTGCTTGAACAAAGCGCACCATCCTTGCAGAGATCTATGTCCCTAGCCCCCCGTCTAAGATTAAAAATCTGTCCCTGCCGGCGGGGCAGGGAGGGCGAGAGACCGCGGGGGGACATCGGCTGCGCGCACCGCGCCCGGTGCCGCACCCCGCCCTGTGCCCGGGGCCCCCCAAAACCACCGGGGACCGGGTCTGCCCCGGCGGGGCGCGCCCCCAGACCTCCATTTCGCGCAGGGGCGGGCTTGGATCGGGCCCGCAGCCGGCGGAAGATGGTTCCCCGCCGCTCGCCACCGCCCCCGGGCGCGGCGCCACGGGGACGGGCGCTGGGTGCCGGGGCGGCGCCTGCGCTCGGCCGCGGGGAGCGCGGGGCTGCGGCGCGGAGCGGAGCGAGCGGTACCAGCGCCATGACCGCGGCGATGCGACAGCGGTTCGACCGCTTCCTACACGAGAAGAACTGCATGACCGCCGTGCTCGAGCGGATCGAGAGCAAGACCGGCGTCAGCCGCACCTACATCGCCACCGGTGAGCCCCGGCTGCCGTCGCGCCGGCTCCCCGCGGGGGCCGCGCCCTGCCCGCGCCTCCTCGTCCCGCTCCCTCGGGCGCTGACGGCTCTCTCCTCTCTCCTCAGGCATCCTCGGGGTGGTGGCCGTGTACCTGGTGGTGGGATACGGCGCGTCCCTACTCTGCAACATCATCGGCTTCGCCTACCCCGCCTACGTCTCGTGAGTGTCGCGCCTCTTGCCCCTCTCGCCACCCTATGGTTCCGGGTGCCGCTCGCCGACGCTGTTGCAAAATCGCATCCCTTGCGTCGGTGCCGAGCCTTTCAGGGGTGGCATTCCGAGACCATGCTCCCAAACGTTGTTTTTGCCGCCCACCCCTTTCCCTTAGCAGGTACAGGTGCCAGGTGCCAAGTGAAGAACGAGGCTTCTCTCATCTGGCGAGTGCTTCGTCAGGAGTAACAGATGGGGAGGCGCTGGGTGGTTTCCACACTTGATAGCCGGTTCCTGTAGCGGGTTATGCTTTGGGTTTGCGTCCCAGCTTTGTCGTCTCCAGCGGGAAGCTGGATCTAACTGGCTGCTGGTAACGGGAGGGAGGATCGCTGCTTTGGGGGTGTTTATGTTAAAGCTGGCGCTGATGGTTTGAGCGGGGGGCAGGAAGGCGCTGGTGCATCGTCAGCGTATGCCTGATACAGAGTACTGGGTACTGTGATGGGCTGGAGGCAGAGATACATTAAGGAGTGCTGTTTACTCCAAACCCGCCTCGCTGATGAGGGGAGGAAAGGAAAACGCTGTAACTCCTCCTGAGTGTGAAACGCTTTTAAATACTTCCTTTTTCAAAGGAAGGCCTCCTTAGATATTCTTTTTAAAAAGTAACTGTTACCTTTCACGTTTATTATATGGTCCTTTAGACCAAAATGCCTTTCCTGTTAGGCAGGACCCCAGTCGAGTATGTTCCACGACACTGCAGAAACATAGTAAATAAAACCTTCTGTGTAACCTAATACATTCATAAAATGGAAGTCCTTCCCAGCAGGACTGCTATATTGTTGAAACACAGTGCTTTTATGTAACTCTATTTAAATACAGTCAGCAGCTTTAAAAAATATGTTCTCTGTAATTGGCTCCTGGGCAATACAAAGTCGGTTCTTTTATTTTTTTTCAGAGATGTGAGAGATTGACTTAGTTTTAGACTCTTGAAACATCCTGTGGTTATGATGCTTAAGACCAAGCAACATTTTTTCTAAATGCTGTTCCTGGTGTTCACTGATTTTGGAGATTATAAGCCAGGAACTCTGAAGAAACTTAGGTTTTGTTTCTTAAACAATAATTTTTAGTGAAAAGCTTAGTTTAAAAGTATTCTTTCATTAAAATCTGACAAGGGGAATATCATCCAACAAACCTTCAAAACATTGAAATGGTTGTGTAGGAATTACGTTTATGTAATATTTTGTGTCTGACTTAGGTCACTTTTAAAATTATGTAGTTACTTTCTACAATCCTATTTAAATTTTTAAAATTTTTTTTAAACTGGTTTGGGATTATATTTTAAACCTTCCATTATGCAATGATGGTGAATAAATTGATAATACAGACTCAGAACTGCGGTAGCAAGACAGTAGCAAATCAAATATGAAAAATAAGGCTTCATTACCAATTTTTTTCTTTCAAATCTGGATTTTTTAAAAAAAATTTTTCGTAGAGTGTCTACCCTTTTTCATGTTGAAACTGTTTTAAATGTATCTTAATGTGAAAAGTTACCTCCCAGATGTTAGTACTGTGGTGTGTTTCAGTTTTTTTTACTTTTTTTATTTTTAATAATGGGAGCATTGTCCTTGCCTACAAGTTTTACTTCAACAAGAAAGCATGCTGAGCAATATGCACCATGCCAGTTCTGTTTTTCTTCCAGTTCATGATCAGGTAATGCTTTTCCTTTAGCTGCCTTTTTAATGCTGGAAGACATTTATAGTAGAAAATTATGACCTTAGGTGAAAATCTAATTTAAAACGCATGCGGTGTGCTGCATGCCAGCGTCTTTCAGTGGCAGCCTGCTGACAGCACAGGTGGGCTCGATCCCCTCCCAAGTCCAGATCTGGTGTGTAGATTTTTTCCACATTTTGCTCTGCCTGCTTTTGTTTTTGCTGCTCTGGATCGTGTACTGCAGTCAGGGTGCTGCCGAGTGCCATCCCCCACACTTATAAAGCATAGAGACCCAAAGCATAAAGAACACTAGCCAGAGTGGTTTGTTTATTCTGTTCTGCTGTTTGGTCTGTCCCCTTTAGGAAAGCAGATGAAGAGCCTGCTGTGTGAACTGACAGTAGTGAATTTGCTTCATAGCATTGAACAGAAAACAGTTTTCAGCTGTTTTCATCAGCTGCACACACCCTCAAATGCCTTTTGCTCTAAAAGCTGTGGCTTCTGGAAGAGGTCAGGAGCTGTAAATGGAATGTTAGTTTGATGTTTACACAGGTATTTCAACAATGGACCCAAACCTGAAATGTCTCGTAAAGGTACTGAAAGAGAAAAAGCAGATTACTTTTCCTCGGTTAACTTACTTTCTTCTTTTGTGAAGTAGGTCAGTGTATCATTTCTCCATTGTCAGTAACTGAATTGCTTAAGTGAAAAACAAGCAGGGGTTTGGGTTGAAAGGAACCTTGAAGGTCATGTAGTTCCAGCCACCCTGCCGTGGCCAGGGGCAAAGTAGTGGGTCAGGCTCCTCACCCGCAGAAAAGGCACTCGTGAAGGAGTGGGACAGATGTCTGTGCTCTGCAAGGGACATCAGCTCCTGTCCTTAGAGTTGTTTAAAACAGCAAACAGGCTGCCTCATGGGTGACCCTCAGGCATGTTCCAAATCTGTTTTATTGGGATTTCAGTTCTGGGTTACTTTAGTCATGTTAATTACTGTTCATCTCTGTGCTTTCCTAAAGAAAATATATTGGGGTCATAGCAAACCCAGAGACCCTCAGCTCAGATTTAAATCTGTTCACACGTGAAACCAGGACAGTTTTGTGTAGATACCTGCCTGTCAGGCCTTGTATAATTCTGCAGTTTATTTTCTTTGGCCTCTGTCATTCCCTGTATTCACTCTCCGTGTGTGCAGTGCAGCAGGTGTGAATTTTAGTGGAGAAATGCTGGAAGCTGTAGCTGCTAGACCAAGCAGATGGTGTGAAGTGGTGCAGCTGCACTGCTGCCTACTTTCTCATCACTGTGGTGCAAACCAGTGCCAGGGGAGGGGGCAGCTCCTTGGTTAATGCCTGATACAGCTTCAGGCAGGCACAGCTGTTTCCCTCCTCATTCCCCCTTGTTCACCTTCAGCTTTGCCTTGGGTAAATCTTTAGTGGTTTTGTACATGGAGGAGTTTCTTCTTTGGCAATACTAAATCTTCCCATAAATCCAAGTCTATTACATGTCACAGCAAGGGCCCACCTGAGTCTCTTAACATAGGCAAAATGAAGCAGTAGTTTTCTGGCTGTTTCCCAGTAAATCAGACAATCTCTAGCCTCATTCTCTAGAAGTCTGTAAAGTGCTATGTGATGAAAAAGAATAAATAATTTTAAGTTGAAATGTAATGCTTGATTTACAGGCTTTTGTGGTTGCAGTAGACCAGCACTGAAAAGTTTACCACAGATGATAGAAGCAACTTTTTAAACTTCTAGCAAGCTTTAACTACACAAGGCAGTAATCAGGCTAGAGATGGAAAAAGTGAGTGTTGGCAAGTACATAAATACCACTGCCAGCATTTTCACTGCTTCTCCAAACTTTCCAGAGCTAGAGTGTTCATATGTAGCTCCACCCATAGCTAGTGGTGGTTAACTGCCCCAAAAAAATTAGAGTGTGAGCAGGAAGGGAGCCTTTGATGACTAAGAAGTGCGTGCAAAGGATTGGAAATTTCTTAAGTGCTGTCATGCTTGGTTTAAAAATTGCAAAGATGAAAATAGCTTTGGGCAGTAAAATGTCTGAACTTATTACTAGTGTCTTCAAGGAAGAAAAGCAATATAGTACAATAATACCTCTCACTGCTTTGGCTAATTTTATGCTGTTGCTTCACTTCAGCTGTTTTTACTATGTAAAGGTTGCTCATGGCATTTTACTAGCAGGAAACAATCTGGATTGATTGTAGAGAAGTATAAACACTCAATTCAAGTTTTAATTTGAATATTGTCATGGTGTCTCGAGTTTGTCTCTTACTTCCTTTTCCTCTTTCAGTGTACCTTTAAAACAGGAACACTGCTTTTCTTTGCTCACAGTAATTTAGAAAAGGTAAAATAGTTCCTGTATTTCTTGAGAACTAGGTCAGCAAATTTCCTTTCTCCTAACAAGTTTTAAGGCAAATGCTTACATTTTTCCTTCATGAAAAATGATGCATGATGTGCTAAGTTTCAGAAGTAATGCTCTGCTACTGCTTTATAAATATGGTTTGAGAGAGCTGACATATCTAACCAGATTCACAATGCCCAGTATAAACATAAGTAGAGAATTTTCAAATCTGTCTGCACGTGTGCTGTTTTCTCTCGTGCCTGATAATCTTTTCATGGGGCTTCAGACACTAAAAAGGGTATTTCGTTTTTGTTCTTTTTTAATATGTCCTGCCAAATTAGTTCCTGCAAGTATACTAACTTTTTGGTTTCTAGGTTTTAGCGTGCCGTGTTTAAAAGCCATCTTAGCAGTTGTTTGGACAAATTATGTGCTTTTCTTTCTAAAGAAAGCAAGTGTTTAGGTGCAGGGAGTCTAATACTATCATAACAGTAAGAAACTTTTAATTTTACTTCTGCATTTTACATTTAGGTTAAAAATATAAAGGTGTTTATTAAACAAATGGGTCTAGTCTGTAGTGAGGCACTAAGGCATCTTAATCTCAGCAGAAGCACCAACATATGTGTGGGACTGTGTTTTGGGGAAGCTGGTTTTGACCTGAGTCAAAACTGGGGAACTGACTCATTGGTTGGCCCTACAAATACTTGTTCCAGGAGAGAGAGGGCCAAGAATGAGCAGAGAGCAGTGAAATGAGAGGATGCCTGCTTTTTTTTTCATTTCGTTTCAGGAACCCAGCTGTAGGACTCCTCGGGTGGGCAAAATGGCATGTGCTCCTTTTGCTGCCATTTTGCTCCACTTCCTTTTAAAAAACACACTTAGAACCCTTTGTACTACTGCCATGTAGCTTTTTGGTGTGTTCTAATAGTATCTGTCTGTGCATGGACAGTGAAGCCCTCCCTTGCTGCCCTTCATGAGTTTTTCTGCTGCCATCTGCTAGATATACAAAATTTTGAGAGAAGGGAACTGGTAGACTTAAATCACAGCAGTTGTGTAAGTGCAGTTGGCAGGAAGATCTTTTCTGTATCTGCAAATGCATGACTCTGCTGCTGCAGTCAGTGAGGAGGAAGAAAGATGGAAAGCAGAAGGCTTTTAGCTGATGGATGGAAATGCAGAAGCCAAAATGATAAAGCAAATCCAAGTGCACAGGTACTTGTTTCACTGAAATGACGTGAGATGCCAGGGAGGCAGCTTGCCCAGGGTGAGTCTGACATGAGGATGACAGGGAGGCACCAAGCTGAGGAAGTCTCTGGTGCAGTGGAGTGTTGGTTCTACGTGGGTGTCTGGATACATAGCTAGAAGTAAATTATTTTACAACCTCCTGTAAAGAGTTGGGGCAGACCAGTAGGCAAAAGCTCTATAGAAGTATAGGTAATTTCATGTGGTTTTAAGTCAAATAAAAAAAACCCAAAACCTTACACTTGAGTAAGGGTGCGACAAATATGCCTGCCTACTCACTTTGTGTGGCACTGACCAGAAAACTGAAGGAAGGATGCATGAAATGGTCCAGTCTTTCCCAGCTACAACAGGAGCACTGGGTTTAAGGGTTCATCTTTTGCCTTAAACTTGTAACTTTATTCATACAAGAATCCTCAGGTACACCTGAGGGATTGCAGGGATAAGGGTGATCACTTCACATGAGACCACAGCAATAAAATTTGGCGTTTCTTTATTTTTGCTTCCCATATCTGGACTCAGCTCAATAAAACCCCCACCCCAAGCTCATAACTTAGCTTGTGAGTACTGTATGTGTGAATTTACTGTAACAAATGATTTGTTATGCCAGAGCTAATTGAGAAGCAACAGTCTCTTCTTGGAAAAGAGCTGATTTTTTTTTTAAATTTGTCAGATGCTCTAAGTGAAAGAACTCCACTTGGCAACTTACTAAAATTAGACCAGTGTCTGTTACTATCAGTAACAGGATAAGTAACCACACTTGATCTCGGGTTCAGTTTGATTTTAGGATGAACAGGGTCAAAGCTGAGCCAGTGCTCTGATACTGTGGCTACACAGCGGATGAGAGCCCTGGGCTGCTACAGAATGTGACAGCCTCCACTCTTCCCCCTTGGCACCACCAGCTAGCAGGGTTACTGGAGAGCAGATCTGGCTGAAAACAAAGCTTTTCTTGGCTCCCCGTCCATCACAGTGCCCACAGAGGGTCATTTTCACTCTTGGACAGGCAGCTGTTTCTGAAATAACTGAGCTGTGATATTTACTATCCAGACTACTGTAGCTGCTCCTAGTGACTGCTTTTACCTCCAAGGTGCAGAACTACTGTAAGTAGTTGTTTGAGGCTCTATTTAAAGCCCTCTACAGTTAGTATTTAAGCAGTATTAAAAAATCCTTTGGGGTATGTAATTACTGTGCTTAACTAATGTGGAATTTAGTCAAATCAGCATTAGACAAAACAGTATCATTTTTTAAAATCTGAAGCTGTGGTCTTTGGATGGTCCTTCAGGTGCTAGAAAATCTTAATACTATGTGTTAATGAAACTGACTTATTTGCTCTTACAACACAGAAATAAGTTATAAGAAGGCAATCCTAAAATAGGATGTAGTGTCAGTGTCTCTTGGTCTGCAACTTTTCACTTATTGATGGAGATTGCGTTTTGAATTTCAGCCTGCTTGATTTGTGACTTAACATGGAGAATAATGAAGTGTTCTTGGCTTGAAGTAGCATCGATGCCTCTCCTAAGTTTAATTGTACAGGGCATTACACCAGGATAATACCTGTAGAATAACTTGGAAGACTAAGTTTAATTAGGGTGTGATTCTCATGCTGAAAAGAGTGTAGTTATAAATGGATAAAAAACCTCCTCTCTGTTTAGATATTCTACATAACTTAACTGTGCTTGTTCTTGGACAAGTACTATTTTCTGTGACTTACTATTGAAATAGTGTGTGAGTAGCATGGGATGGAGGCAACTTCTGCCCTTTTATTTAACAGGGACATTTTATACTGGATTTCCCTGTCTCATCCGAGGGACATAGTCCCCATTCCAAAGCAGAATATTTATAAAATACTTGCCTTTCCTTGACTTCAGTTAAACCTTTGATTCACTGATGGCCCTGCTGTATCCTGCTTTTCCCCACCTCCCTCTCTTCCCAACTGGGACTGGAGTCATGGCCAGCAGGAGCAGCAGGAGCTGACGTGGCTGTTGCCTGCTGGGTGTGGTAGGGGGCTGCTCCTGAACTTGCCCACCTGGATCAGACCACTGCAGAAGGAGGGGAAGTGTGCCGTTCCCTACAGTGTGTAAGAGAGCAACCACGTGTGGATTTAATGCTGCATACGTCCACTGGCTAAATCAGGTGGGGCTTTGACTACTTGTAATGCTGCTGCTTGTGGCTGACAATAAAAGCGTGTTGTTCATGTATCCCCTGAGGGACTACAGCAGCAGATGGTGAACGTTCAAAGGGAGCACACCCATGGCACTGCATTTAGGAGCTCTCAAAGGCCATTTGTTTCTAGAGGAGAGAAGATAATAGAGCGTGGCCCATTAACACAGTAGTATGCCATCTGCCCTTTGCCACAACATTGGAGATTCTAAGCTTATTTTTTAATGAAAGCTGATTTTTGTAATTACCAAGATGACTTTATAATGTTAAAAAAAAAATGAAACAATGGTCCCTTAAATCCATGTATGACTTCAGATGGTGGCTGGAAAACAGCAAGACTGCTGGCAGTTTCACTGCAAAGTTTTCTCACAAATACCAAGCTAGGATGCTTATTGTGGTAAAATAAACCTTCCCCTCTATGCCTCTAATGGAGAAATTGTCAGCAGAGCTAAAGAAATTCACATGGTGAGCCTCTACAGAAAGTTTTCCTTAACAGTGAGAAACTTTGCAATTGGTTCCTTCCTCTGCTCCATTTATCCACCACTCTAACATCCCTACTAGTAAGCGGTACGTTTTTCTTTCCCTCCAGGAGTGCAGTTTCACACATTGAAAATAGCTCTATAGCCTTCTTCCTTAGCTCCTGTGGTGTTCAGAGGCTGTTTTTGTACGGCCCCCTCACCTGGTCTCGCTAGAGTACTTCAGAGGTGTGGGCATAGGAAAGATGTGGTTTACAGTGGGAGCCGGAGCAGCTGGAGTTGTCACTGCCTTTGAGCAGACTGCTTGGACTAGGGCTGCCTGTGTTGCTAGGAACAGCAGGAATTAGACCTGCTGTTGCCAGCCTGTGGAAAACCTGTTCTCCCAGTTTTGCTGGTGCTGTGCCTCGGTAAGATCCCCCTATTGACGGAGTATGGCAAGGGCTGCTGCTTTTCCCACTGCAGGACACTGCTGGCCCACCTCAAACTCCAGTAGAAATAATGCATGAATTAAGTATCAGATTCTTGTATTGCATGTCAAAGTAATTCAATCCAGCAGCTGTGCCAGCTCCCTCTGCATGTGGTGGGTTTGCCAGTGCTTTTGCTAAAGCATATGGCATGTCACAGGAATTATTTCCCCCAACTCCCCCTACTCCCCTGTGTCTTACAGAACTAGGAAGTGATGGAATCCACAGCGTTTCTAAATTCACAGTCCAGGAAATGGACTTGCAGCCTGATTTCTGTCTTGTAAGCCTCCCTAACTCTGCCTTTTCTGTGGAACTAGCAGAAAATGTGGCACCTCTAATACATCTCACACATGCTGCTTCAGAAACAATGTAGCTGATATTAAAGGAATAAGTGATAGAAGAATTTAAACTAAATTCATTAAACTGAGTCTTACAGATTTTGATCCTCCAGCATGAGTGGAAAGGACAAATGCTTTCCAACACTCTTAAGCTGGAAATTATCAGGCTTAGATTTGCTAGCATTTTCTTTTAAAACTTCTTACAGTGCTAATCTGGAATTAATTGGCTCCAGAAACTCCACTCCACTACTTTTACTGAAAGAGCACATGAGCATCTTTTAGTTTCTGATTTGTAGAACTGCATAAACTTGAACTGCATTCTCATAGCAGATGGAGAACAAAAGCCCATTAAAAGCCCATTAATCATTATGCAGAAAGCCCAATACTTTAGTAGAGGTTGTTTCACCTTGTTCTTAATACTTTAGTCTACATCAGACTTTGCAAGTCCTGTTGGAATTAATTTATAGAGTAATACAGTGGGTGATGCAGATACGTATTCTTCAGCTTATGGATCTGGATCCCCTCTGCTTATGTAGACCAAGTGCTTCTTAGAGCAAATCTTATAGATAAGTTTATCTTTTCAAAGAGGAATCTAGTGCATATATATATATGAGTACACTTAAAATGCTATTTATTAGAGCTAACTATGTAAAAAAACCAGAGAACAGTGCAGACAGTCTTATACCCCTGGTGGTGCTGGGAACCCCAAGCTGTGCAGCACTGAATGAATTTCTGATCCACACGTAGCACACTGTGCAGGCCTTGTCTGGAGGCAAGGTTACCCCATTTTGATAACTTAAGGTGTTGTAGGATTTTTCATCCAAGACAACAACTCTGTTCATCATTGCTTTCTGATGGCCAGAGAAGGAGGATGGTCGCTGTTGTTGTAGGCAAGGCTGGGCAGGTGCTGTGATCACTGGTGTCCTGTGCCTCACAAGACTGGGCTCGCTCAGGTTATCTGTTATGTGGATCAGTAATGCTCTGATGTACAGTAGCCTTCTGGCCAGGATTACCACAGTGCCTCCAGAACTGGAACTATGGCCAAAGATTATCCCCTCCCTTCCTTGTCCCTCAGAATGTTTCGTGAGCAAGGTCAGAATGCTCTCTGGCTTTGTTTGGGTTTTTTTTCCTCTTTGTAATCACAGAGCTAGAAGTAGCTTGAGTGTCTTTTATCTTTGAAGTGTGTTATGTAGGGAAAAGCTTTGCTGTTCAAAGATCTTGATACACTGTCTGTAGGATAAATATTAATTCGTTTTCTTGGAGCAATTCAGTTGTGAAGATTCACATGTAACAACAAATCTGAGTCATAAAAACTTCATCATGAGACTGATGCTGCTGTTCTGCTCACTTGATTTGTTTTCCTTGCAGAATCAAGGCCATTGAAAGTCCCAACAAAGATGATGACACACAGTGGCTGACTTACTGGGTTGTGTATGGCATTTTCAGCATAGCTGAATTCTTCTCTGACATCTTTCTGTCCTGGTTCCCTTTCTACTACATGTTAAAGGTATGTTAGTTCATGTGACCCCTCTCCTAAAATGAGACCTTTGATATAACTGGTCTAATGTCTCCGAGAATGGATAGATGACAACATTCCCTGGAATCATTCCAGGGTCGCACCTTTCTTTTAGATGCAGGTTATGTGTAATTTAGTAATTTAGTGGAAGTGATCTGTTTACAGCTGATGGTTTTGTGAGGCAAGAGGGGGAGTTGGGATGGGTGGAAGGGAAAGGTCTGCTGTGTTTTAGGGAAAAAAAAGACAGTGTAACTGTCCCATAAAAAAAAACCCCAAAGAGTTCTTTCTCTTGGTGTTCAGGTAAATTTGGACAAATGACAGACATGGTAAATCCCACAGAGTGGCTCTATTTTTGCTTTAAGTGCATTAGTAAAAGTGGAGAGTAAAATCACGAAGGCTGTTGAGGGAGGTAGTAACATTTGTGCTATTGGAGCAAAGAAGGAAATTGGAACGTGAGAATAGTTTGAGTCCTACAGCTTCAACATTTAATTAAGCTCAGTTTCCTGAAAGGAATTGGTGGGTATCAGAGGAGATGGTTGCTTAAGTGCATTTGTTAGCATGGTTTGACTACCAGCAATGATTTGGTTAATGTGCAGAAATTGACTGTGACAGTTGGTTTACACCTCTGCATTTTTCCTTTTCAGTCTTTAACAGGCCTCAGCTGTTTGGACAATCACTTGGATACCTTGTAGTTCAGTAGAATTATGACTTTAACCCATCATCTGCAGTGGCATATACTCACAATTCTGAATTAATACAGTGCATTTTCAGAGCTTCTTTTCTAAATTCTTGGTGGAAAAAGATGTGGCAATGGTTTCTTCATGCCACCACAGCTCTCCTTCTGAAGAGCACACGACTGAAATTCTGGTTGATTTTGCAAATAAAGACCAGAAATGGCCCTGATACTCTGGTGTCAGGAGTGCCACAGTTACATGTGGTGTTGGAACCAAGGGAAAGGCACTTTTCTCAGTTCTGCAAAAGCAAACACAAGGAGTTATGTCAATACACAGCTTTCTACGATAGCTGCAGAAAGCACATAGAAGTGAAGTGTTTGCTCTCAGTAGTGGTTGGTAGGAGAGGTTTGTTTTTGTTGTACAAAGGCAGACAGGTGTTGGCTGAGAATCAGAAAGAGTTGCTGAATGGATGGAAGTTATTCCATAGGGGGAGAAGGAGGAATTAGGCAGTTGCCACACTTCATTCCATCCATGAACTAAAACCTCTTTTAGGGTAGTTATGATATCTCCACATCTCTTTTAGGAAGTGGAAGCCCAGATACGTCATCCATGAAAATTTCAAGCTTGCTTTCGTTTTCAAAATGTGCTAAATTTGCATATTCACATCTATTTGATACAGCTTGTAACTTCCACTCCAGACTGAGTTTTAGTTGCTCAGTATTTTGAAACACCTTCAGTTGCATGACTGAGACACTGGGCACAGCTGCTCCCAGAGTCCCCAAAGTCCAGAGTTTCGACTCTGTGACATTAAAGTTTTCAGCAGACTAGAAGATTTTATAAGTGGGAGAAAGGCACGTTGAAGAACTCCTTTAATATGTTACAATGTTTGTATATACTTCTGTTCTCCAGATGGCATTTCTTGGATTTTGTGGACCTTTTTTTAGGTAATGCCCACCTCTTATTTATCTGTTTGGGGGTTTTTTATCTCTGAAGCACAGGACGTGCATGCAACTCGTAATTTCATGTGCATATGATTTGTTTTTAAGTACTTCTGTTCAAGATCTAAAGATTTCTGTGTCATTCAGGTATTAGAGAACAGTAGCCAGTAAAAGTAGCAGCTTTTATCATCCTCTGAGTATTCTTGGTGGTGGGAATGAGAGAGACTCCTTACTCCACTAATGGCTCTGCCTCAAAATACTGTAATTCTATTTCTGATAAAAATTGGCTCTGCCAGGGTGGAAACAGCTGCTAGGAGCAGGTCCAAGTGAGTCAGACTGAGCTCAGGTGAATTCCACTCCCTCCTCTGTCTGGTCTGGAGGGTTGCAAAGGATATATTTTGGGGTTGGGCGCTTTTTTTTTCCGGTTAACTGTTTAACCACTGTGAGCTTGCTGGGCCTTCTTACAACCCTCTTTATTTGCAATAGCCTATGCTGGTTCAGTTTCATGAGAGACAAGGGGAAAATAAACTAAGTGAGCAGTCTAACATTCTCAAGCTTTGAAAAGAATGATAATCTCAACTTTGGTACATGTCCAATAGAAAATGCATATGAACATCTGTTTCAGTACAATTCAAAAGTAATAGGTATTTGAGAACAAATCTATAATTATTTTTTTTCTTGACTAGACTGGGACAAAGCTGTCAAATCAAAGTTACTAATTTTTTTCTTAGGCAGGGAAAGGGAAATTTCAATTTCTTTTAGTTTCAGAGGAAGTTGGACTCACATCTGAGGGATTTTCTAAAACAAAGGAGAACTACCTTTTTTGTGTATTGAGAGAAGTTGAATAATTCTCAGTAAGTGATCAGATATTCTTGAACAGAAAATAAAGTCAGTGTACTTTTCAGCTTTTAATGAAAGATAACAGAAGATAGCACCATGTATTCTTTCTATTATATTAAGTTCCATATAAGTGAAGCTTTTAAAAATCGGTATTTATATTGATGAAGGCACTTTTTGCCTTTATTTTCTCTGACTGTGCTTAATAATTCATTAGTTGCTACTTACTAGTGCCAGATTGTATTGCCTGTTGAATTATTTGTTTTAATTCATCAGAATGTTCCTGGTGGGCCAATCTCTCTGTTGAACACTTTGCTTTAAAAAACATTTCTTTGTCTTCTGGGCAAACACTCCTTTAAGTCATTCTGTTTTGACACCATGATCGAACAGTTTAAAGAAGAACGCTTAATGCTTACGCAAAAGGATGGTAAATTGCACTGCAGAGAAGACAAAGCCAAAATTTTACAGATGTGAAGAGCAGAACCTACAGAACATCCAGTCTCAATATACCTTATTGGGAAAGAACAGAGGGGACATATTCCAAAATACTTGGAAGGCTTGCTTGAAGAAGACTGTGTGTTTTGTTTCCATTCTGTCCGGAAACGTGTGGAAATCCTCAAACATGGAATCCTGTCTAACATGAAAACAAAGCATGTTTTGACTGAGGCTGGGGTAGATTTTTTTGTGTTTCAGGAAAGGGTAGTCTGAGAAAAGCTGTTATGCCTTCATTTTCTGGAGAGACTTTTGACATGGAATATAGTGTACAGAAAGAACTGTACAAATGCTGAGAAAATGTACTTCATTCTGTTGCAGTTTTATCCTGTAAAATAATTTTATATTTATTTTCATAGCTCAAGTGAATTTAGTTACGACACCCTGTTCCTTAAATGTTTCATCTTGCTCTGCATAGCTGTCTTTGTGTGGTGTATGGCAGTGAAACTGAAGCCAAATAAAAGTGCTTCAGCAGTAAAGACACAGATTTGTAGTACATGTAATAAGTGTCTTTCCAATCCCCTTTTGTACGATGCAGCAACATGACCCCACGCTGTGGTCTTTGATTTTTCTGGAGAGCAGATGGTGCTCTAAAAGTCATACCTAAACTGTAATCCAGAAGCATTACCCTTGTTTGTGCACTGTGTGTAGCTTGGGTTTATCTCTCCTCCTTGTCACTTTACTTCTGGGGTGCACACAACCCTATTCTTTCCCCCACTGTGTTTTCAGAGCAGGGAGGCAGAGAGGACAGGGATGTGTTTTGGCTGAATTGAAGTCATATAGAGACTTAGACCTTTAGTCAGGCCTGTGCTATATGTTTTAGAAATATTGAGAGAGACTGATGTTTGCATAACCATGTTTTATAGTTCTACCTTAAAGAGAAAATAAACAACATGTAATCTTGATCCACCTAACACCAGATTATATTTACTGCTTCAGCCCTCCTCCTTTATCCTTATACAGTCCATGAAATTATTCCAGTATAAATATTCACTGTGTGTAGCTGTCCTCGTGTGTGCCCTCGTTGAACCCTGACCACACAGGGGATGACTCACTGTTCTAAATGTGCTCAGTTCTGTGGTACTTAGGAAAGGCACCTTGTCTCCTACTCGTGATTCCTTCTACTTAGGCTGATGTTCTTGTTCTCACAGTGTGGCTTCCTGCTGTGGTGCATGGCTCCAAGCCCTTCCAACGGGGCAGAGTTTCTCTACCACCGGATTATACGTCCTTTCTTCCTGAAGCACGAGGCCCAGCTGGACAGCGTTGTGCAGGACCTGAAAGACAAGGCTGCAGAGACTGCAGACACCATCACTAAAGAGGGTGAGCAAAAGGCTGTTCACTGGTCACATTAAGTAGGGGGAATTTCACTGGGGAGCTCTTATTATTGCACTTAGTATTCATCACTTGGAGGAAAAAAAGATAAATGGTAAGAAGACGATGTAAATTGTAATGCAGAAGTTAAATTTGGGAAGTGGGGGTTGCAGTAGGATTGCTTCCTAGAATTGCAGTTAGGCTAGAGTGAGTGGAAGAAATTGTATAGTCTGTGTGTCTTCCCACCATACACACCACTAAAAACATTCTCTCTAGAGGCAGGTCCAGACCCTCTTTTCATAAATATAGTTATTGTTTTAGGGCGTCCTCATATCTCCTAAAATACTCCCTCAAATACTCCCTGCTATTATAGAGGGGCTCCCAGTCGTGCAGTAGAGCAATTAACAGCAATAAACAGCAACATGGGAAGTGCAGTTTTCCCATCTGTATCTTTTTGTACTTTTCCTTCCTCTGGAGGTCAAAGGGTTCCTCACTCTTAAAGGAACTACTTACGTTTTATTTTTGTGCATTATCACAGACTGTAGATTGCTTCAGGTTTTTCTTTTATTTCCTTGCATTCTATAGTGAACCCTTGCACTCTAAAATATCTGATGATGGTTTTATTAATAAGAGAAGGAAGTGTATTAAGTAGCTAAAATAAAGGTTTATTTAGGTTTCATTTGAAAGGAATTTTATGTATATGCTATATCAAAGCATCTTAATTCTTCTTTCCACCAAACAATGCATGCAGTCTCATTTAATCTTACCAACTTCAGCAGTTCTCCTGTCTGCTTAAAAGATCGGCTTTTCTTAACTGTTCTTGGAAATTTTGCTGCAAGACTCTTCCTGAGTCTTTATTGTTAGGCATGTATCTTAATTAATGTCCTTCTGTGTTGCATACGGGATTTTCCTGCCCTCATTTCATCACTTAGTCTTTCTTTTTCCTATTTTTATATATAAAGATTTCTACAAAGAAAAAGACACAACCAAAAACAAACAAACCAAAACAAACAAACAAACAAACCCCCCCAAAAAACGACCAGAAAAAACCCCTGGCATTATTTTTAAGAAACCATGCACACACATATACCTGTACACACAAATATTAGCATTATTACAAGGCTGTTTTATCATTATGGTATGTTTCTTGCTGCAAACCTGTATGTCCTTAACACTACGAGCATATATATATATATATATATATATATATATATGTCAGTCTTTAATGTTTATTGTACTGCTTCTTGCTTGTTTTTTAAAATCTTTTCATGATCAGTTTTATTGGTGCATCTGTGTGTATGTGTATACAAAAGCTATGATTTTCTTCTATGTTCTTTCTCTTGTGAGTAAAAGGAAAAATTTTTGTATGCAGCTCAAGAACACTGGATAACCCACTTTGACTGTAGGCCTATGACTAAAGTTGATTTTATTTTCCTGCAGCCAAGAAAGCAACAGTGAACTTGCTGGGTGAAGAAAAGAAAAGCACTTAAACTGAATAAGTTTCCCTACCGCCTCCTTTGTGCAGCTTGATGTTACTGGGGACTGTGGTATAAGTTCAATAATATTGCCTTGGAAACATTTTGATATATTAAAGGAATGTGCTGTAAGTTTACTTACTACTTTGCTGTGACTGATAGAGAGTATGCATTTTTATTTAAAAGCAATGCAGTGGGCGGCATCTGAAGCTTAATGAAAATATTTTATTCATCTTCATGCAGAAGTCTTTCAGTAATCTCTTTCTGCAGTAACATAAATAAAAAGTATATATCCCTCAGGCTCTGCACTTTAGTTGTCTCTTTGTCTATGAAATTACTCTTAACACTTTGATTGTGGTGCATATGGTAGCACAAAGCTATTTTACAGGGAAAATTCTGAATGGATCTTGAATATACAGGGAATAATTGTGAGAGGTGGCATAATGGATGTATTCCCCACCAGTAAAGCTGTAAATTGTGAAATTACATGTTCTAGGCACCTGAATATAGAGATTATTCACTGTTGCATGTTTTGTTGTAACACAGTATTTGGTACAGTGTGTGTATTCTTAAATGGATAGATACTAAATATAGGAAAGAATAACTTCCTTGGAGTGGTCAAGCTTATATTGGCCTGAAGTAATTTGCTAGAAATGGATGCATTAAATTGCACACGATTAACACAACGTGACTAAAGTACAACTTCTTCCCTATTCTTGCTAAAACAAGGTGTTATCCAAAGTTGTTAATAGAGTGCTTTTCAAGATCACACTCAAAAGCACAAGCCACCTTTTGCTAAGGAGTGATACCATTACAAACACTTCTTCCTGAATTCCTTTTAAAGTATCAACTGCCTTGGATGTCAGTCCTCAGAACTACATCATTAAGGGGACAGACTACAGCTCCCATGAGCTTTTTCTGCTCATCTCTTCTGACTATACTAAGAACAACTTTGTGTGAGCACTTAAACTTCCTGAGTGGAGATGCTCTTGTTGTTACTTGATATATTCCTGACCAATCAGTAAGAAGGCAACCAAAGTTGCTAAGAGAATAAAGGAATTTTTTGCAATCAATGTAAAAGAGTACGTATTTTTTTTAGATTAGCATCTGTAATCTTTGACACTGTAGTATTTTCAACAAAAATAATTATATTAATTAATTAAGCATGAATTACTGAAATTTTCCTGTTTTCATCTCCATGCTGACATTTCTTTAAAGCCTAGAGTAATGGTATGGCAGTTCTGAGCTCACAGAGCATGCAGAAAGCAAGCTTAAGCTTTTGATTGGATAAAAAATTATTTCCAGCCCACAATCTTGATTCCCAAAGACTTAATCTTAAAATAAAGTTTTGAGGACTTCTGGATTTCTGCAACAAATTGTTGTATAAATATTCATTGTAAATTTTCAGATGCAAGAACTGCAAAAGAGTAAAGCACACAGTGCAACTCAGCAGGTCAGTTTTAACCTGGAGAGATATGTTTTATAAGAGAGGGTGTAAAAGTGTCTTAAGAGAAAGCATTTTAAGCTTTAAGCTGGAAAACATAGCCCTTAGGGCTGGCAACTTGGATAGGGAAATACGAGACCTGCTGTACCTCGTGTTCTGTAGGGCAGCATGCAGTTTGTCATTTGAAGAAAAACAAAATTTCACAGCTACTCATTCCATGACAACTTTTTGTTAGGAGGGGATATGCTGAAGAGGATAAAGTTTACAGCAAAGTTCTGGATTGTAAGCAAGTAAAAAGTTTGAAGTGAGTCACCATTTAATTGGTTTAATTTCTTGTCTTAACTTCTTCTGTCATAAACCCACTGGACTTTTTTTTGTAAGCCTTACTAAATCTTATTCCTGTGTTTTAAACTCTATTAGCTGTATGTAAAGCACTCATGCGGCCACTGTAATTTAGTTTCACTTCTTGAGATTAGAAGTAACTAGATAAAAAATGAAGATTCTTAATAGACTATTTGATTTCAGTGCAAAGCACTACGTACCTTACTTATCTAAAAGCTTATGGTAAATTTTAGACTTTACAAGCCTAATGCTGTCTGTAGTGGAGACAGGATTTACTTTTCATTTCTTATGCTACTCAACAGTTTTTCCACTGTTATTAATGGGGATAAAACATTCTAAGTAGATGTTAGATAAGTGTTAAAGCAGTCCCTTGCATCTCTCTCAAAACTTGAAAGGCTTTAAATCAACTTCTTGTCTTTACAACGTGATATTACCAGCACATACAATCAGTGCTCTTTTGTCAGATTTCTACTTGAATTAGAACTACAATCTGTTGTTAACAAAAGTTGACCTTGGTTTTTTGCCTTGTTGCAAGTAGAAATGACTGAATTTCTGCAGCAAGTTATCCTTTCCTGCAAGTAACTCCACTGGGCTGGCCCCGCAGATCAGTGCTTTTCTTTGTGTCTTCACAACATTTATGTGCAAATGTTGGTACACACATCTGCTCCATGTCTTTGCTGAAGTTGTAATGTGCTAAATAAAAATGAACACAAATAAAGAGATTCTTATGGGACTGGTATGATGCCTCAGTGTTTCTTAAGAACCTTTTACCTCAACAGTGAAAACTTGCTACTCTAGGAAGCTCTTTGCAGGGTATTCACTTTTTTCCTCCCCCCAAACTTCATTACTGTGGAACCAGTAGAAACCTCTCAAAGTCTAAAGGAAGTGCCTCTGCTTCATGACAATCTGAGGGTGCAGCCAAGCAGATTTAGAGCATCAGGCCCTTAGAGAACTAGAGTTTGGAATGCAGATCTCTTCCCAACAGTGAGCACCATGAGCACATCTTTCTACGCTTCGTAGCCTGGCTTACCTGAGGAATCATCAAGGTTTAGTGTTCTCTAGAAACATGGAGAGGAAAAACTACAGGGATTTTTAAGTTTTTGGTCTCCCATGCGTTTCCTGGTGTTCCATAAATGACCTCAACAAACAACGCTGAATAGTTATTGGCAGTGGTGTTACACTTACTTAAGACTTGTGTTGCCACTGTTTATAGGACATTTCATCTGCTTTATCTGGCTCCTTTCCAAACTCAGCAAAAGGAAAATAAGTTCAGGAAAACATAACCTCCCCTACAGTGATAACATCACCACTAGTGTTAAAATAATGAAAACTCTTCAAACCAGAGCAAGACAATTAACAAAGCATAGAAATTCTTGTAAGTAGTGGAAGGTATGACTAGTATTTGTCAGGTCAAACCCTCACTACTTTTAATTTGACAAATAAAAGAAAGTTTCTTGAGTTTGTACTTCAGTCTTGCCAACTCTTTCTAAATAATCTGAGAATCAACTAAAATTATCATGACTATTTCCTTAGTCACCTTCCACCCCCATTTCAAATTCCATAAACAATAGTTTCCTTATGAAAAGGAGGAAGAATGGAGTTTTAAAAAACAAAACCACAAATCCTTGTAGTTCATGAGAGACTCTCAGTGTTTTCTGTAAAGGGCACCTGACAAATACGATGAATATCAGTCTTGTCTTCTAGAGAACTTCTACATCCAGTGTGATGGAATGAAACAGTACTTGAGGAATGACAACCCAGGGCTACTAAGGAGGTCCTCAGTTGTACAACCACATTGTCATAACTTTTTGAAAATTATGTTTCCTACTGGTCCATAAACATTAAGAGATTCTGGAGCAAAAAATCTTCGGATGACCACATGAACTCATGAACTAATCAAGTAAATATAATTGAAGATGTACTTTGAATTTAGCATACTTTGGAATGTGATGTAGTTGACACCTTTGCTGAGGCTACGGAATTCCACAAAACTTTGTATTACTGCATCTTTGCAGGAGAAGAATACTTGAAGACTTCAATTAGACGTCTAAGTTCTGTTACTTGAAAAGCAAACAGACAAAACCCAAAAAACTGCACCCCAAAGAACCCACAAAGCCTGACAGATGAAAAGAGGCACACGTGCTGTTTCAGAGGAAATAGCATTACGGTTCAGGCTACTCAGTTCCTACCCGGAGTGTCCCCTGCTATTGCCCAGGTCCCAGATTACCAAAGACTTGTCTATTTCTTCCCATCTACCTTACACAGCCACTATGGCAAGGGGTACTTAATTATTAATTATTAATTATTTTTAATTATTCTATAATAACATCTAATTATTCTATAATTATAATTAATTATATTTTTATTTAGGGGAAAAGAACCCATTTGAAAAGGGTATCCCTTATCCTAAGAGAGAAAATAACCCCACGAAGGCCAGTCTGTAACAGGAAGAAGCTAAATAACTGGTGTCCAGTGACAGAACCGGTGGAAATCATTCAAAGCTGTGCCGGGGGAAGTTCAGATTTGACATTGGGAAGCATTTCTTTACCGGGAGGGTGGTCAGACTCTGGAACAGGCTTCCCAGAGAGAGTGGTCAATGCCCCGAGCCTGTCAGTGTTAAGAGGCATTGGGATAATACCTTTAATAGTGTGCTTTAAACTGTTGGTAAGCCTTGAAGTGGTCAGGCAGTTGGATTGGATGATCATTTTGGGTCTCTTCCAACTGAAGTAGTACATCCCATTCCATTCCATTCCATTCCATTCCATTCCATTCCATTCCATTCCATTCCATTCCATTCCATTCCATTCCATTCCATTCCATTCCACTGCATGTGTAGCTCCAGCTACATCTGCAGCTCCAGAGAAGGAATCGAGGGAGCCACATCCTCTCTCATGCTCCCAAGTAGAGCGCATACAAATAACCCACAGGTATATGTGCCCCAAAAGGGAGTTCTGGCTAAAAGGCTCTCTCAAACACACACAAGGAACAGGATGTCACACAGGCAAGTTTTTTAAGACCAGCTGTTTTTTGCAGAGCTGGTCTTTGATTTACTTCATGGCTGAAGGCTGATAACTACATATGGTCACTTCCCAAGTTAAAACACATTTCAAAATAACCTTTTAAATCTCCCTCTCTTTACATTAAGAATTGAGTAATTATGGTTGTTCTTCTGCTATAGCAGCTACATGCTATAATCTGAAAGAATAAACCACCTATCTCAGTAGTGCTGAATTCTCATTTTTAGTCATTCTGTTATTGATTGCTTGTTTCATCACACCTCCCTGATGCTCAATGTCAACGTTACCATCCATTCCTGACACAGAAATTGTTATAGGATTGTTGTAAGGATTTTGAGCTCAAATGTCCATTTCAAATGTTTAATCTTTGTTTAGGTACCCAGAAAACTGTATAGGGAAATAACAGGCATGTACTTTTAAAGAGCTAGACCGGGACACTAGTTCAATATCCATATTCCTCCTGTCCTGGATGCTGAGTAAATTCCCACTCATGGATCCGTGCCTTCCTTTGTTGCTGTTGCCACCTACAGGAAACCACGGACCACAGTGTGTTTTTAGCAATGATGCTGCATAAGTAAATCCTCTCAGAAAGCTGTAAAAGCAAGGCAGGTGGAATAAAAGGACATTCATTGTCACCCAGTTTCCCCCGCAAAAATAAAATAATAATTAAAAATTTTATTCATAGCATTGAGACTAAAAATTGCAGTATTACTGTATTTTTATGGAAGCCTTGTCTCCACTCCCAGTCCCACAATGGTCCATAAGCATCTGCCTGTTCCCAGAAATGAGGCATGATCAGCTGACTGAGGAAGAACTGAGGTGTTCTTGACTGCTTGTTTTTAATCCTCTAAGGAACCCAGTTTATTAAAATGAGGCAATACAGAAATGAAAGTCTGGTTTAACTCTATCAGGAAAAGGGGGGTTGTGTTTAACTTTGTGCTGCCTCATTAAGAACAAATACTGCTCACATGTACTTAGTCTAAAGCCAGAAATCATAAAAAGCAAAACAGTCCCATTTAAAGATGGGAGAATAAGTAGGCAGTAGTTAGGAAATGCAGTCTTCAACTTCCTCTTGGTAGTGGTCATCTGATTTCCTAGTAGGGCTTTAAAAAAAATAAAGTCAGCTTTACACAAAATACCCACAAAGCTTTCTTTGTTAGTTTGACTAATTTACAGTTGTATGTATTTGAACTCGATATTACCCTTTTCAGAAATCTTTCCTAGTCTTTGTTTGCAAGACTCCTAGACTTTAAAATAGCTTTACTATTTTGGGTTCTTTGATCAGGAAAGTTTGATAAGGAATGCCACTAAGATTCTTTCTCACACACACAGATAGGTCAGACCACTTCTGAAGATATTTAATTTCAGACCACAGTAAATAATATCCCACAAGACTTAACCTCCACATTTTTTGGCTGCCTGTAGTCTAAAGCTCTGATTTACAAAAGTTAAGCATAATGTGATCAAACTTGGCTGGAGTCATCCTCCTTCAGTTTACATCATGAAGATGAATTACCTTGTACCAATCAATTTTCACAGAGCTCTCACTTTATTTAAAGTTTCAGAAAAATTACTCAGCACTCAGGAAAATCCAGGAATAATTTGAACTTAACAATCTGTGGGCAATTATGGTCTTTTCTATCACAAGTGTATCTTCCACTCCTGTATTTTTCCCCATGTCACAACTAACTATAGCACTTCCCTAACCCTATTATAGAGTGAATGTGCCTTAATAACCTCTAACCATGTCCAGTTAGACGTAATAACCCTTTTCATATAGCATCTGTTTCCACATTTCATACCCCATGGCATTCCGACAGCTCACAGGGATACCATTTAACTAACTTCTCAAAATTTAGGCCAGATGCTCTAAAGATAGCTTGTATAAACTGTTACATCAGCAGAAAAACAACCCCTGAAAAAATTTGTGTATGACCACAGTCAATTACAGCCTTAGAACACAGGACTTCCTCTCCTAAACATTTCTGTTTCGGAGAATCTGCATACTGCTCACACTGATAGGCAACAACTCTTCCTAATCGTGAGAAGAGAGCAGGAGGGATGTGTGTGTGAGCACAGACAGCCCTTTCCTGCAGAATCCAACATCACTCTGGAATGAATCATGAGGCAACATGGGCAGGGTCTTTTCCTGCATGTGTTCAAGGGGTGGACTTGAGCATGGACACTATCACAGACGTTATCCATGGATGTGACACATGCAGTGTGATTAAGCCAAGCAGTCAAAGACCCTCTGGTATGGAGGATGATGGCTGAAATGTCAATATGGCCAGGCAGCTTGAGTGTATCAGTCCCCCAAATCCACCAAGGCAAGTGCCCTGTGCTCACAGTGGGGGGATCAACCACTGGATGGCTGGAAACACCCTTTGTGCCACACCACTGTCTGAAACACTGTCCTGGCCCTTGAAAAGCAGGTCTTATGGGGACACAATACACCAGAAATAATCGAGTCAGACAATGGGATTCACTTCCAAAGCAACCTCATAGACACTTGGGCCAAAGAACATGGCACTGAGTGGGAATATCACATTCCCTCTCATGCACCAGCCTCTGGAAAGGTCAAATGATGCAATGGATGGTAAAAGACCACAATGAGAGCAGTGGGTGGTGGGACCTTCAAACCCTGGGGTGCACATTTAGCGAAGGCCGCCTGGTTAGTTAATACCCAGGGACTGCCCATCAGCCTGGTGCAGCCCCACCTAAACTTTTGCTTATTGTAGAAGGGGATGAAGTTCCTGCACTGAACATTAAACACATGCTGGGAAGAGTCTGGGTTATCCCTACCTCAGGCAAAGGTAAACTCATCCCTGGGATTGCTTTTGCTCAAGGACCTGGATGCACTTTGTGTGTGTGCTGCAAGAAGATGGAAAAGTCCAGTGTGTGTCTCAAAGGGATTTGAATTGGGGTAAGAAGAGCCAATGAATTAAACTAATTACTGTATAACACTGTAAATTATCACTTCTACAATGGCCCTATGCCCATCACCACATTGGGCACCCCATGGTGCCTGTCTGTGCCACACTGGATTTGGGGGTCTGACCCCCACTCCCTTTTGATCACACACTAGTGAAGAATGAACTTTGATGGAACCATGAACACAGAGGTGACAGATTCAGAACTGATTTCCACATGCAACAGTCCAACCCCACACACCCTCTTTCCTGCCTGAAAAACGGTTCTGACAGCTGGAGCCCAAGGTCACGCACTCAGTGTGACTCAATGGGCTTTTGTAGGGATGGGTCCATAATTTAAGGGAATGTTATGTGTGTGTGTATGTACCAAAAGAGAGGAAAGTGATGGGGTTTTGGGAAGTGGGACCTGGCATTATAGAAATTATATGGAGTGTGGGGTGCCTGCTGTCCTGATTTCAACTGCAATCCAGTGAATTTTCTTCCCAGCAGCTGTTAGTGCTGTATTTTGGATTCAGTGTGAGAACAATGCTGATAACACACTAGTGTTCTGCTTGTTCATGAGCAGTGCTTATATTAAATCCAGGACTTTTCTGTGCCTCACGCTCTACCAGTGAGGAGGTGTAGCAAGAAGCTAGGACAGGTGACCCAAGCTGGCCAAAGGGATATACTGTATCATAGATTAGCATGTCCAGTATATAAACAGGGGGGAATTGGCCAGGAGGTGCTGATCACTGCTGGGGGTGGGCTGGGCATCAGTCAGCAGGTGGTGAGTAATTGTCTTGTGCATCCCTTGTTTTAATTTCCCCCCACCTTAAAAAAAATTGTAATGATAATTATATTTTATTATAATCACTGTCACTTGCATTATTGAATTTATTTAGTTTAAATTATTAAACTCTTCTTACCTACACCCACAATCTTTTTCTTTCCCGATTACTCTTCCCCGCATACCATCACGGCTGGGGAGTGAGGGAGGGGCTGGATGGTGCTTAGTTGCCAGCTGGCAACTGAAAACACAATGATCAGCTTGCTCGAAGTCCCATCCAGCCTGGGCTTGAACACTTCCAGGGATGGGGCATCTACAAATTGTCTGCACAACCTGTGCCTCACTACCCTCATAGTGAAGAATTTCGTCCTGATACAGAATAGCAGAGAATTACAACAATTGCTTCACTATCACAAATAAATGGTTTACTAAGGCAACCAGATTTCAAAAGGTGCGTATTTCTTTTGGAAAAAAATTATTCTCCCAACCATCCCATTTGCTTACGTTCTTCCGCTTTTAATGTGGGTGCTAACATCAGACTTGCAGGTTATGTGTGAAAAGAGATTTATTGTTACAGATGCGAGGCAGTTACATGCATTCCAGTTCCGAGAAAAGCAGGCAGTTCTACTCAGCTTCACCTCTTCATTTCTTGCTCGTATCTTCACTTCAAAGTTGCCGCAAGGTGTCCATTTGCACTCGTTGTAACGTTGCGATGTAATGACAATTCCAGATGTCAGCTTATTTCTTTTTCTTTCCTTTACCTTTCTTGCCTCCCTCTCCTTGCTGAAGGCTTTGATCACTACCTCCCATCTTTTGAGTTCTTGTTTTCAGTTTTGGAATGGTTTCTGCAGCATACAGCATCACTGATTTACCTAAAGTAGAGGGAGAGATCAATGCATGCCTACTAAGTTTAGAACAGATATAAAGCCTAGGAGATCTGCTTCCTTCGCCTGTACAGCAAACACCTTGTGAAAAAAATTCTTGGGGAAAAAAACCTAAAAGTGCAGGACTGATAAATGTCACAGTAGACTGGAAAAGCCACATAACCTGACAATCTCCGAAGTGTCTACATCCTTCCTGCTACTCTTTCCCTTCACCTCCTACTGGCCCAAAACACTTGGGACAGAATGATCAGTCAAAAGCTACATGCGTTTTTAGAAAGGCACTGCTGCCTTCCAGCAGGAATCTGGTTTTAAATCATCTCCCTCTGTCAGCACTCTTATGCTACTGTACACTCTTCTAGCTCTTTCCTTAAGATATATACATAGGGATTAATTTACATAGGGATTAATCTTCAGAAAAAATGCAAAAGATGAAATTATTTGTCATTCAAGATAAATAATTCCTATTAATCTTTTAAGGGCAGCTGCTTCATTGTTAATTTATGTAAACGGCCAGCAGAAAACTCAGCTGAACTCAGTATTGTGTTTTATCCATTTGGCATCCACTCTGATGCCCAGATAATGTATGAATCCTAAGAAAATGTTGGAATTCAGTCATTTAAGCACTAAACACACTGTTTTAAATGTCAAGAAAGCAGTAACCCAAAACTGAATAGATGCTTTGTTCAATACAGCAATCACACAACATTGCCCACAAGCCCTTCCAACGACACTACTGCACAAGCAGCAGAAACAAAGGCAACAGCATTTTACAAACTTTACTCAATGCTCACAACTTGATTTCGTTGACTTATACAGGCAACAAGATTTAATGTAAAACCATAGGATTTATAATAGTTAAAACTAATTAAACAGGCTGATAACATAAAATAAACCAAGTCTTTCTGGTTTATTAACAGGTGAAGTGCCTAAACCCAGGCACTCTACTCACGTGTTGGAAACTGAGGTAAACATGGGTTGCCATCATCTTGTTTGAGCTGGATTCGTACTCTACCTCTGTACTGCACGTCTCTGTTCCACTCTCTGGGATACATCTTGTTTTTCTGTCATACAAAAGGAGAAATGTATTATAATGTGCACTGGAAGACAGAACTGCTTCAGAGGCACTGCTGAAAACAACTCCTGGTCCTTGACCAATTTTTTGAGTAAACTGCTACAAGGACCATTTTACATCCCCAGCAGTCTGGACTACAGGGGCACAGGTTTTTGTTTTATCTCCACTGCTACAAACCCTTATGGACACCTAGGGACAGCAAGTGATAGGTCACAGTCACTGCTTTTGGCTAATTACAGCCTTCATTCTTGATGAAACATCACGGGTCTCTCAGTGCAGCTGGTGTGCGCTGTCCAACTACTTCTGAAAAGCAAAGTAATTTTGTACCAGGCTTCAGGTACCAGTCACACTTCTAGATGAGGACCTATATTCTTCTTAGAAAAATCAACACTGTTCTAAATTAATAACTAATTCTAAATTAATAATTACTTCAGGAAATGACCTCTGGTGAAGATACCTCTCTATAAATCCAGACTCATTCCCTAAGGAAAAAGTAACCAACAAACTATTTAAAGAGCAAGCATGTACTGCAATAAAAAGCTAACATTCTTTGGCTGAAACATAACCCCAAAGGACTATCAATATTCCACCTATCAGAATCCTATTCTTATACATGACTCATTGCAAAGGTCATCATCTTTCATTAAAAACATTCCTTTTCAAAAGCTTAATTTGCAGAGTTGCAGCTTGCAGAAACAGCTTTTATTCTGACACACTTTTAAGCATCCAGGACAGTCTTCTAAGAAGGATGGTAAAACAGAAGTAATCTTTTTATAAGCTTAAAAGTGACATTGTCTGAGAGATCTGAGGTATTCCTGACTTGCATCAGTTTTCCAACATTTACTTCATGATTATGGTCAGTTATCATTCGAAGCAAGCAAAGCTAATAGCAAAACTTCTCAACTGCAAGTTATAAAAAAAGACATAATGAAAGAACAGAGATGCATAACAAATTTGGGGTTTTTTTGTATGTGGGGACTTTTTTTTAATTACCTCTAATAACACATTGAATCCTACTGCTGCACACACATCTTGGATTTCTGTAGATGTGGGATTTTCAACAGCCTGTTGAAACAATGTGTTAAAATTAATTAGTTTTCAACTATGACTGTCTATACAAAAATAGTTACCAGTTTCCCACTCTTTACTCTGTAACTAGGAAAAGCTAATGGGGAAAGAGAAGGTAGTGACAAGTCTAGCGTAGAAGTCATCTGTCAGTGCTGCTGTGGTCTACAAAACATTTAAAAAGAAAAAAAAAAGAAGAGCTGAAACATCAGGAAAAAGATGAGACCAAATTCATTAGGACAGGAGAGCAAGTTACAGAATTGCTTAGGAAAAGTAATTGAAATTAATTAACAGTTATTGTATGTACAGAGATACCAAAAGCTGTGTATCAGCAACAGCAAACTTATAGCAAGGACTGAGGGAGGAAAAAACCACAAAATTTCTAGCCATAGGGCAGCAGATTCCTCCCATAGGTAAGACTTTGACTGGCAACTTGCATGCTCAAGACAGATTTTATTTTTAACTGTTATCAAGAAAAAACCAAACCCTAAGCAGTGAGGAAAGCCCTTTATATTCCCAGAAGTGCTCGCTAGAATTATTACGAATGAGTGAGATGATGAAGAACTATTTCTGGACAGACTTGAAACAACAGTAACTACGATATCTGTGTGTCACATGCACAGGACACAGAGTATAGGCTCATACAGTCAGAAACCAATCATTAGCTAGCTACTCTTTTCTGCATTGCTTTCAAATTCTGCAAACGACTTGTGTAGGCAGTGGAGTGCATTAAGTTCCTCACTACTTCACCTGCTTGTCCAAGGTGCTGCTCAGATGAAAGCAAACACTTCAGCCCAGGGCTCTTCTACCAAATTCACATGCTGGCACTATGTTACCTTCAAATACACTGTAATTTCCAGTTAGTGAGCTACTTGCCATGGGGGAATGGGAAGGTCAGAGACATGTATTTTCCAGCTCTTTACACACTGCTACCTAGCAAAAGAAAACGTATTTCCCTCCCACCCATGAAATTACCTTATCTATAGGTATCCTTCTTCCCTCTGCTATTGTCTTCTTGTTATTCAAATAAGCTGGATAAATGCAGATGAATCTAAGAAGAGAAAACAGTGAGTTTAAGCAAGCCATATCAACTCCTTAATGCTTATGCAGTATTTTAGTAGTCAAACAAAAAATAAATGTCATGGCTACAACACAGAAGTTCCCACAGCAGCTTACAACAACCATTTATCTTCCCTAGACTACTTAGTGAGATGCTGCAAAATCCCACTTTGAGTTATCATGGACACTACATGACACCACTTTCTGGGGCACTATTTGTACAAGGGACAGCACGATCCATTCTGAAAAAAAAAAAAAAGGAGGCTGAAATAGAACTTTTTGACCTATTTCTTGCAAGCTGGAAGGGAACACATACATTTCCCTGAAAAGAATTAAAGAACGTTTCCTGAAAAGGTTTTACTACACTAATAGCTAACAAAGTTCTGTGTTTGTTTTATTTTAATTCACACACAAATCAACCCAGATTTGGGTAGATTTATAAAAGGCCCAGAAAAATTGTGCTTAGAAACTTGCTTAAGATTTTTCAGTAGATTTAAACCCATCAAGCACATACATGGGATCAGCGTGACAGAACCTCAATTATACTTCTTAGACAATTAAAAAAACCAACTAGTTGAGACCAAGGAGAGGTGGAAGTAGGCCTGCATTGATTTGAATGAGGATCTATGAGAGCATAAGAAAATAAGGAAAATCAGTAAAACATACGGTGCAAACAGATTGCAATTAGCTGAATGACAAGAGAGTGACAAGGATCACGTTCCTTGCTACCTCTAAAACCAGCCGAAACCACCTCAACTCCTACTATTTTCTCCTCCCTTCCAGTGGTTTTCTCCACTCTTTGCTACTGCCGTCTTCATGAGCCGACTAGGTCTGGGTTCAGCACGGGAATTCCAGTCTCCTTCCTGACTTCCCAACCAGACAAGTGTCACCACCACCCTTTGTTCCACAGGGATTCCAACCACCATCACCCCTTGCTCCACAGGGATTTAATTTCAGCCACCACCACCCTTTTCTCCACACGCATTTAAACCACCACCCCTTGCTCCGCTCGCGTTTTCTTCTCCGCGAGCCCTGAATGACACGTAAACAAACGAACTCACGAAAGACCCAACCCCAAACAAGCCGTGCCCACGGTACCTCTCCTTGTCCGCCGGGGACGCGGCGCTGGCGGCGGCGGCCATGACAGCAGCACCTCCCCCGCCCCACCCCGCCCCACGGCGGGGAGAGGGCCCGCCTCCAACAGCCCGATACGAGATTCCATTGGCCAATAGGGCTGTCTGTCAAGCGCCGCAGCCTGTGAGGAGGCGCTACGTCTCTCCGGGGCCGCGCGCTCAGCGTCTGCCGGGCTGAGTGAGCGGGGGCTGGGAATGGCGGCGGGAAGGGCCCTGGAGCTGAGGGGATGTGCGGAAACGCCGTGACACACGCCCTTCAACCATGGGCTGCAGGCGCCAGTGAAACACGAGCCCAGACGGTCGCGGTGGGCCACGCACAATGTGTTTGGAGGCCGCCAATCCGCCGCGTGGTGTGCTTCACTCACAGTGCTTTAGCGGTGTTTTAATCAAAGAACGATCCATCAAAGAAGTGCCAGGAAATGGTTATTTGTTATTACCACAGTTTCATGTACAATTACATGGAAAAAAAAAAAGCTAAAGCTTAAGGAAAAAATGGCAGGGTCAGTACTGGGTCCAATTCTGTGTCACATTGTCATTAACGCTCTGGACGACGGGGCAGCTGCGCCGTCAGTGAGGCTGCTGGTGACACCGAGCTGTGAGGAGGGGCTGATGCACCAGAGGGTCGCGGTGCCGTCCAGAGGGACCCGGACAGGCTGGAGAAAGGGGCTGACAGGAACCTCAAGCAGCTCAGCATGGGAAGAGCCAAGTCCTGCAGCCGGGGAGGAACAACGCCAGGCACCAGCGCGGGCTGGGAATGCACAGCTGGGAAGCTGCTTGTCAGGAAGGGCCCCAGGGGTCCTGCTGGACACCGATCTGAACGTGAGCCAGCGGTGTGTCCCAGTGACAAGGCCAGTGGTGTCTGGGCTGCACCACGAGAAGTGCTGTCAGCAGGGCAGGGCAGGTGATCCTGCCCCTGAGCACTGGGAAGGCCACACCAGGAGTGCCATCTCCAGCACTGGGCACCCCAGGACAAGATGGACACGGGCACAATGGAGAGAGTCCAGTGAATGGTCACTAAGGCCGTAGAGGGACTGGAGCAGCTCATCCTGGAGAAGAGAAGGGTCAGGGGATCTCACCAATGTACATAAACACCTGCAGGGAGGGTGCAAGGAGGATGGATCCAGGCTCTTTCTAGTGGTGCCCAGTGACAGCACCAGAGGCGATGGGCACACACTGAAACACAGGAGGTTCCCTCTGAACATCAGGAAACTCCTTTTCCCTGTGAGGGTGACCAAGCACTGGCACACGTTGCCCAGAGAAGTGGCGGCATCTCCATCCTTGGAGATACTGAAAAGCTGTGTGGGAATGACAGCTCTTGGTGGCCCTGCTGGAGCAGTGGTTGGACCCAGAGGTCCCTGCCAGCCTCAACCATTCTGTCATCCTGTGAATTTTACAGGTCATATTTTGTGCACTGTTACAGTCTTCATACAGCAGCTATGTACCACAACAAAGAACTGAAGGTATCTATTCAGTATTTATTGGTCGTGGTATCTTTTTTTATTTTTCTGCTCCACCAACACATCCAGCTAGCAATGAAATATTGAAGACGGGGGTTGCCAAGACCCAGTGCAACACAGTGGTATCCCCAGGGGAGAACTGCAAGTACCATTAATGCAAACTTAGAAGAGTTAACAGTTATGGAGAAGCTTCAGAAACAATCAGGGTGGCACAGATGAGAAAGTTATTGTCTATTCAGCCTTTTGAATGATGAGCAGTTTTGTTGTCTTCTGTCTTTGCTCTCATTCTGTCAGAAGTGAACGCACTGCACAAAGTACTGCAGAAAACACGAACAGCACAACTGTGTGGCGTCAGCAGGAGCAAGCAGCTTTTGGAAATGCGACTGCAGCTGTCTGGGACCAACTCAGCAACTTGGCAGCTCCTCACGAACATGACTCAACAAGCTCCTCAGCTGACAAACAAGGTTATGTAAATGAGGTGTGCCAGTTATGAAGGAAGTTTTTGATGCAATAGTTGTCCAGTGCTAAAGACAGGTTTTTTGAGGGTTATTTTCAGATTACCATCAAACGACTGATACAGAGTCAAGTGTAGCTTTCTAAGAGGTAATCCATTACAAATAATTACTTAGATATTTTGTTGCTTAGCAACATAATATTCTCATCTTGTTAACAGTAGCTTGACAATGGATTTGCTGTGTTTTTCTTTCTTTGCACAGTGTTTTTATTTTAAATTTCCATTGCTTGCACACACTTGTCTTTCTTTAAATGACTTTTTATTGAGATCCCTACCACCTAAAAAGTGTCAAGAGCTGCCATTACCTTGGGAGTTGTCCTGTTGTCCAGGTTGTCACTGCTTAAATCTGTGCATCAGCCAACATGGGCAGAAGCTTCTTCTGTCCACTGCTGTCACCTGCTTTTAGCAAGACAGATGTGGGCTATTGGGGAGGACAGGGGTGTTAGTGCACAGTGTGTGCACAGTGTGAACTGTGGACTGACCAGGGTGCAATACATTCATTGTCTCTGTGCAGGCATGGGGTGTGCAGGACATGGTAATGGTCTGACCATTGCGTGAAACGTGGTCATCATAAACCTTGTTACAAACAATGCTTACTGCCATTTGGGTTCGAACAATACGCATTGCCCTTTGCTTCTGGGACACACAGGTCTGAACCCACCAAAAGGGTATAAACATAAATCTCCCTTTGCAGGACAAATCAAAGAACAATCTAATCTAATCTTTTAGGAAGTAATGCTAAGAAATATTTATTTGGCATTACCACAGCTTCATTTTTTAAAATTTAAAAACAGGCTAAAACTTAACGAAAAAGTATTAAAATTTACTTCATACTATTCCCTTCGATTTCTGTAGTGGTTTTAGTTTCTCAGTTTGTAGAGCAATTTCTGGTGCATTACCTTGAGAAACACTGCTCTGACTGTATGTTAAAGGCAGTGAACACAGCTGCAGTTTGTGACTACCTTCATTGCATATTAAGATTGCTCTCAGTCAGTCCACCTAATTCAGGGCACTGAGAAAGGTTTTCTGTAGTTGTTTAATGTTGTTTTATTTGACAGTTGCATGTTATTTTTTTCTCTTCGAATTCATGTAGCTTTTTAATACCAATGTAATAATGGCTTATCTTGTAAACCAATATTTAAATTTAATGTTACAAAAGATACATAGCCTGTATCAGTATTTGTGTGAAATACAAAGGGTCCGAAGACAAAAATTATTTTCCACATCTATTTCAGATGGAAAAATAATTCAAAAATTATCAGAAATGGAGTTTGTGGAATTAGAGATTGGATCACGTGGCAAACATAACTGACCACACAGGGGAAACTTTTTTTTTCCTGCAGATCTTCTTATTACTTACCAATCTCCTTTACAGGTGCTAGAATTTGCAGTATCTTGAAACCAGGATGCCTAAAATGAAGCAGTGAGTAGAGACATGTCAGTTTAGTCCTCATCATCACTGTAGAATGACTTCATTGAGTATATGGCATCCAATCACCGCATTTGTTCTAGTGCCATAAGAAATAAATTTCAAAGTTGAATTCTGCATATTTCCAGCCTGAGGAATTCAGAGACAGAAGTAGGTCACAAAGCATTCCAGCTCAGGCACGCTATAGCTGCATGCACTTCCTGAGTATCTGCTGGCCCTGGACTCAGAAATGGAAAGAAGCACCAACACCTGACAGCTTTTAAACAATTTAAAGCAGTATGAAGAGAAGGTACAATTGCTGGTGAGGATACGACTTGTACATATCTGAGCAAAACATCAAAATTGCAAATAATGCCTTTGGATAGTAGCAGGGCTACTGATCTTGGAAAGCTGTGTATAACTTGGTGAGGTTATTCCATCTGCTGCCACTGCAGTGGAAGGGGAAGGGGCAGGGAATGAGGATTACACTACAAGCCCCTAAAGCAGAGAATTCCCTCTCTGTATACACTGTTATCAGCAAGTCAGGTGTCCTTATTGAGATTCTATTTTTACTGGTAATGGTGTTTGGAGAAGAAAAATGACAAAAAAATCCCCAACAAAAACCAAACAAAAAAACCCCTCAAACCCCAAATAAAACCTACTCCTAAACAAAACAACCCAGCAACAAGAGCCCTGTACAAATATGAAATACAAAATCAAAGTGGTGATAGGTTGCTGCAATTCACCTGGGGTAAATGAAAATGCCCTAACTGGAAGTGGGAGCCCAAGAAAATGGAGATGATTTGAGGTGACACAGTTTGTCTGTGACTGTGTCTTACTGAAGTGTCACATACACTTGCTTATTCAGACCTTGCATCCATGTTCAGTTTCTTCTCACTTGAGGCTACACTCCGTAGTCTAAACATGCTAAAAATACTTATATAAGACTAGTGAAGTTATTCAGGAGAGGGTAGATTTTCAGCTGGATTGGTGGAACAGCTCTGTAGTGGACTGCAAATAAAATGCTGAATGGGCATGTAGAGGGAAATCTTGATTTGTTCAATGTCCACTGAAGGGAAGGGGGCAACATGAGAAGGATTTTCTTCACAATTTTTGTAAATGAGAATTCCAAAAAGATATTTTTAAGTAAAATATAAGGGCTGGGAAAAAACCCCAACTTTCATTGTGGAAAATGCTTCACGAATTATGACTTGAGTTGGAAGTAACAGGCAGTGTGAACTAGGTCTGTCCAACAGTGAATTTTCAATAGTGTAGAGAGTAAATGATGCTCTTTCATTTAGTTTCATTTTACTGGTATTTACTTACCATTAAACTTGAACATGCAGAATTAACCACACTAATCTCAGTATGTGCCATTTTCCCAAAGCATGGGTGTCCCTACCCATGGCAGGGTTCCAGCCCGGAACTGGATGGTTTTTAAGGTCCCTTTCCTGCTCAAGCCATTTTGTGGTTCTGTGTTTTTAAATCCATAGACTACCTTTCAGTTTTAACAGTCCAGACTCCCATCTGCTACATAAGTGTTTTCAGAAGAGGCACCAACCTCATGCCCATCCTACAGAGAACACCAACACAGCATTCTTTACGATTCAGCAGAAGCACCACTTCTGTTCATCTCTGTGGTAGAGGACTATAAACAACATCAATAGCTTATTTAAGGAGCGTGGGATGTTCTAAAGCCACTTGAGGCTTAAACGTTTCAATCTGTGTCAGTGCTGCACTGCAAGAGCAGCTGACAAGTGGCCTTGAAACAGCCAGCTTGACTTGTATGGTGTTTGGAGCTAAAGGTGTTTTCGATTATGTCACCTAGACCCAAACCTTGACTTGCATGAATTAATGTATGAAGTACAGCAGACTATATATACAGTGTTTCACCGAGGTACTGGGGAGAATGCTGGGCACCACATTGCCAAGATTCTATCCAAATCCCTATTAGCTGGCCACAAGGGGACTTGCAAAGTGGAAAACATGGGAGTTCTACCCATCTCTCATTGCTTCTGATTGCACAGACTGTATCTCTTAAGCAGAGAGCTCAGTTTTACACCCATTCTTTGTCCTTCTGCTTTAGCCTTGTAAAGCAGCTGACAGCTGTGTAAATTCACAGCTGTGTACAGCCAGCTTCTAAGATCAAAAGAAACCACCAGTCATATATGTGTGACACAGTAATACTGCACTGAATTAATAGCTTTCACTTAAAGCTAGATTTTCACTTCTAAGAAGTCCAAATTATTTGTATTCTGGTTTTGGCTGGGACAGTTAATTTTCTTGCTAGTAAACAGTATAGTACTGTGTTTTGAATTTAGTATGAGAATGTTGAAAATACACTGATGTTTTTGTTGCTAAAGTATGTTTCTCATGCCTTGCCAGGAAGAGAGCTGAGGGGCACAAGAAGTTGAGGGGGGCAACACATAAACCAGCCAAAGGGATATTCCAAACCTTATGGCATCATGCTGAGGATATACCTGTGGAGAAAGTGGGCTGGAGGCTCATGCTCAGAGATTGCTTAGGAATTAGTCAGCAAGTGGTGAGCAACTGTATTGTACATCACTTGTTTTGTATATTCTTGATTGTTATTATTATCATGATCATTATCATCATCATCATCACAATTTTCTTCCATTTATTCAAGTGTCTTTATTTGAATCGATGAGTTTCCTCACTTTTTACTCTTTTGATTGTCTCCCCCATGCCACTGGAGGGGAGTGAGTGGCTGGGTAGTGCTTGGTTGCCAGCTGTGGTTAAACAATACCACTTAAAACACTTAGAAGTGCCAAATACATCACGGTTGTTCAGCGGCTCAGTGTAGTAAGAAAAAAAGGATTCCAGCTTCTTTTCATCACCCAATAGAATAACAAAACACTACTACAAAAAATAATAAAAATTGGGAGTTTTCTCACAACTCATATTACAGCTTAATTTTTACACCCGTTTTTGTGTTCTTTCAGTTACTTCCAATGTGAATGTGTGCCATCCCAGACGTTAGCAAGAGTCAGGTAAGGTGCACAACTAACAATGTGCTTTTTGTACAGAGGAATTTTAGGGGAAAAAGGGCAGAATTAGGCTTAGCCTACCTTCATTTGTATTTAATATAATCATCACTCTAAATCTCCTTGTTTTCATGATCCCTACTGACTTTAAATTGCAGGTGATAGTTATAATGTTTTTAAAAATTATTATTCTTAATAAAACATTTAATTTCTAGCAAGACAATTTTCTTTTCTGCATATAAACCAAGACTTAAGTGCATTTTTTTTCTAGAACTTAAAAATAAGATACCAGCTAATCAGTCCTCAAATTAGAACTCTATATGAAAGAGTAGTACAACTATTAGAAAACAAGGGATCTTAGTAATCAGCAATAATGCCCTTTTTTTAGTTTAAATGCTTTTGTCAAAGTCTAAAGTGAATAGGGGAGTGTAAAATATGTATGTAAATACAAATATATATGTGTATGTGTGTTGGGAGTTAATCAACTTAAGTCCTTTAATAGTCTAATCAGGGACTAAAGAATTATTCATTACGGGAAAGAAAGATTTTGTAATTAATAGTCTCTGCTATGCTTATGACTGTTAATGAAATAAGCCTTGTGAAACTTTCATAAGTAACAGAGATTACGGAATTACATTGCGTCAGAACTAGATTTTGTTTTGAGCAGTTCCTTCTAAGGTGAAACGCAGAAGAGAACAGAGAACTCTACTGGTGAACCAGGTCTTCAAGCTTCTTTTTTACACTTATTTATCTGAAATGTGAGTATCACTAACATGAAAATGCATGGGGTTTTTTTAGAGCGTTCATTCTGATACACTGAATTACTGAAGTATCTTAACAACAAATTCCTTTTTAAATGAAATCATGTTTCTAATACAGTGGACAGACACCTAGCTTTCAGTAATAGCCAAGAAAACAATTCCACTCTGACAAGGTGCAATCAGGAGGAAATTTTATATAACACTGCAAGTAATAAATAAATTATGCATAGCAAGACTAAATTCAGAATAAGTATACTGTGAAACAAAATACATTAGAATAATTGAAGAAAGAATTAATTACAGAGTTAGGATATAAACAGTAATGCATCTCAGGCAGAAGCAAACAACAAAACTGAAGGAAAGATAATTGTGGGCCAAGTTTGTTCAAGAGAAACAACATTTACAGGTGGGAAAATTCATCTGATCTCACAGGATGACAGTTTACTTGCAGAGAACCAGCACAAGCTTTATTCATGTTAGATCCCACCAAAAAAGGATGGCATTAGATATACTTTTTGTATGTATGGCTTGAGCTCTGGACAGAAGTGCATTTTACTGAGTGAACCAGCTCCCTCTACATCTTCCTGATATCCTAATTGCAATTCTACAGCCACTCAAGCAAAGGATGTTTTCAGAAACAGCAAAATTTGAATAATTTCTTTAAATCTTGAAGTGGCAGAAATTCACTAATGCATAAGCCTGTAACTATGTGGAAATTTCCTAAGAAAGGTAATTTGCAATCTATGTTAGGGAGGTGTTACCCAATCTTAGAGTAAGTAAACAGCACATCTCGTAAACTGAAACTTGACAGCAGAAAATTCATCTTGGCATCACAAGTTAATTAACACCTGCATTAATTATGTTGTGAACTCTTAAAGCTCTTCTGCACCACACCAAATTCCCTTGCACTTCCAATATGTAACCAAACACAACACGTAAGCAGTTAACTTACCATTCTGACTAAAAACTCAACCTTAGCTACGTAACATTTTCTATAAACACATTTACAGATACAAACTGTTATTCTGCATATAGGAAGCTATGATGCAGGAATCTTATTTCTACATGTGATCTGAAATGAAATTAAACGTGGGCATCTCTTCTGGTTAAATGTAAAAGTGCAAAGGAGATGGCTGTGGAACCAGAGAGTGAATACACTTGTGTAATTTGGTATCAAAGTCCTCGGAGTTTTAAACATGTGGAGAAAGTCATGCTTTACATTAACTGACACTTCACTTCTGATTCACAGCTTCATCCAAATCACACATCTCATCAAGAACAAAGCTGTCGCACAGGTGGATCCAACTTTGCAAGGCATTACAGTAGATGTATGAAGTTATGTTTAGGTGGAAGTGATTATAAGTGACACTCTTATGGCTGTTCACACTATTTCATGAAAGCTAGATGAGAAAAGACATTTGGGAGGCATCTAGTAACAATAGAAGAGCTTGTAAGAAGAGTCCACCTAAACATTTTCCAGATCATCCCTACAATACTGACCTCATTAAGAAAGGGAGATGTTATCTCCCTCTTCAAGCCTCTTCTAGAAAACAAATAGGTGCGGTAAATCTTTTTACTGGAAGGATTTACTGCATTGAATTTAATATTGCAAATCTAAAAACTGTCTCCCAGAAGTTTACATATGGTAGACTTTTTTTTGGGGGGGGGCAGGGGGGGTATTTTTGATGAAGAAATATATATTTTCCACGTCTGTACACTGATGTAATACTTCTGAAGTTAGTTGTCAGAATTTCCAGGATAAAGGACTTACCCAAACATAAGGTATTTAAATGCAAAGCACTAGAGGCCATTAGGCAAAAAATTCAGTTAAAAAAAAAATCCAACTTTAATTTGCTTTTGCTATGTCAAAAAGGGTGAAGGTCTGAAACTCGGCATATTGGCTTAAAATTGCCTGTAATGGCTCAATCCAGTGACCACCCATAAAGGAAACTATCCCAACCTCTTTCAACCAGCCCTAGCTGTTTTATTTTCTTTTTTGCTGGCACAGGTGGCACTTGTCCAACTACGCACTGAGCAAATCCAGCATAGTAATGCAGCACTAATCCTACTACCGCCATCAGGGGAGCAGGTAAGAGGTGAGCAAGTCCATTGAAAGGTCACGTAAGAGCCAGGATTCACAGCCAGGAGCATGGAATGGAGAAGAAAACTTCTTTCAACAGCACATGCCATTTCTTCAATTCTAGAAATAGTATGGATCTTTATCCTTAAGAAGAAGGAGGAAGCTAACACACTGTTATCTTCTTGGTAATACCAACTTCTGTTAAGGGGAGCAAAGAGATGGACAGCTATGAAGTACTCCAAAGTAGACATCAAATAATTCAGTTTTCAGATTAACAAACAAAGGTTCTGCAGTTTTGTGGTCTACTGGTATACTTCAAAATAAAACCTCATTAATTTGTGCACAAGCTGTTCTCTCTCTGTTGCAGCTTATGTAATTTACTGAGGAAGAAAGTAAAGTACATCCCTAGGACAACATGACTGTCTCTGAAATTGTTCCTTTTCTCTCCTGCTTTACCAAAAAAGACAGAGCAGCTAACTTCCCAAAGCCATCAAAGGCTGTAGTCTATGTTGAAGAATACTGCAGCTTACTGACATTTATAGCATAAACTATACTTGTATTCTGCAGCCAAATCCTGCTTGAAACATTATTACAGTCTCATCAGGAAACTGTGGCAAGGCTTTCAATTTTTAAGCTGTCGTATTTGACAGAGTTATGAGCATTATCTTTAATCTTTCAGGGGAAAATACTCTCAATAGAGAACTGCACATGAAAAATAGAAATAGATTAGTTCCCCTTTAAAGATTGCAATATTTAGTCAGAAAAGCTTTCACAGAAATTGAGCAGTAACCTTAATTGCAGCACACCGCAAGAAACTAAAGTGGAAGCACATTTTAAAAAGTAAACTAACTACAAATTATGGGGAGGTCAGATCTCTGCTTTTTACATCAAGAGGACAAAGCTATAAGACAGTCTGAAATTAGTTTTATGAGTTATTTTTCAGTATAAACTGATTTTTAAGTATAAGTTTGGTATGCACTAGGTATGATAAGCTAGTTCAAAGACAAATAAAGGTCTGAGCACAAGTCACAAAAAATTCTACCAAAATTGGTAGAAAGAAAGGCAGTGCATCCCAGAAGAACAGTAAATTGAGTCTTGGTTTCCTTAGCTCCTTGCTATTTTTTGTTTTGCCTTGACATAAATAATGTCCTCTTACCTGCTGTGGCAACTTCATACAAACGAAACCAAGGAATGAGAGGTTATCTTTAGCAGCATAAATCAAATCTCACTATCATGTATCTAGACATCATTAACAAAATCCAAGACCAAATATACTTATTGCAACCATTTTTCATGTTTTTGATTTTATATTTCTGGGATCTGTTTTTTAGTTAAGCTTATAGAATATAACTTTATATCCCCATCATAAATCAAACATCATGGATGTCTTTAAATATTCTGAAAGGCTCTTAGTGGATACTAAGTATTTTAGATAAAGAACCAGAGAAATGTAGATCTGGAAGAGATTTGAAAAGATCACCCATCTCTGCACACAGGCAATATGAAATATACTACAGTCCATCCCTATGAGATGTTTCATAAACCTCTTCTTAAAACTTCTATAATGGAAATTTAACAACTCCCATGGGAAGCATATTTTAGTGTATCACTACCCTTATAGTTGGAAAGTTTCTCTAGCCTGTCTTTGCTACAAATATAAGTTTACTTAAGAGGATACTAAGAGAAACTTTCCAATTATAATGATCATGAAGTATCCCCAAGTCTATATCGAGAAGCCACTACAATTTTCAAAGACATTCTGGTGTTTGATACGCATACAATTATAGTTTCACCTTATCTTCTGATTAAAAAACTGATTCCAGTCATTTTTCAGTTACAGAACTGAAATCAGAATTTCTTTTCTGAGACTGAGTTTACCTTTAATTCTTAAATTGACAGGACAAATATGTAATGCCGGTGTTAAACAACTACTCTGGATTATGTAGTATATTTTTGTATTAGTTGTTAAAAGCCCAGCACAAAATAATAATTTAAAAAAAAAAATCACAACATTCACAACAAAAGTGGTCTTTCATTTAAAACTCAAGGACGGAGTTCTGTATTCTACTCCAGCAGGAAGTCCTGATTTTGAACACGACATAATCTGTTTCTATTTCATCTTTAAAAGGACACTAATATTCATTCATATTAGAAGTTTAATGAAGATACTATATGTAAAATATTTCAAATGCTAACACGACGAGTGCTGCTTCTTAATAGGTTCACCAAGTGATACAGGAACATGGCATGTCTCTAAGCAAATCTGACAGGAAGCAAAGAACAAAAGAGCAAATAAGATACCACTTCTGCCAAACAGGTATTTTTGGTACTGGCTTTTATATAACTTGACTTCTGTCTTCTGATAAGTGTCTTGATTGTGTTCGTACATCAGCACATGATTTATAATGAATTCAACTGAATCATTTCAGTATCAGAAGTACAAAAGCCACAGAAGTGATACACTCTGCAACTGTGTTAAAGCTACCATAAAGGTAAATTGCTCTATTTCAGGGCTTCCTGAAATCAGGGCATTATGACATATCAGTTATTTAGAAAGCTACTTTAGAACAGTCCAGTTGAGATACAACAAAACTGATATACCACTTCATTTCATGGTTTGTTCAAACATGCACAGAATGGTTCATGTTCTGTTCTCTCATGTTTCTACGTTGAAGTAATCCTCATCTAAATTCGGACTATATTTATATTTTTAAAGCACAAATCTGTTTTTTTCAGCATTGTTCTAGCACAATCTATATTTGCATCAAAAAGGCTTGAGGCAGCAAATGTCATGTTTTGCATAAAATTATTTTTCTACTATAGTAACAAATTTCTTGCTGCCATGGGATTCTTGCAATACTTTTACCTTCATAATTTTAAAAAAATAAATTAAAAAAGAAGCACAGAGAGCGCAAATAGAAGCAAAATTTCATCTTATAGTCACTATTTCACATTCTACATTATATCCCCAATCAAAAAATGCTTTGTTTTACAAATATTATTTGTATAGACACAACATTGTTTCAGGCTTGCAGTCATGAGAACAATTACACTGCGTGGCTACTGGAAATACCCTGCCTTTAGCCTTGTTATGCACCTGAGATGTGTGAAACTGTCTCAATTACAAATATATTACAGAAGACCTAGGGCCTGATCCTGCAAATGTTGAAAGCATCCTACAACAGCCACTTGCCAGTGATAAGGAAGAACAGATATCTGACGGTGCAGGATTATCCCAGATCAGGCCTTAAGTGTTAAGTGCATACAACCACATTATATGGTGACATCTCAAAGTAATCCTGTATTTTTATGTAATGCAGAAGTAACACACACAACTTATATATAGTAATAATTTATTCTGAAATGTTCATTTTAGTCTCTGTTGAGACATCACCCACGTCTCATTAATAAAAGAGCAGCCATCTCACCTCAAATACCAGAATATACAACAAGTTACAGCATAGCAAAAAAATTCTACCTACTTTAAGATAAAATCTAATTCAGGTAAAATAATTTTGTTCATGGTTTTACAGTTACACAGTTTTTTTTTGTTGGGTTTTTTTTCTTTTTCAGAGCACAAAGAAAGTGTAAATTGTTACACCATAACTATCTATGCACATTATGTGACCACAGAAATGTTAATCATTACTTCATAAAATGAACCATCAGTTCCATTCATGCAGAAAAGCAGGCTAGGAAAGCTTGTTCAGCGGAAACCATATTACTGTGAATTTCACAGCCACATGATTAATTATTGGGTTAGATGAACTCACAAATACTAAACATGAGTATATTTTTTTGCATAAATAATACCAATTCTTCCCTGATGTAGTTTAGTTGGTCTGTAATCTAGAAATTATTGATAAAGCAATATGACTGCATCATTTCCATCTGTGCTATTCCATGATTTCAATGACAAGCAATATTCAAAGGATAATGGGATGGGATGCGTGTTAAACATGGGAATACATGTTAAACATACTGTACAAATACACTTGCGTTAGCAATTTTATTTCAAACTGTCAATCAGGTATTCCTGCAAAATATCACCAGTGGAGACAAAGTATACTATCAAATATGGCTTCCAGAACAAGGACCATCTAACAAGAATCAAAGCTATTTACAACAAATAAAAACGACAAAAAAAAAAAATCAATCCCCATTTTTTTTTTTGTTTCATTTGAAACAAAGTTTCTAAGTAGCTGCTGTATATAATACATCAGTTTTATTTATTTTTTTGTTGCACTTAAACAGAAGTTACCAGGTAAGAACCAGAGTGACGTTTAGGGCTTTGTGTTCCACTGGAGTCAGTGTTTTCAGACTTGGTGTCGCGTTTCTTGGTGCTGTTATTCACCGGTGTTGGTATCTGTGATGGCCGAGCAGAACTGTTGTCCACGCTGCTCTTCCTGCGGCTCGGGTTGTAGTTGAAAGGAGTGACCCTTGCTGCCACAGCACCGATCGGGGAGCTGTGCTTGCTTGAGCTACTAGAACTGAATGGAGTACGCTCACTTACAGTACTTTCATTAATTTCTGGTGCAGGAACGGGATTACTCTGCAGAGGCTTTGTTTCGGTGCCTTTCTTGTCTGGACTGTCTATCTGAAAGAAAGAGTTCAGACGGTTTTCTAAGCCAACGGTACGAACAGGAACACCTCCATTCCCTGGGGTTTGCTTTTCTTGAATCTCTTTAGGATCTTTACCATTCACACCCCCTTTCTCTGAAACACTGTCAATAACAGGGGGAGTATTTCCAGTTGGGGACCTTCCAGATCGAGGGTTGTTAATTGGGCAGTCCTCTATCCTCACCCACACATCCTCTGTCTTAGAGACAGCTGGAGCCATCTGATAGATGAGGGTTTTGGAATCAGAGCCATTTGTGGCACCCGAAGAAGAATGCTGAGGATCATTCATTATCTGAGGAATTTCATTTTCTTTTATTTTTCTCCAAGTACCTTTTGCTGGTGCTTGGCTTTCTTTACTTTGCTTGTGTCCAGAAAGAGAACCTCCATGCTGCTTTTCATCTTCACTTTTTGCCTTTTCACTGGATTCTGAAGAAGCTGACAGGATTGAGGAGGAACTTCCAGTTCTTCGCCAAGTGCTTACACGAGGAAGTGATGAGGAATGCTTACTGTGCTCACGCTTCCACGTTCCTGATCTATTGATCAGCAACCTAGACGGACTCTCAGAATGGGAACGAGCTATGTCATGACGCTTTGATGGTCTTCCATCATATTCTATAGTAGGGCTCTGATTAGGGGCTAATTTTCGCCAACCACAACTCTGGGCAGGTGAGTGAGTGGATAAAGACATATCAGGAAGAGATGGACTTAAAATTGGGGTCTGTAGTTGGGACCTTGTGGGAGAATCTGGCCTGGAAGGTGACAGAGATTCAAATGAAGCTGACTCTTCTAATTTCCGTCTCAGAGTTGGGCTTGGAGCTTCTTTAATAAAAGTTGACTGACGAACAAGAACAGGTCTCTCAGATCTGTCAGATTCACTTCCACTAGACTTTGTGGATGACATTCTGGATAGGTCAGTCTTTTTGTTTGATCCACCAGTGCTGAGAGCTTGGTTTAACCCCTTTGAAGCAGACTCACTTCGTGGAATGCTACTGGTACTCTTAGGTAAGGCAGTTTGCTTTGTAAGGTTTTGCTGGCTCATCTGCCTGCCCGGTGGTGTGTATGACATTCTACCTGAACTTGAGGATTTAGTTGAAGCTGTGCTAGGAGATGATGTTCTTGGCAACTGTGACAGTTTGTTGGGAGGACTGATACCATTTCTTCCTGGGGAAATCGAGTTTCGTCCAGGAGATTGCAGAGGCCTACTTAATGGCTGCTGCTGAGGTCTGGAAGGAGTGGAGTCTCTAGATCCTGATCTAGAAGGTCCTTTACTTGATCCACTCTGGTTCAACCCTGATGGCTGCCTAGTCACAGGAGCTGGCTCAGGTTTCACTGATGATTTGGCTCCTCTTGGAGAACTAGTCAAACTCTGGCCTTCACTGGGACTCTTGGAGTTCATGTTTTTGAGTGGGGGTCCTTTTTTGGCAACAGGACTAGTACTTGAAGAACTATTTCGAACTCCTGGAATATGGATCATTGTTCTACCACGTGAAATTGAAGGCACACTTGTCTGTTGTGGTTGCTTCAAACTTGAAACTTCTGAATTGGAGCGAGCTTTTCCTGTGATCATACTTTTATACACTTTCTTCCCTCCTTTGATTCCCCTACTTTCTGATTCTACTTTTTTAGACTCCAGTGTACTTTTCTCTCCAGGCTTAATAATTCTTGGACCTTTATTACTAGTGAAAGGTTTTTCTTCTTGGTCTGGGGTAAGATGAAATGGTGACCCTAGAGAAATACCAGATTTTAATGAAAGGATAGAGTCAGAGTCTGATGAAGCTTGTCTAGACAGTGATGCAGCAGCTGCAGCTTGATGCAAGCTGCTAACTATAGAATTTGCACCTTCTTGTATAGCTTTCCAATCAAAGTTCTCCGAATCAGGTGAAAAACCATGTTCTGAATCTGGTCTCTGTATCTCTCTCAAATCCAGTGTTAAATCTTCTGCTAGTATACCACCTGTGTTTCTGGAATTATTTTTTTCACCGTCACTCTTCATTCTTGAGGGCTTTTTCTTTTTAGGCATAGCAGAACTAATGCATTCCTGCAGAAGGTCATCTTCTGAGTCAATGCTAAGAGAACTCAGAGAGCTGTTTCTAGAGAAGCATACAGGAGTATCTTCAACATGAAATGATTTAGGTGCATAACCAGACGTCTGTGGTCTGTTGGATTCCACTTGTGGCTCGGGAGCCTCTGGACGTTTTGCAGGTTCCCCTTCTTTGTTGTTATTGTTTTCTTGATCAATATCACTGAGGGAGCTAAGAGACGAATTGCGAGAAAAACAAACAGGCGTGTTTTCAATAGCAAAATTCTGCATTTTCTCATCTGTAGCTGCTCCTCTGTCTGGAATATCTTTAGTTGACTGAGAGAAAGTTTTTGTCTGGCTTCTGCCCGCTGGGTGTTTTTGACAAACTTGTGTCCTGTTACTTGGTTGCTGATTTGGAGACTGCTCAGCATTAGAGCTGTCTTTGCTTTCTGTTTCCTTGCCTTCTTTTCCTTTTCTTAATTCTGCCTTCTCCCTTGAAAGGTCAACATCATCATCATCAAAATCTAAAGAACTCAGGGAATCATTCCGTGAAAAACAATAAGGAGTTCCCTCAATAGGTGTGTAATGATGAGGGGAATCAAATGCAAAGCCTCCTCTTACACGCTCTTCGTTATTTGGCAATTTGTCATGAAAATCTCTTGAATTATTTTTAAGGTTCTGTTTCTTTGCATCTCTGTTCTCTGGATAGACTCTTTCATTACTAGCATTGCTTTTAGGCTCTGTGCTTTTTCGCACACGTGCTCTGTACTCATTGTTTTGGGAAACAGGCTTTACCGGTGATGTTGGCTTCTTTTTCTCACCTTCTGGTTGGTTTTTGTTACTTGGAGATGAAGATGCTTGTTGAATTTGATCCATTATCTTCTTCACTCTGAAAGGCTTGTGACTTTTTCCTTTTGGCATAGCTGAGTTAATGCACTCAGCCAAAATATCACCCTCTTCTGTTTTGTCATCATCCAGGCCCAGGGAAGTCACAGCTGAGCTTTTTGCTCTCTGAGAATCATCAGTACTTCTGCCCTCTGTGGGAATGGTGTCCCGCTTTTCAAACTCCCCTGACTCTGCTCCCACACCCACATTGTCTGCATTGGCCAACTCACTCGGTGGGGATTCTATTGTCAGGTCACTCAGAGATGTAGCTGTTGAAAAATTTATTGGTGTACCCTCAACACAATATACCCGTGGCACATCATCTCCTGGTGTAAAAGTCACATGCTTTTGTGATTGCAGTCTGCTTTGTGAAGGCAAAAGTTTGTAAACTGGCAACTGGCTTGGCTTTCTGGCTACAGGAGGAGGTATTTTTGGAGCAGATGCTTGAGAAGGCTTTTTGGCTTTACGTGAAGACTTTGTTGGCATTGCGGAAATAATGCATGCTTCCAGTATTTCAATATCATCATCAGAATCATCCAGAATGTCTTTTTCTGCTTCAGCTGGCTTCTCTGCTTTCTTCTCCTGGTTATCCTTTGTATCATCTGACTGTTCAGGTTCTGTTTCGTTTCCATGCTCGTTTTCATGAACTGGAGGCATAATTCTTAACTCCGCATCTTTCTGTATAAATGGCTCATCAAGGCTCAGAGCACTCAGGCTAGAAGAGCAAGAAAACCCATCCGGTGTGCTTTCTGTGGCAAAATGTAATAGTGTATCAGCATCTGGCAGTACCTGAACTCTTTGAACAGCTGCATTTACAGCTGCCTGTCTAGGACCAGGCTCTCTCTTCTCAGTAGTAGGTGCTTTTCCTTTAGGTACCTCTCTTTTTACTTGAACTCCTTGAGCAGGTGGTGGTGTTTTACTTCTGCTTGGAGGCATTGTTTGTCCAGGGCTGTCTGGAAGGTCACTGGGACTTATAATACCACTTACTATTCCACTGCAAGGCTCACTTTGAACTGAACTAGCAATTGAACGGCTTTCAAAACTATCCAGGGAACTTACAGAAGTACATCTGCTAAACATGAGTGGTGTTTCCTGTACATAATGTTCTGGTGGGCTCTTAGGAGTTTGGGCACCACTCTTTGAGGGAGATTTGGCACCTGAAGAAAATTCAACAGCTTTATGTCTAGAGGAGTCAGAAGGAGACAAGCTAGAAGTCTGAAGTCTAGTGGATTTTGTTCTGATGTGTTGTGCTGTTGATGCAATTTCACTTGCTGCACCTTCTGTAGGCAGAGTCCCACTGTTTTCCTTCAGTTCTGCAATCTGCAGTGTATTACTGGCATCTGTGCCACGTGTGGATTGATCACGTCCTATTTCATCTTCAGCTGATGACAAGGATGACAAAGAGCTACACCTTGAAAAACATATTGGGGTATCTTCCACGCAGTAAGTTTGTATAGTTTCCTGATTAATAGAGGGAGTCTTACAAGAGGCGTTCTTCTGTGAATGGCCACTTCTGCTCTGTGCAGAGCTCGGGTGAAGCTGGTTCTGCCTCTTTGATCCAGCTGAGGGGGCTGATGTGCTCCCACTGCTTGGGGGAACATGGTCAGTTTTATTGAGTTGCACTGAAGAAGTCTTTGGAAAAGTGAAAGATGGCTTCTGAGAAGGCGCTGGAACTTCAGTTGAATATTTTAAACTATAATCAATAGGCTGATCAACGTGATGTTCCTCTTCATTGTACTTTATGCTGTAATTAGTCGGTCTGTCTTCCTCTTCATGTTGTTCCTCCTCAGAATAACGTTCACTATAGTTGGTTGGCTTATCATCATCATAATCATCAACCTGGCACAAGGACTGGTTTACTTTCTGATTCATTCCGAGAGTTGGGCCTACTCTGTTCTGATCTGAGCCACTGGATCCTCTTGATCTAAAGGAAGAAACACACTCCTGCTGTCCAAAAGGTGTCTGATATTTCATGTGTTTTTCATCTCCACTTTCAGTGTACACAGGGTAGGTTGCATTTTGGTTCCTTGACTGTCTTTGCTCATTTTGTTTCATTTCGTCATCTATAATATGCTTAGGCCTTGCCCATCTTTCATTCTGGGAGGGACTTTGCCTTCCAGAATTTAACTGCTCATCTGAGTATTTAAGACTATAATTAATAGGAGTGTCTAGTTCTCCATCATTGTCATCCATGTGATTCGCACTATGAATCTTGTGTGCCAAGTCAGCTGGATATTGGCCATAACTACAGAATTTACTTTCATCATCTTCGGAGTAAGACTCAATGGAAGGTTTCATTTGGCCTCTTTTACCATAGCCATCACTGCTGCTGACACTATTTAAACTATCATTTGAAGCTCTTTTGTATTCCACTTTTGTATAAGGCACAGGACATGTCCTGTTCGAGTTCTCAGATTTAGGAAAGTATGTATTTGAGTGAGTATGGGCAGAGGCTGATCTCCTCTGGGCGTTTCTGTCTTCTGTCAAACAGTGTAGTTCAGAAGTGGAACCAGAACTTCTGTCTTCTTGTGGAATGTGCATGCTTGTGACTTCTTCCATAACTTTGGCAATCTGAGCTGCAGCAGTAGAAATCTGCATTCCTATTCTCTTAGAGGAATTCCCAGTATTCTCTGCAGCTTGATGATAGGTATTTAAACCTACTGTTCTATCCCTTTCAACACTCCTGTCTTTCTCAGATCGAGAATTTTCTGTGTTTCCTCTACTGGAAGAGGAGGAGCCAGGCAATACCGTAGTATTTACATATGGTGAGAGCACAGTCATATTGCCAGCATTAAAGCTCTCTGACCTGCATACCCCATCGTCGTGGCGGCTGCCGTCCAGGACATACTCACTGTATATATTTTGCTTATGTCTCTGCTTATTGCGGTGAGATGCTTTTGGACTTAAATTATCAATGTTGTCAAAAGTCTCTGATAAATGCTGAGCATCTAATTCTGCTTCCAGTGCCTTTTGCTTCCTGACATGGAGAGATGGAAGGCTTGATCCTGGAGACATAATGTTGGCATCCTTGTACTTTGCCGGCCTGTTTGCCATGAGGTTCCGTAGAGCGGCAGCACTACCCATGGCTATCATTTTGTGTTTTGAGTGAATCAGGTTTTTCAGCATGCTCACGGCTCCCATGTCCCACAGCGCCTCCTGATCCTTTGCATTTCGAGCAGAGAGGTTCCACAGGGTGCCACATGCGTTACTAACTATTGTCAAACTGTGTGACTTCAAGTGTTGTAACAAGGTTTGTAAGCAGCTGTTCTCTCGCAAGATTTGCCTGGTGTTGAGTAATTGAAAACAAACATCTGTAAGTGGCATTTCAAAAGCGTAAGAGACAAATCAAAACAGAAACCTATTACTCTAGAAACAAGTTTTGCCCTTAGAAAGGATAATCAAGAATTCTCCAGTGTAAATAACTCGTATTTCCACTAGCTTTCATCTGAATGCTAACCAAATCCTATTACAAATATGAATATTTAGCTTTTAGTACAGTTCATCATTAACAAGCAGCAGCTGTTAATCTGTTTGCATATTCCTGTTATGTAAGTGAAATACCCACCTTATCAAATGCACTACAAATTAACTGTTTTTAATTACTATACTTAATACATGCATTCATATTAAGGCTTGGTCATAGAAACTGTCTACTAAATATACATATGGAACTGCTAAAAATTTTCAGAAGTGTACCTACCTATGGTCCTCATTAGTAGCAATTAGGCTAGAAACATTTCTTAGTATTCCTCCTCCACTTTCTATGATGGCTAAAGTGTTTGTTTGGCTCCGGTATGTCAACGTGCCGACCAGAAATGCAAGAGCACCATCAACAGCACATATGTCAGCTTTGTTCCCAGTGCAGTGTGCTGACAAATTCCATAAGGCACTCAGAACGCTTTTCAGGGTGGATTCCTAGGAAAACAGCAACAGGAGAAGTTTTCAGCTATTGACCTGAAGCTCTCAGAAACACATTAAGTTAGCTTCAGAGCTGTGTACGTTCCAATTCTGCACTCTGGGGTAGAAAGCTGGGTGCAGGCAGCAGTGCACATATATTTTTTTCACTTTGCTCCTTCCTTCAGCTATGGATTTGGTACTGCCTGCCCCAGAGGTTTCAGAAACATGTGCCACAATACTTGTTTGCTGCCACAATGATAGAAAGGGCTTGAAGACCAGTTGGCAGGAGACTCTGGGATGGAATATACTCCCATCTACACACCAAAGAAGTGATATCTACTAACTAACTACTGAAAAAGCTTTATTAAATGACAAAATTATAAGAAAGACTATTTCAACAGCACAGCTCATTAAACTGAAAAGCAAAAGTGGTCAACCCTCATAAATAAAATTAGATCAATACTAGTTTTGAGGTGTCATTGTTCCATTGTGGTCTGCTGCTATGTTAAATCAAACTCTTCTTCAAAGCAAGTTACCTGAACAGCATCAACTATTTGACTAATTGCTGTTATCAAAAATGGTCAAACAATATTAGTGTTTTGTGTAAAATAAATGCAACCTCTCAAAAATTCAATTTCATCACTAATAGAAGATACCTTCTTAACTTCTAAAGCACATTCCATCAATGCTTTCACACTTCCAACTTCTCTTAGAGTCTTTTTACTGTTTACATCTGCTCGCCAGGACAAGTTCCTCAACACACTTGCAATGACCTGCAAAATGTGAAAGAAAAATAACGTATTTCAAGATAGATACTTCTTTAGCAGGTTATCAGACCTTCCTCCTGGACTTATCAAATGCTATGAATAATTAACAGTGGTCATATTCAGTTACTGAACTAAAATTTGCTAACATCTGCTTTCTGTTGTGTTAGACTGCTCTAATGTTTCAGTATCAAGTTGATCAAAGGTACTGGCTTTTGTGTGCAGGTACCTAAACCAGAGATTTGAAATCAGGTTCCCTGCTTCCCACACCAGTAGAAAATTTGGTCCAAAAATACAGATTTTTTTTATCTACTCTTATGTCTGTTCTAGAGTTATGTCATCTCAGGGCAGAGATTTATATAATATTTTTCTCAGCTCCTCCACTTAGAAAATAGAACAATAATACTTGTCTGTCTCTCAGATGGTATGATTATTTTGATATTTATAAAGCTTTTTAAAGTCTTTTAAAAATACACTGTGCCTTTTACAAGCAGAATAGTTATGTCCAGAAGATGTCCTTGTACTTGGCAGCAGTTAGACTGAGATAGGTTGTCACTGTAGTGGGCAGTCATTACACATTAAACTCCATCCATTCACAAGCTGCTGTAAGCATGCATATCCCTCATGAAATGAATTTAATAGAAAACTTTTAGCTATGGATGTTCTCATTGTCACAGAAGTGCATAAACTTTTCAGGTTATGTAGTGAATGCTCTCTGGCTCACAGCCACACTGGCGCACGGAGATCCAGCGGCAGATGGAAGAGCCCAGGAGCACCCTGCCCTGGCTGCTCCCAGGCCACCACAGGAGCCACCAGCCTGTCAGAGCCCACCTCAACACAGCCAGAGGAGCACAGGAGCCCAAAGGCAGGTGGGAACTGTGCCCTGTCCAGGCTCTTCCCAGGACTCTCCAAGGGGACCTACTGCCCCATGGCCCAGGTGTGACACTCATTCAGGGGAGTCACAGGGAGCAGCTCTCTGCCCCTTTTGGACTGAGGCAGCTCAGTCCACAAGTCCTGGCCTGGGGATGTGGGACACTTTGCGGGATCCAGGGGAAGAGCATTCTGGAACTGTAGAACACTTATTGCAGGATGGCAGGACCTAAAGGTTTCAAAGGCAAGAAAACAGATGGATCGAGGTCATCTTTCAGCATGGGGGACAGAAAGGCACAGTGACATCTGAAGGGCTGACTGGCTGATACAGTTGTGTGGACATGCCTTTTGAGTACAGTCAGTCCCATATTCTTACTAAATCCCATTTATAACTTGTCCTGAGTGAAGGACTTCCTGCTCTGTGTGTGTGTGTGGTGTCTAGGTGCCAGTGGCTGGAGGCACTCCAGGGGTCAGAGGGCCCATGGGGCTGTGACTCCCTTTTCAAGAATACTCAATACCTGTCCTAATACCACATTACAGAGTTTATCCAATAACCCCTATTGTAATACTAATATTTTCCTCAATTGTAACTAGCGAGCTCCTCCTGTTAAGGAAAGAGTATTTTGTTAACAGCATTTTAAGAGATAAGGTCAATTTTATTTAAAATTGTTCTTTTATCTGGTGATTCACTCAGACTGCAAAGGAAAACAGGGGTTTCCTTTCAAAGAGCTGTTCCACTTTGTATACAATAAGCATTAATTAAAGTTGACTATAATTTAATATTTAATAATTTTACACAAGTTCCAACAGTTCTGCTCTCGCAGCTCTGAGGATTACCCTAAGCACTTCCTAAAGACTTTATTTTCAGCCTGTTGCCCTTACACAGCAGGACTCATTAGAACAGACACTAACAGATCAGGGTCATAAAAATAAGATTTACAGCACATGCATTATGATTAAAAAAAAAAAAAAATCACAAAAAATTCCGAGAACATGACCCCACAGATAAGAATATTTTACAAGAAGAATGTACTTCCTAATTAATGAAATAAGTACAAGAAAAATTTCACATCAAAGTTAAGGCAGACAAGACAACAAAGTAAGTATTTCATGTGAAAAGAGCATTACCTGCTGTAAGTCTTCACTTTCAGATTTCAGCTGGGCTACAAGAGCTCTCATGCAGCCCTTCATGGAACATAATGTAGCCTGGTAGGAATCAAGAGAAAAACGAAAGTGAGCAGTATTAAACAGCAGGTTAGATGGCTGCTTCTGCACAATGTTTTGATGTTTAAAGCAAATCATATCTGAAGGTCGATAAAAACTTAATAAATACATTGTCAACAATAAACACTTGGTTTAAAACTACTAAGAAGTTCAGCATAGCTATCAGTTTCAATACATAAGTGGTAAAATTGTGCTAAATTTTTGTATTTTTTGCAGTTCTAGGACATGATCTGGAACTTTACTACTTTAGAAGCCTTCTTTAGTTTCCACCAGATAAAAACCCCTGTGAGCTAACAATGTGTTGTTACCTACTGCCTAGAACAAAACCCAAGTTCTCTGATGCCTGTTATTTCCATCTTCTCCTGAAATGTCTTCCCTCTGGAGCAGAAAGGTCTTTTCAGTATGGAGTTATTTTAAGATCCATAGGCTGGCAAACTTTGGGGCACAAAGCTACTGGAAGTTTCTAGCCTTTGAAAGAAACGTCCTTGTCAGAAATTAGGGGAACCAATTTTCTCTTATAATGATTGAAGTAGTGCCCAGTTTGATCCAGATACGCTCCAAATATTTAAAAGCAAGCTCTAGCCTGAAGAGGTTTGAAAAATTTCATTAGACAGTAATACTATTGTTAAATAACTGACAACTTCAGAAAATTTGACCCAATTACGAATTTTAGTTCAACATTCTCAGAAAAGATCAGTCACTATATAATCACTAGCGTGCCATACTAACATAGTTCTCATTAAAAAGTCAGGCCAGTAGATAAAATCCTTGCTTTCAGTGAAAAAAGTGATTTGAGAGCCAATACCATGCTTGTATGACGCAACATTCAGTTTGTGGTGCTCTCTGTCAGCAACAGGAGGGAATGAGAGAAGTACTTGGAACTCCTGCCTAGAGTTTAAACTCAATATCCTGTCCTGAAGATTTTTATCACCTGTGTTGAGAGCTGTAATTCAAACAGCTATGAACTGAAATTACTGCAAGTTTACAGTTCTGCTCTCACCTTGTTTGCCACATCTCCAAAAGTCAGGTTTGTCAGAGCCATGCCAGCATACCTCCTTAGGGTAACACTATAGTGATCACTTGTGAGTCCATACATTTCACAATCCACTTGCAGCAGTTCCGCAATGGCCTGCAAACCTCCTTTAAAAAAATCCAAGTAAGAAAAAAAAAGAATATCTGTACTCTAATATTGTAAGTACAGGATATATACCAATGAACAAATTGCACTTTTATGTACAGAACAAACCTCAAATATCTGAAAACCACAACGCTCAGAAAGGCATATAAATTGTTAAAACTGCATGTATGGAATTTACTGAGCATGGACTAAAAAATTCAGTCTGTCAAACAGGAACCAATGCAGGACGAAAAAACCCCACTAAAACACCAACCACAAAACCTCTTATCCCAGGAAGTAGTCTCCATTTTAAGTCCAATACTTGTAAAATTGCAAATATTTCCATAATACTACTACCCTAGCAAAATTCACAATTCATGCCAGAAAAAACAGTAACTGACATAATAATTTATCCACTGGGAAATGGTGTGGTTAATTTCAACTGCTTTCATCGCTTAGGGGACAACAACTGGCACAAATGAACTGTTGTTAATAGTTTAAACTATTAGTAAAAAAAGCCATATATGCAGTGACATGCACAAGAAGTGCCATGGTTTCTAGCAAGCTTCTCAGAGGAAGTCAGGGAAATACATCTGATCTTACCAAGCTCATTCATTGCATGTCTGTGTTCTTCATCAAATGAAAGTTTCATCAAAACACACACTGCAGGACAAATCTGATGATCCACTGGAGCAGGCACTGATCCAGAAACAGGTAACAATTAGTACCTCCTAGGTGATTTTGTCTAGATCATAAGTTTTCCAGAGCAAATCTAATCTTAAAAATATATCAGCTGCAGTTTTGGTCAGGTTTGTATCTTCCCAGTAACCCATGAACATACCATTAGTTTATTATAACTAAAAAAAAGTGTCTACTATAAATACATTTGATGCTTAAAAACAAATTAGGGAGAATCCTGAATGTATGTGTTGAGTAAGAAATATGACTTGCAGTACAAAAATATTACCTTATTACTCCTAGAAATTAATAATCTTTGTGAAACAATATGGTCAAATATTCTGGTGGCATTAAATAATATGCTGTTTCTTTGGGTGCTATATCCCTATGAATGGTTAATTAAACCCTTTGTTTCATACCCTAGAAGTTTTTAAGTTCATACTTTTGTGAGCTAGGTTCTGGATTATGCAGAAATGGTACTGATACAGCTTGTGCAGAGCCCACTCCTGCACGAGGCAGCCCTGATTTTAGTCACACCATGGACATGGACCACCTGCCACGGACACCTACAGGCTGCACTCATGGGATGCCCTCAATTCAGAGCAGCAGCTAAGCAACCAAGAAGGTTAAACCTATTTTTCTAACTGATTTGCCTGAGAAAAAACCCATTAAGTTACACTTCTCACATACAACATTATAAATAACAGTTCATTTTCTGTTGACAGATTGAGATTATTTAATTTGTGCTCTCTGCCCCTCTCCCAAAGTGAATATGCTATCTCCTGAACATCTGCATGAAAAGCAATTTGGGATTGTTTATCCATAAAAATGTAAAACAGAATGAGTACACATTCAGTATTATTTTACCAATTACAAATATAAACCACTAGAAGTACTATCTGGAAAGCACACCAAAGTCAAAGATTTAAATAAAAAGTTTGTAAGTAGGGTGTAATATCTGTGACACATTCTATTTCCTAACACTAGCTGAACTTAAATAAAGAAGAAACCACACACACACACACACACGTACATGTATATAAGAAAACTTGCATACATTCAACAAGAAGTCAGATTAAAGTTGTACTTTCTGTAAATTCACTCTTTTTAATATATCCTCGAAATGTTTTTATATGGCTTGCAGAACCTACTTGGGTTTTTGTCTTGGTCCATGCCTTGTTCATGTGCTTCCTGCCATTCCCAGCACGTTTCACAGTAAGCACGGATCTGCTCCAAGAGATGGAGCACACGGATTTCCCGTCTGCCTCGCTTATCATCGGGCTGGGAGTGAATGATGTTGTGCAGTGCTGCGCTGGCTCTGGCACGGGCCTCTTTGCTACCACGGGAGTTTCCTAACAACACAGAGTCCTTATCGTTGCCATGTAAAAGCTGGATGAGGAGAGGAAGACATCCAGACTGACGCATGGCTATGCAGCTGTCCTGGGAGCTAGACATTGCTAGCAATGTTCTTGACATGTCATCTTTATCATGAGTACCAAGCATTGATAACAATGAATACACCATTTCCACCTGCAGGTCAAATGATTTTAAAAATACAGTTACGTTTTAAAAACACACATCAAATTGAAATGAAATTTGAATGGTACATATGAGCAAAAATCCCCCTGATTTCATGGCAAAAAAATTGTGCTATTTAAAAATAATTAAATACTATTACTACTTCAGCATTCATAATCTTAATAAATATCACTTAGTGTTTAAATGGCTGGAAGTGGGGGGTAGCTGTGTGTAACTGTATTAATCTACAAAACCAATAGCAAAGACTTCCAGTTTTCCATTGTACAAAAAAATTAAACAAATGTATAATGAAAGTGTTTCATTTTGGGAAACCGAAACACCTTTAAAATTAAATCTGTCTTTAAAAAATTATATTCTGTGTGAATTAATTACACTTTATTTAAAGATGTTCTTCAGTGAAAAACTATGCTATATGGTATTAAATACAATTATTCTAGACAAAGGGTAAGAATTATTACAGAAACTTTTAGTCTACATCGTGCTGAAAAAAATCCGACATCCATGTATTTTAAAGTTTTCCTTTAAAATACTTCAAATTAACTGATAATTTTTATTATGATGACTGGCTTTTATATGGACCAGATTATTTAGCGTAAATGCAAAACTAGAGTTAAATTAATACTTTTTCAAATTTACAGGGATAAAAACAGTAAAGCAAACAAATGCTTATTTAGTATATATAAAGTATTGAGTGTTTGTCAAATTAACTCAAGCCACGAACACCCAACATTACCCATTTAACTTGGAGTAACCAGATTTTTCAATAAAAATAGCAATTTTTGAGTGATTTCCTTGGCTTTTGTGTAATATTGTGGTCAATGCACTATTTGGTTTGTACTCTCATTCTTCAGAAACAGTTTTCAATCAAGAAATGCATTTGATTCTTCTAATCAACTCTTAGTAAAATAACAGGAGGTAGAGGATTATCTTAGATACTATCTAAAAACTCCAAACTCCTAAAGCCAAGATAAACAGGAACATTCAAAGTCAAAGCACAACATAAAGAAACTATCAAAGGGAATTATAAAGTAGCAGCATGTGTGTTTCTCTAGAATATAGTCATTAAGGAAGAAATGAGAATTTGGACCATTAGACAAAGTTTCCTACTAATACTTAGGTATTTGCACTGGTTACCCTATCAATGAATGATTTTATTTGGTGTCTTCAGTGACCATTCCAATGTGCCTGAAGATTAATTCACATACTGAGTTTTAAAAAAAATGAACAGCAGCAGGCAGACTGAACAGCAAGTCTGGACTTCTCTAAACACTACAGGATTGCTGAGGCAATACAAATCTTAGAGTGTCAGAAACTGTACGGTCACATGGCAAAGCCCATTGAAATAGGAGCCACTTCTATGACAGTCTAGCATCCCAGTTTGGAGATCCTGTCTTCCTGGTCTGGGAAACCCCAAATGCAGCATTTAAACAAACCACTTTGATTCTTAAAGGAGAGTGAATTTAATCTGCTTTATGCATATCTCTTTGCATATATTTCAACTGGCAGCTATAATCCCATGTTACTTGGATTTGGAAGGTAAAGTTTTTGCCAGAGAATAAACCTGAAGAAGCCACCAAATCAGGCCTCCAAGTTACAGCTCATGTATTATAGGAAAAACAAACAAAAAAATCTATTTGTCTCTCTTGTTTACACACACTGCTCACAGACTCATCTCTTTCTGCACCTGTAAATGCATTCCATTTAGAATTTCTATCATTTTCCCTTCTCAGGCATTAATAATTTCCTACCCCACAGCACACTCAGTTCAACCAGTGTCTTTGCCTGTATCCTTCCACACCCACTCCCGTTCCCTGCCTTCAGGGCTTTTCCACTGTTTGTAATTTTGGGGAGTTCTACAGTTTGCGGTGAAAACTGGCAGACAGACAAACGGCTGATGCCACCTCCATTTAGGAGGTGCATACAGCGTGGGACTGAAATGACAATGTTGTAACACTGATTTAAGGCCTAGAATCATTGACACTATGCAAAGTTAATCGGTCCAGCTTTCCAGAGGACTGTGCTCAGCAAAGCACCCACACCATCCATACTGCTGCCGATTTCAGAGGCAGTATGAGATCCAGTGGCTCATGAATTTGGCCCTTTTCTTCCCCTCTCTTTTCATGCTACACATATATTTTTGACTGCACTCTTCTGTCTGCAGACACTGTGAATGAAGGGCTTACATTATTTTTTTGTCTGTTTAATTTCTTGGCAACTGTGTCTGTTTTGTGGATTTGGATTCTGCAAAAGTCTTCGAAGAAGCGCTCTTAAAAAGGTTAATTTTCATCACTGATTATAATGCAAAATCACAAGGTTTTTAGATATTCCAGTAACTTCTAGGAGCTGCTTGTTCCTTACTATAACAACTCTTAACTCATCATCATCAAGTTAAAAAAAGAGTATTTCTCTGCATATATTTTCAAAGTTGAAAAAATATACTAAAATTTTAGCTTCATAAAAATTACTCTGTATGGACAAGACTGTTCAGATAATATTAGTACTACTGGCAGAAACAATGAGGTTATTGTATTAGTAAAAATGTAGCATTAGCGACCTGTGGTTTGTAATCTTCGGTTACCTTGGTACCCAGATGACTTGTCAGTCTGCGAGGAACAGAATAGTTACTACTAGAGCTCATAACACTGGCTGTCTCGTGGTCCATTCGAGCAGCAGAACCCTACAGATTTAAACAACAACTCATATAAAACAAAGTCTGAGGGAAAGAACAACATTGGCTAATTCAGTTTCAGCACTGGATGATGCAGTTGTGCTGACAGCAATGAACTGCCAACCTGTTTCTGTGAACTCAGGCCCTGACACAACTGAGAGGTCACTGTTAAACCTGGTTTTATTAACCCTTTTCCCTGAGATTTAGTCTCAATAGAACTGTATTTTCAACTGAATGAAATTATAATTACTATTTTCACCAAGAAGGAGAAGTGGACTTCACATCAAACTGAGTAATAATTTTGACAGAGTGAAAAAACCAGCCTCCACTTTCATAGATTTTGTAGTGCACTGGAATAGGCCTGTACTTCTTCAGAACACAACCAGGTATGCAAGAACTCATCAGCAACAAGAGACTGATCTGGGCAATGAATAACCCTACTTGAATTTGTTAATTTCTAAAGAAAATTATGAGTGGTTGAGTAGTTTTTTATATATAGAAAACTATAAAATAATGCTGACACTACTTGATGTAATTTTCCTAGAATCAAGGTATGGTCCTACCTGTATTAGCAAGACTCAATTATTAGCATCTTTGTCCTCTTTTAATTTATTTTGTGTATTTACATTTTTCCTTTTTCTGCCATTTTTTATCCACTCATACTCCTTACTTTTTTAATTTGCTGTTGTTTTCTTTCTATTTGTGAAGTTTCCCTTACTATGTCACTCGCTTCCCATTTGCTTTGGGAAATTAAAAATATATTTGTTTAGAGAACACTTTTAGTATCATTTAAGTGTTTTACTGAAGCAGTCACCAGTCTTTCTTTGATCCTCTAAAAGAGCTAAAATCTGTTAATGTAATTATTAGCTTAATTTGCAAAATGTTTTCAAACTATCTGGATCAATGAATATAATTTTTTTCAATAAAAACAGGTAACACACTGAAGAAAACTCCATGGAAGACACTTTGAAATAATGTCTACGTTTCTTCTAAGTGCACCACAAAGAAAGAAGAATTTTGCAGTTCATGCAGTTCAACATCTTAAATGTGAAGTTAAAAGAGACTTGTAAGTACAAGGTATGAGTAACTTAATGAAGTGTTTGTATAGACAGAAAAGAATCTAGTTATACTGGAATATTTAACACATTGACATTATTATACTCATTTCACTCTTGCATTTGAATCCAGAAAATGTGATACATGTTCCAGAAGAAGTATTTTATGCTGCAAGAGTATAACTGGAATGATTTATATTAGCACCATTTATTCCAATGTATATTTCCTATGTAAACAAGCCCTTATTTTCTCTGTTGACTACAGGGAAAAAAATCAAAATCTGAAAGCTTAAGAAGAAAATCACACTACATTTCCTCCATTATTCACTTAAATAATGTTCAGTGCTAGGAATATGGGAATGAATTCCTAGATTTTTACACTTCAATCCCTTCATATTTCCTTAACCTCAAACTACATTCAGAGGATTACAGGTTCAACATAATGTACGTATCAAAATGCTCCATTATTAAGCTCAGTATGATTGTTTCATCCAAGAAAATAAAAATGACGTAAGTTTGGGCCACTACTAAAATTCACCATGGTGTAAACAGAAATAGCAAAAGTTTCCTATCGTTTCCCCCAAACTGTATCAACCTCAGTTCAGGTAACCAAATCCTTCAGAGCCATCATATGGCCGTGCTATGTGGGGCATGCCAGGATGCTCAGCTGAAGTGTAACTACATTTCTCACTGGCTTGTGAAGACTAATCCAAGGAACTAATGTCAGGTGAGTAGCCATTCATCCAAGAAAAAGGGGAAACGACAAGGAAATGCTTCGTGGACCCTTCCTGCATAGAACCTCCTCCTTCAAAATACTTTCCTGTCTAGTTCATCTTGTTTCCTCCTTTTATACTTCACTGTCTTTCACTCATTGTTTTACCCTGCTATTTACCCTGCCAGCTGAGTAATTTTCCCTGTTTTGTGATGCATTTTCTTAACAAGATGGGCAATCTCAACAAATTCCTTTATAGAACTTGCAAAACAAAGCTATGAACAAAATTGTAGTTCAGTGGAAGAATAGTGAGTGCAATGGAAAAGAAAAGACATCTGAAAGATGGTGCTGAAAAGGACATACTTGAATAGTGAAAAATCCTGGATTAAATTGGCAATGTTTCAATTAACACTGACTACAAAACCAATTAGAATCAAATAATTTGGTGAAAACTTTTTTCTTTCACTCCGCTGAATGGTGACTGCTCTAAGTATACTGAGCTGGTTTATCAGAAATAAGCATTATGCCCAATCCATTAAACCTTCTCTGTCTGGACTTGCACTGAAAGCAAACAATCCCCAGATGGCTGTTTTAACACAGATACAGTGCCCTGGCTCTACTCCCCACCAGGAGGAAGGAATATCCATGTTTTATACATTTTTACAAGGCAAAGGTCACAATGGCACAAATCCTCAATGTTAAGGCCCCAACTGAAGTATGAATGGATCTTCCATTTGCATAAGTCTGCCAAGACATGACAACCCCTTCTTCCTTCCTTCCTCCTCTGTAAAATACATAGTCCAGGAAAAACTCCTAATTCATACTCCAAAGATGGATGATACAGCAACAATGCATCAATTATTTAGATACATTATGCTTTCAGCCACAAAGCAGCACTGAACTGTTTTCTTCCCAAACAATAAAGCTGTCGTAAGAATTAAGAGTCAGAACCTCAATAAGATATGGATGATAGATCAAATGTATTTCAAAAGCAAAATTATGGTCTGTGCTTAATGTTTAATCTAGTGAAATATTCCAGCCAAACCACAATTCTTTCTGATAAATCTTCTACAAGACGCTTTAGGAAATATTTAAATAATTCTACTTCCCTGGAGTAGCAAAAATATCCTGTATATGAATTCAGCTATTACATCTGTACAGTGAAGTTCTAAGAACCCAAATTACTAGTGGGAATGTCTCAGCTACAGTTGGAAACCATGAAGAGAATAATCAGTAAAAATAAAAGTATTTTTAGCCAAAGAGAGAAGTCATAAATATTGACAAATTTTGGTTTTAAGACAAGTAAAGAATTTAATGTATATAAATATTCAAACAAATGTATCAAAATATTCCACTAATGTATTTCACTAATAAAAGGAGGAACAGCAATGAAAGATTATTTAGAGCATTTAAATAACCCTTCAGCCATCTTTCAAGAGATTACCTCTTTGATACTTCAGTTTCAAAGCTTTAGATAATACAGTATTAAAGAAACATCAATGATAAACCTGTCACTTGGTTCTCTTCTTTTTTTTTTAATCACTGATATCTCAGTGGTAATTTCTAAAATGAAAATTTGAACAATTTCCCATAATTTAGTAACACTTCTTATATTAAAATTCATCTACAATAAAAGACGTTTTCTGTAGTCATTCTATCTCCTTCACACCATTAGGCTCATTAATCATTTAAACAAAAGAAAAATGCTCCCTGCATTATTGAATATTTCTGCTTCCCTTTATTAAAACACTTCCTTCCCGTAAATACAAGAAATTTCCCAGATAGAGATGGAAAGAAGAAAAACATACTTTTCTTTAAATGAGTAGGCATGCAAACACAGTAAGGTAAATATCAACATGTAAACATCATACGTCTCAAATGTTTAATTATATTAAAACAAGCAAAACACTCTATTTACCTGACCAGTACTGCTGGTTGCCACGCTGATTTCTGCTGCTCCTTGACCTTCATTCTGTCTCTCTGTATCATGGGAACCTGCCTCATGCTTGTTTTGAGGTGCTCTCTGTTAATACAAGAGTTTACAAAATTACAAACAGAAATGAGATACAATTTACCATTCAAAGCTTTCTCAGCTGTGAGCGCATCAATAGTGCATCCTCAGGAAGCCACTGAGCAGCACTTCGCATTTCATAACCCTGAGCCTCAAAAATTAAGAGCCAAGACCAAGCGCCTTCAAAAAACTGCAAGATGAAAGCAAAGCATTTCCTCTGAGGATTACAGCCCAGCAAGACAAAGGATCCGCTGTGACACACAGCAGCACCATTTTCCACCAGCTGTGCTCACATCCCTATCAGAAATGTAACAGAATTGGAGCAAACAACTGTCTGCTCTGCTCTGCTCGGCCACGTGATCCCTGCTCTTACTGGAGACCACGGTTCAATTAAGCTTCACGTTCAAAGATGAATAATCTCTGCTTGAACAGAAGGATATCTGTACTATAAGAATCCTTCTAAGTGTCAAGGACAAACAGTGCAGGAATTACCACTTTGACAGAAAAGAAATTTATATAGCCTGATACTGATCCATCTAGTATTTTGTCAAAATAAATTTAACTGATGTGGCGAGCCGGTACAGACAGGTTTCAGTTCCTTTAGGAAAACGGATTTTTATACATCTACACAAAAATTAAATTGGTCTCCCTGCCACTGATAGGCATTTAAATGAGCAGTTATGAAATATGTCGAGTATCAAACGTCATCTATTAATGTGTTTAAAACATTTCAGATTTTCAGAAAGACATGAATAATCCATGGAAATGGCTGAAGTCTGGAGCTGAAAGCAAGATTATTTTCTAAGCATTGTTTTTGTTGCCAAGCTTCATTTCACAGACTGAGAGGCTACTACCTAACAGACAACACAATTTCAATTAATTTGTTTAGCCACATGTGGTATTATGTCATGCAGTTTCTATGTGGCTCTGCAATGTTCTTGAGCAGCAGAGCCTATGACAGCACAGTCTGCCTCATCTTGCTTTAAGGATATTTATCTCTGACTTTTAGCAATACCTCTCTTCAATGCACACCCTGAAACATCTTTAGTTACTCTCACTGATCAAATTCATGCAGTATCACTGGCACAAATAACTGTTTTGTTCATCTAAGACAGAAGAGTCTCACTTAACACTGAGCAGAATTTCAGAAACCAGTAATCAACCATAATACACGTGAAGTGGTAATTTAGGGATAAACTTAAAAGTGAAATCTATAGCTTAACTAAAGGAATAAGGTATGTAAAAAATGCAGGAATATTACACCAACTAATAATAAGAGAAAACTGGAAACAACTATAGGTAACAAATTTCTTGATATGTTCACTTATGGAAAAGGAGTAAACCACAAAGCAAATATCAAAGTATTTTAGGACACACAGTGTTACTATTCTTTTAAATCTGATCTGTAATTTTTCGCCATCTCTGTCACTGTGTATGAAATGAAACAGCTATTGATGTTCTTACAGTAACTAAAGAAACTTTGGTTCCCAGTACAAGAGTGGTGTACCCAGTCAAGATCAGGCCTTGCTGTACATGTGGTGAACACAATATAATGTTGAATCCCTGTCTCACAACACATTCAGTCTTGAATAAAGTGTAATTATGAGTTTGACAAAATCTACATGTAAGCCTCCAGTGCAACTCAAGATAGAATTTTCCAGTCATTAAGTGACTTTTCAAATCCCATGAAGAAAGCAGTACTGAACATGCCTAGAGGTAAAAATCTGAATGGTTCATTAGCAGGGCTCTGACCCGCTGGGTCACCTGAGAGGGAGTGATACTTCTCTTCCAAGAACACTCCTGGGGTTGGGGTAGGGTGGTGATGGTGGTGTGTTTGTATTAAATAATTATTTAATGTGTAAAATGTATTAAATTCTGCTGCATCCAGAGCACAGACACGGAGATATTTCATTCCCTGACAAGAGAAGTTTCTGCTCTCCTTTAACACTCTCTGCTCATGTTAACACACATTTGTTTGCTACATGCTATTTATGAATGAGGTGCCTTTCCATTCCCCCTAAGCACTCTCAAGAATATGCCAATACAAAAAGTAGTCAACGCATGAATTAATTTGCAAGGCAGTTTTTAACAGTTACTAGCAGGGTTTATCTAATTTGAAATGCAGAATGTGCTCTCAACATGCAAGCCCATTACTGTCACATGAGTTATCAGCTGGACTTGAATATCAAATCTGTGAGTTCTCAGTGAAGACTTCCTACCCCTTCAGCCACTGAAGTAATTTGAAGTGAGCTGTTCTCTTCATGCAGACTGACTCAAAGAAGTTAATAACAACACAGGGCAGCAGATAGCAGGTTATTAGTTGAAAACGGAGTATTTATATTAATATTTATTATATATATACATGATTAATTTAAACACATTTATTTATGATACATGAAAATAGCATGTATCCATACACGGATAATGTAAATACATTTTTATAGATACAGTATTACTGTAAATTAATTAATATTGCTCTGACAGATTGCAGATTAATGGTTAGAAAGGCAATATAACCACTGAAAGTATGCCCCCTCTCCATGGTGCCTTTCAACACTGAACATAGGACCTGTGAAAGAAAATATGGAAGCTACCAACCGCATCATCAAAGAACCAGAGCACATGAACAGCAGGCTCTGTAAGCCCTACATAAGGCACAGCTTCCAGAGAATGGCACCCAGGTTCCCTGGCTTAAACTGCACCACCTGTTTTGAGGCATGACTTTTGAGGAGGTGTAAGCTGGGTTTCTAACCTGCCATTGCTGAATTCTGGCATCAGACCATGAAAGTCAGTTTGACAGAGTTCACTTGTTTGCTCTTGCAGCAAAACGGTGGGAGACTGCATGTGCTGATTATAGGCACGTGGAGCTGCTCCTCCTATTGCATTTGCCACAATTTTCTAAGTGCTTCTGAAGTCAGCAATAACTATCATGACCAATTATTAATTTCCATGTATTTATTAGTAGAAAATTATAAACTCTAGCTAGCACAGTAGACCTTGACTATTTCTACTAAGAAAGCCAATTACAGATAATTTTACCTAATATTTTGTCAACCTGAGTTGCCAAAGCAGACACTTATATATTCATTAGAAATTGCCATTACTCCATATTAAACACGATATACATACATGTGTAAGTAAGATATAGATAAGAAAATGGAAAATGCAACAAATGAAATTAAGAAACTGTAAGAAATAATTTTGCTACAGTTGATTCAAAAACAGAAGAAAGTCTGGTGAGTCAAATCCTTGAGAACGCTCCTGTCCATCATAGTTTAAAACCTGCGGAGCATAATCTCAGGAAGAAAAAAATCCTTTACATTTTATCTACAGCAACACTGCCTAACAGAAGTACTTCACATATACAACAGCCAAAAATTCTTTCCGGACAGGTGTAACCCTACAGTGGATGAAGATACCACCACCTGCAGGTAAATGACTCCAAATTTTTCTAGAATCATTCACGAAACATAGCAATTTGCCAAACTTTCAAAATGTGATAAAACATATGTGAGAATTTTCTCTGCTCATTGATTTCCAAAAGCTGATTTTATGTTGCAGCATTATATTTGGTCTTATTCAAGACGTATTGCACTTGGATTCCACAGTGACTGGCATCACTACAGGGCCTACTGTATCAGCAGACAAGCTGTGTTATTTATTATTGTTGTTACCAGATCTTTATTACATAAGGAGCACATTCAATTTGGGTATTGGCACCGAAAAAGGGGAAACAAACTCTTTAACCAATTTCCCAGGTTAGAAAGCCAACATTTATTAGCAGTGCTGGATGCATGGGGAATTCTCCTTGAAGCATGCTCAGTAACAGACTAACAGACCAGGTTATATTCCTGAAACTAATACATATTCATCACATTGCCTGAATACATGCATATATGCTAATTATTCCCATGCACTTATCTGGATATGGTTCAGATCTTCTGATGAATCTTTTCTCCTTGAGAGTATCTCAAACATGTGGTCAGGTCATAATGTACTTCTCTTATCATTCTTTGTTGTCACACCCACTCCATGTGCTCAACTAAGATATCAGCTAGTACATATTAGTTACTGATATAAGTAAATAAGGAAGCATTAGTTGGAACGTGACTTACTGGTCACAGATGTAGGGAGTTAACACAAGGCCACGCTAATCTCTGGCATTTGTACTAAGCACTGTATGGTACAAAACTAAGCATTAACCACAAATATAGGGATCAAACACTATTGTGCTAAGGTTAAAAGAAATTTCCAGCGTTTTCCCACTGCTGCATAGACTTCTTCTTAAAGAAATATACTTGTTCAGTAACGGTATCAGGCATAGGATAAAAATATAAAAAATGTCTCATGTTTGTATTTTTCAGTTATATGGACTTCGCAGTGTGACTGCACCACTAGACAATTTCAGAATTAGATCTAGCTAATTTCAGAATTAGTTCTCTGTAGGAGATGGTCATCACCTGGAAATGATTAAAACACACTATAAAGCATTAGGGTGTGTGTAGTGACTGCCTCCTTTACCATCACCAGCACCCTGGTAACTCTGTCTTAAAACATGTAACTATGCAACCAGATATCCAAGCAGTTTCCAGATAAAACACACCATACCAAAATTTCAATATATTGGAACTTCAGTGTATGAGGCAGCCAAATAATTTGGTGACAGGAGTGAAACACTAAGACAAAACCTTTTTTCTATAGTTGCATCTCAATGCTGATTGAGAAGTAAGTTCAAAATACTGGGTTTTTTTTTTTTTTACCAGAGTAAAAGATAAACACTATGGGAACAGGATCTACCTGGCTATACAGGGCAAAAATATCTGTTGAGAGGCTGGTCAACAAGGTAAGGAGAGCTTTACACCAGAAATGACAGGGACAGAGGGTAGGGCTGGCAATGCAGGAGCCCTGGCTGGTGAGAACACAAGGGCAATGCACACAGCTGAGATAAGAGGAATGTCCTTGAGCACAGGCACGCAAAGAGAACAAGGCGAAGCAGAAGTGCCTTGCTGGGAAAGCTCCCAAGCCTGCGCCGGGCCACGGGCGCAGCCAGGTGCCTCTGTCTGGCACGTCCCTGCACCGCTGCTTGGGGAGCAAACAGGAGGATGAGTGCACAGGGATGCAGACTGAAAACTGCTGGAATAGCTGGGAATCAGAGGGCTGCAATCAGTAGCACAAAGTACAGCTGGAGGCAAGCCAGAGTTAATACTGAGATCAGTACTGTTCAACATCTGCATGCTGGGACACAGTGCGCCCTCCCCGAGTTAGAGAAGCTGATACAGATCAGCTCAGCTGCCTTCCACAGGACCTGGACAGGTGGGAGGAATGGGATGAGGGGAAGCTCATGCTGTTCAGGAAAGGGAGTGCAAAGTCCTACATCTGTGAGGGAACAACCCCAGGCACCAGCACAGGCTGGAGCTGTCCAGCTGGGAAGCAACCCGGAGGTCCTGGGGGGCCATCCTTTCAAAGGCCCTTGTGGCAAGAAGTCCAGCAGTATCCTGTGCTGCAGTGGAGGGGTGTATGGCCAGCAGGGCCATGGAGGTGACCCCTCCTCTCTACACAGCACCCAAAGTCCTGTTCAGGCCTCCCCAGCACAGTACAGCTGCATTTACAGTGGATTCACTGAAACAAGTCCTGTACAGGCTACAGCAGTCCTTAAGGGTCCTGAGTATCTCTCACACACAGAGAGGCTGAGAGAACTGCAACTGTTCAGCTGGAGAAAGAGAAGGCTCAGGGAGATCTCATCACTATCTATAAACACCTGGACTGACTCATGTCAATAGACCAGGCAACTTTAATTTCACACACTAGTGTCTGCATCACTTATAAAAATTTATTTTCCCCCAAATCCTGGAACTATGAAACCAGCATTTTACAAAATGGAAAAATATACATCCTTTATCATTTAGTGATCCAAATGATGCTCTGAGCTTTTCCTGTAGTTATTTTCGGTGAAGACAAGTCATAAAATATTCATGTCAAACACACAATTTAATTTACCAGTACAAGAAATGGAGCTGACATTCTATGTGAATTTCCACTATGAGAGCAGTTCCTGCTAATGGCAATTACTGCTATGGACTTTGTAATTTACAGGAAACATCCTGCATTTCTTAATACAGAACCCTGTACTTAAATACTAAAAATATACCAGGCTTTTATAATGAAGTCTGACAGAAGCTCTGTTCATGCTTTTTTTACATCTTATCTCTTTCAAAAGACAAGCAAACCATGAAGGTGCTTATCAGAGATTCATAATTAAAAAGGCATGTACAATTGATTGTTTTAATTATTTGTAAAACCAAGACTCTGCCTTTATAAGTCCATTGAAATTTTTACTGAAATTTCAAGCTAAACTTTTAACTGATACATGATTATTGATTAAAGCTCCACAGTAGTATGAAGACTAACCCAAGCATTCCATCCTCAGTTCACTGGAAAGAGAGCAAGTAACAGTCTAAGAATATTGACTACCTGATTAATTGTGACATCAACAGCTGATGGGAATAATCCTGCCTACCACTTTATTCCAAAAATTTGAGTTTTTAGAGAAAAGACACATACCACAACAAAAAAGGGAAGTTATTGCTCACTAACCTCTGCTTCAGCTGCTTGTGATTGCAGGAGCTGTCGTATACGAAGAATGTCCTTTTCTATTTGTTGAATTCTGGCCACCCTTGCCTGAAATGAATGGATTTTCATGTTTGATTTTGTTCAGAAACTCCTTTTACTTACTGTATAGAGTGACAGTATGAAGAGTTCTTGGCAAATATTGCTGACTACAAAACAAACCTACTTCAGTAGGTACATGCAGCAGGTACTACATGCAGTAATTCAAGTGTTCTTCATACTGAAAGGAATGATTGCAAGCATTCAAAACATAAGTGAGTAGCAGAGGTTTTAATAACACTGATACTCATTTGGATGTAATAGGTCATCACACAGCACACATTTAGGTACAACAAAATGCTCCCCCCCTTAACTTGCACAATATTCCTGCATCTGAAACGGACATTTTATGCAGATCTTTAGCAAATTATTTCACTTTAATCTCAAATATCAGAATTTTACATGCCTTACAGAGATCTGAGAGATATTTTTATTTGCAGAGTGTCTTGAAGGTATGAGACCCTGACAGATTTCTATTATATTCAATTGCTATATTCATTTGGGAGTTTTGCTTATGCCCAGCCTCTGAGATTTTCTGCTCCTACAAATCTCAAAGAATTTAACAGGTTACCTATAAAAAAAAAATCTACATACTGCTTCTTTGGTTTATCTGGGATTTTACAGGCATCTCTGAATCAGTCTTTTACAGGCATATTGCTACTCATTTCCCACTGCAACCATTCTGTGGTTAGAAAATGGAATGTTAAGAGACTCCAAATGTAACAGGATACACGTACTCCACACAAATTGTACAGTGAAGCACAGGATGCATTATGAGTCTGTGAAACAGTAAGTGCATGATCTTGATAATTTAATAAATTGACATTATTTGACTTTAAATGTGGGCAGAACACCAAACGGATTAAACAGGTTTTGTTGGGGTTTTTTTGTGCCATGAATAGATTAATAAAATGGACATCTTGAAAAGAATTCCGATGCTTTTACTTGATTAATTTACTTGATGTTTTCTAGTGCTATACTAGAAAAGCAATCTAGTGGACACTGCAAGGATCAGCATTGTAACAAACCTTATTTGACATGTTTGTAATCTGAAAATGGAAGTAAGATGAACTCTTAGAAGGTGCTAATGCCAAAAGATGCACATGCAATAGAGAAACAATGCTGTCTAGAAAATTTAGAAATACAAAAGAAAATGTAACCACAAATATAATTAATTACTGAAACACACATCAGAAGCAGCTGTGGAAAAAGCACCATAGCATCAACATTTAGTAGAGTTGGAAGCTACAACACTAAGCTATAAACTTGATTTGATTTTGTAAAGCAAATTATTGGAAACACATAAAAGCTTCAGCATAGAGGCAAACAGATAATTCGTCCCACCCTTTGCTCCTGGTTCAAGAAATTTTTAAGTATTAGAAAGTTAATTAAAAAATATTTCTGGGAATATCTATGCATTGGTGACATGATGCATGACTGACAAAATACATCTTTCATTGTCCTTAAGAATTACTTGAATTTTACAGAATTATAGAATAGTCCTGGTTGGAAGGGACCTTGGAAGGTCATCTATTCCAAACTCCCTGCCAAGGGCAGGGACATCTTCGAGTAAATCAGGTTGCTGAAAGCCCTGTCTGACCTTGAATGTTTCCAGGGATGGGGCCCCTGCTGCCTCTTAGCAACCTCTTCCAGTGTTTCACCACTCTCATTGTAGAACATTTCTTTCTTGTACCTAATCTGAATCAACTCTCCATGAATTTAAAGCCATTACCTCTTCTCCTATCACTCTTCCCTGCTAAAAAGTTTCTTACAGGTTTCCTTGAAGTACTCAAAAGACACAGGTCTCCCCAAAATTTCCCATAAATTGTGTTTCTTTCTGTGTAACCAGCAATTTATCCAATAAAGGGCATCAACAAAATCCAAGTATCTTTATAAACACACCTAGACACAGGAAAAAAATTTTGTGCAGATGAAAACAATTAAATACTGCATGACTTGCCAAGTATTACTGACTGAGTCCTCCAAAGGGACAGGAATTCTATCCACCCTTTCCAATTTTAGTCCAGAGATTTAAACATCAGACCATTCTTCTAACTAATTTTTTTCTACTACAGGGAAACTGGGGAGTTCCACTAACCAGGAGTGTATTTTGTGCCAAAAACTGTAGAAGCAGAAAAAAAGAACACATTTCTTGCCACAAGGGGTAGAGCCTAATGGCAAGTGGGCAAAAGTCCGAGAAACACAATGGAACAAGCACCAGGAATGTTTTTAACTTTAAAACCTATTTTAAAAAATCACCTTTGATTTCTATTTGTTCATACTACATTCCCACTTATTGTTACATTTACTTGTAATTTTTATTAACATAAAATAGTTCTGTAAAGTAACTTTACATTTGAAGTTACACATTATTTGGCTTTCAGTACCTCAGTAAGGCATCTAACAAAACAAAAACAAAATTCCTCCACATTCACAGTGACAGAAAAATATTCACTGTATAGAAAGTAAAAATAACGAATAACATTTTGTTTTAAAAATGCTGTCTGGCTTTTTTGTTTGGTTGGGTTTTTTCCAAAATAAACATATATAACAGACAAATTTATTAATGGCTTGGTCTACATACAAGACCACTGTATATATATAACAGTGCTGAAATGTTTATCTGTGTAAGACTCCAGAATCTAAATTTTCTTGTATCTTTAGTGGTCTGCTGTTTTAGCAAACTTTTAGAGATCTTGGGATAAACTCTTGTAAGAATGGTAATTTCATGTAAGATTTTAAGGAACTCTTGACCTTAAGAAAATTAGATCCTTTTTGTTCTGACATGAAGGAAAAATAAATTCTATGTGAACATGAATTCAGTCTCAGAACTGAAGTTTTTCTAATGTATCTTACAGAAATTAAGTTTGCTTTTACTTATTACTAAGTATATTGGCTACAACCTTTGAATGGTAAAAATAAAACATGGCTAAGAGTGCTTTTTTGCTTTTTTTCAAATGAGCACTTCTGTGTGAAATTACCAGCTTCAGAGAATAGTACAAGTTAATGTAAATCATTGAACAAGCTGAAATAAATTGCCAACAGGCTTCTTATACATTTCTGAACGACTGCTGGGCACGTGCTTGTGAACAATCCTCATAGAAGACACCTACAGTGAGCTGCTGTGAGTTAAGTTGCTTCAGAAGGAAACAAAGCCCAATCATGCCAGACAAAGATGAGAGAAAGCCATTATTTTCAAGGTCCACAAGAAAGGGCAACTACAGAAAAGTCTACTTGGGCAACTGCAGGTTACCAGCTCTCTCACAGAATAATCTTTGGGACTCTTAATTCAGCGATGTCTGCAATGCTGGCCTTTATGTAGCTGAAATGTTCCTTCCCTTCAGCCTACATTTTGCATAGTATTGTGTATTCCAATCAGTATGGGTGGAAGGAAAATACTGAGTAGAAAGAAGTGGAAAAACTACCAAGCTGAATATCCTTGCCAAATACAAATGTTTTGTTTTGCATTTAAACATCACAGTGAAATAATGCAGAAATTGCTCTTATGTATTTGTACACTAATGAGCTTTTACACATTTTTGGCACTGGTCCTTGGCAGAATGAAACCAAGGGGAATTACCACTTAAATTCACAAGAAGCACATGAAGAAGTAGTTGCTTTGTATTCAATAATCTTCATATAATCACAATAGGCACTGTAATTCCTGCAAGCATGTAAGTGTTACACAGATACAGAAAGAGAGTGAAACAGCTGTGAAAAACCTCATGTCAAACATTAATTCAGAAATCCATGAAATGTTTCAACATCATCTTGGCAGCGTTTTTTCCCCCCCACCAAATTTTAAAACCCCCCAACAATCAGGGAAGAAGCAAATTCAGGGTCAGCTCGATTACTTCCATATAGTGATATAACTATAGCCAAGTTGTGTGTCTGAATAATTGCTTTTGATCCCTGCCTGAGTGCATTTAGAATGTTTCCAGCAGCCTAGCCTGCCTATTTAGCTTAATTCACCTTCCTCTAGCTTAAGCCTGTTAACAGCAGGAGAACTTTCCAGGAGTTTTGCTGTACAGGACCTTCACTGGGGACAGGCTGCCACAAACTGCACAGCTGAATTCATGGAGGGCATCACCTCTGCTGATAAACCTCGATAACAGCCCTACAGCTCCCAGATCAGAGCCAGTGACTCTCCAAGCAGACTAAACTTGGGCCTGTCTGAGAACATCAGCACAGACAAATCCCTACACAGCCTTGCACACATAACCCACCAGCTGCAGGATATCTGTTTGGCTAAATACTTTTAACTGTAGGAATTTTCTGAAAAGTCCTACTAGATTACTTACTTTAAAATTTAAAGCAGCTATTCTGATTACCTCTTGTAATCAGAACAGCTGCTTTAGCTTAATGTAAAACCAAATTAGAAATGTTTCTCATGTTTTTTGTGTTGAGTCAACCTAGTGAGGGAGATAGAGACTAAAGAGACTTTGTATTGAAAATACTGATTATTGTCACATTCACCATAAAACCCCCAAATCTTACTAATCTTACTATGTCTAGAAATAAACGGTAATAAATAATTCAAATTGTTGCTTTCCTACTATGGGGGATTATTTTTTATAACCAGCAACCAACTGATTATTTAATTTATGGTTTGCATATGATTATATTCTGATTTATACTTCCAAATGGGTGTGTCATGTGGTTAGATATGTACATATCCTCATCATGAATGTAAAACAACTCTTGGCGAGAGCAAACAATTTTCAGATATGTATGTGAATTACATTTTACTTGAACACCTTGTTTGAAAAGATTATTCCCTGATACATGTTTTCTGGCTAAGGAAACTTACGAACAGTAGCTGGATTTTATTCTAAACTTAAAAGCATGAAGAAATCCAGGAAAAAGATGTAAAATAAAGCAGTTGCAAATACATGGGCCTTTTTGAAGCTGAAATGGTAGTAAATTGTAAGGAAATTACCATTAAAAAATATTTTCTCTTGAATAAATTGTCTACATCTGCTGAATCAAAAGGCTTATTTACAACAGGCAGATGAGGACACTTTTTGCTGAGCAATTATTTCATATGTCCTGATTCCTACTTTTCTATTCGAAAGGCTAATGTGTTTACACATAGTTTAAAGATACAATTCCAGTAATTTAATAGAAATGCAGGGAAAGCTTCTCCCTTCCTTTCAATGGTCAAAGACAAACTCTACCTGTGCTCGCTTCTCCATGTCCTGACAAGTGCCCAGTTGTTCTTCCATTGCAGCTCTGATTTGCCTGGCCTCATACTCCAGCTGCCTTCTGGTCATATCTGTTTGCAAGGAGAACTGAAACCAGAGTACAGGGAAGGCATTTTAGCAAACAGCATTTATGTAAACAATGTATTTCTCGGAACAAAAAGCAGAACCATTACTTTTCTACAACAAACTTCATAAACAAACAAAACATAGTAATACATTCTTAAAACATGACTGCATTATGAAAAACAAGAAGACAATGATGTTCAACCAGCAGACTACCCCTGAGTTTTGTCAAATGACTAAATATAATAAATAAGCACTGAGAAAGTATCATTCCTTACAAGAACATCTGGCAAAAAAAATTGTGATGTGTGCCATCTGAATTGGCATTTTCAAAAATATTCAGAAGCATTAAGTTACTGCACATAGTGATGATATTCATACTGCTGCTATCTACCTTATTTCTAACTACCCTGTGAAAAGAGCACAAGTGTTAAACCCAGGAGCAACAATACAGCCTAAGGGAAGACTTTTGAACAAAAAGAATTTTCGAGGCAGGAGCAAAGCTCTTCACTGGCTTTGGACAATTACTCAGTCGGTAAAAAAGTGAGTCTCTCCAAGAGCAGTCCTTCCAGAAGACTTCAGCAAGGTCAATTCAGAAAGTCAAAACAAGACAATCTTCTGCAAGCACCAAATGGGATCTGTCATTTTGCTGTGTCTGGACTAAGTAGCAATGGATATAAACTGCCACAAGAGGCCTTTCGTGTAGACGTTAAGTAATGCTTTCTAATCCAACGAGCAGCTAAGTGAATTCATTATCTGTGAAACAGGGGAGACAACCTTAAAACCTACGATAGTGTGACACAGATACAGCTGACAGGGCTTTGGGAATGGGTTGCACTTCCTCAAAATATTTTTCAGGCCTTCTCCCTTGGTTCTGGGGCTCTGCTAAGCTCAGCCATGACTCAGTGTTACTTCTGCCACTGATGAATTGTTTCTGTTGTCTATTTCCAGAAGGCTGACTGACCCTTCATCAGGTGTGACTCTCTCAACCACACCTTCCCAACTCGGTATGTGTGAAGGAATGCACTGCAAATACATCCAAACTGCTGAGATCTAACAGGAAATCCCACATTGTCTGGGATATCACACATCTTTATTATCCCAGATAATGGTGACTTGACTGCAAACAGTTTAGAGGTGCCAAGGTAAAAGCTTACAGCACCCTGCATAAGCTACAGAATCACTTTACTGATTGTTATGAAATAACAGCTCTTGTATACATTGTCTCATGGTAATGTTACTCTCAAAACTAGAAAAATCCACTGAACAAAAGAACAAGAGGAAACAGAGTTAAGGCAGTGTACCAACATGCAGTTCATTTGTCATAATGACTTCTCAATGTTCCTCTGTTTTCACTGACATTTATATTGATATGTATGAATTTCAATGTGTAAAATTTTATGTGAAAAAAATGCATTATTTAGGCTAAGTTATCTTTACATGATAACTGAATGGAAAAAAAAAAAGAACTAAAGTGCTAGTAGAGAATGCCACCAAATTAATAAAATACACACAGCATCTAAACAGAGACTGTAGCACCAGACAGCTCACCAGCACTCAGAGGTACTTACATTTTCAGTAAGGGGGAGACTATCAATCCTTTTAGTCAGGTTCTGAAGCTGGGCATAATACCAGTCCTTTTCTTTCTCTTCCTTCTCAAGCTCCGCAAGCAACAGAGATCTATTAAAAGCAGAAGGAGGAAGTGTCTCACCATTAACACCTCATTTCCATCTGGAGGTTTGAAGAGGGCACTAAGGAAACATTTGAGTTCAGTTCCCTAGCCCTAGCTAAACAACCTATTCACTCCTCTGTGCTAAGCATATCTATGAGAGAAAAATATACATATTTCTCTAAAAAACCCACTTCAAAATCCAAAGCTAAGAGACCTTTTGTGAAAGCAAACACAGTTGTTAGTGGTGTGTTACCTTGTACCCTACTTCTTTCAAAAATATACTTTGTATAGTGCAAAATGCATTTAAGAAAAAGTCTGAAGGTCACAGAAGCAAGTACAACCCTCAATCCTGTTACTGAATAGTCTTCACCTTTGCACTGTTCTTTTAGTCATTTTGTCGCCCATAGCAAAACTATGGGTAAAGCACACAAAGCAAGGCATTTCTATGACTGTCTAAACACTTTCAACCAGTATTTTCCAACAAATGTTATAGACAAGATACATTTGCAGCTGTTAAAAACATTATAAATGGGTATCATAAGCACACTGCATACCTGAGTAATAAATGAGAAAGACAAAATGAATAATACATGCAGACTACCAAGGAAAAAAAATCTATTGGAAATTTTACATACTATTTTATCAATCCTTCATGAACTGAATTTTATATAATTCTAAATCTTATGTATATAGTGAAATAACGTTCATGACTATAATACTTCTCAAAATACTTATTAAAATTTTCCAGCAAAATCTGGCTAGAAGGAATAAACAGAAAAACCACTCTTCTTTTTAAATACAAGTTTATTGTTTTCTTTCTAATGCTTTCTATTAGTACTGTTCTTCTTTCTGATGTTTTAATATGGCTTATTAACAGAAATAACAAAATTAACACTTAGCCAGAAGACAGAAAGCTGCATACAAGTTTGCTCAGAATAATTTCCCACCCCTTAACTTTTGCATCGCTCTCTGGCTGTGGCTTGAGCAAGAGCATATGAACCTTTATAAAGCACATTATATTATGGACAATTACTGTAAGTCATTAAGGAACAATTACACAGCATACAACAAAAGTACAAATTTCTCCTATTTTGATAATGCATCTCAGTCATGATTTGAGAAGGTAATCCACATTCCACACAAAACAAAGAAGAAAGAATTTTAAAATTCGTATTTCAAAGAATCTGCTCGACTTATTTCCTGCTTTAAAAATGTTTCAAGCTAATTTTGATGATATAACATTTATTCCATATTCAATACAAGTGACTTGGCCTGTGTTCAAATGGAAAATTAAAAGAGAGGATCCCTCCCTCCCTTCAACATGAGACTGAAAAACTACACACATCTAAGAGTGCTAATGTTTGTAAACATGAAAAAATGACATAGAGTTCCAGATTTGATCCAATAGTTATGTTGAAATAGATTTGTTTTAAGGATGCCAAGGCTACACATTAAGTCATTTACTGGGCAGCTTTAACATCAGGCAGGTTTACAACCAAAATTATTGAAAAGAAGTGACAATTACCATAACTTGGCAGGTAACTGGAGCAGTATCACAGGACAGCAGCAATTCTTCAGTCACAAGGATGGGGCTGGCAGAAATTCCTAAAGCCCTTTAGAAAGACTGAAGGAAAAACTAATAGATGGGACTTGGGGAAAGCCTGTTGAGAATTTTTTTTTGCCTCCCACCTGCCCATTCTCTCGCAACACAGCCCTAGTGCCTAATCCCTGGACACAGAGGAATTCTGCGCAGCTTCCCTTTTTACCACATTGAGTACCCAGCCACCAGTTGTGTCCAGGCTGTGAAATAAAATTCGCAAAAGCACAATTAATGCAATCCTTATAAAAAGTACTTTTACCATATGAGGACTTGCAAATGTGAAAGGACTGACTAATTCTGCCTCTGGATGTCAAAGAACTGGTAGCAGAAACCGGAGGGATTACTTTCAGCTAAGTAAACATGTGATTAAGTTCCTCTTATGAAATGTAGGGTATTCAGTTTGTGAGACAGTGTGTCATTCAATCTGTTTTGACATGCACGATGGATGCTAGAAGCAAGAAAATAACTTAGGAACCATCCATGTTGCATAAACAACATAATGCATGACCTGAGGGCAGCTTGTTTAATTTAATATTGTCATTTTTTCTTCTGTAGTGATGCTTCATTTGGGATTACTAGTTCGGTATCACTGCTCTGTGAGAATTCAGGTTTCAACAGTCTTTAAGTTCTCTCAGCATAAAACCTGAAGGGTCACTACAACTACGGCAGGCTGCACGTCAGTTTCCTTGAAAATAAGCAGCAATAAGCAGCAGGTCTCTGTAGATGTGTCTGATAAGCTGTTCCCTACATTTAACATTACTCTCAGATACTATTCCAACCAGAAGTACAGCTCCTTCTCAGCCTCCTGCAGCTTCTTGGGGTTAGGAGATGATTTAAAGTGGAAGAGCTGCTACTGGTCATGAAAAACAAGATGGAAAAAACCAGTGCAGTTATTCCATCTTTCTTATACCCCCAAGACTTTTACATTAGGACTTTCACAGCATCAGAGAAAATTCTGTTCTCTGTCATGCCCTGTCAAGTTCAGTGAGAATGCAACAAAGCAAACAGAGAAAGCTTCTGGAACTTCACACTATTTTTATGAGTCAACAAAAGTTTTCAATTTGAACTGTTCTTCTGGAGGGTGAGTTTTTTGAAAGACTTCTCTTATGCAGTACTTTTGAAGCTCCCAGCAATAGACGAAGCTGAATGAATGCAGAAAACTGTTTTTTTCTTTCGGAAGTATTTCTGCATAATTATGTCAATGTTATTCCTGGCTAAAAGGGAGAAGGGAAACAAACTATATGCTACCCTACTCGCAGTATGTAAATTACAACTATAATTAATACTTTCACTTCAATTCGTAAGAAATAAAACAAAATCTTGAAAAGCAGTGCTGATGCTGTAAAGTCTGAGGTAAGTTGTACCAGCCAGGCAAAAGGAGATAAGCGTAATGGAAGAAAGAACTAATGAGACAGAAAATGCTCCAAATCAACATTAAAGAAATAAAAAAGGAATGGCATAAACCAGAAGGAATAAAGAAGGCACACAAACATTTTCATATAAAATTCCTCAGAAGACTGTCATCTTTAGTGGCAAATTACAGAATTTAAAAAGGTCAGATTATTAAATTTGCTATATAGCCAAGGGCAGACAAACACAAAAATTAACTGGCAGTGTACTCTGAAAAATTTTGTTGCTGATATAATGCTCTTACCAAGTATTCCTGGAAACAGCCAGAGAAAAGAGATACTTAATGATCAGAGTATTCTAAACTGGCAATTTAAAAGCATAGTGCTGCGACTGCACCTTTTCCTCTTTTCTTTTTTTTTTAAACTTTGGGATTAGAAGAGAGCCAAACAAATGAGATACAGGCCAATAATTCCATCTTTATTCTGGCAGGCGAATTAGTTGATATATTTTCTTCCCCTCAGAAGTTCACTTTCAGTCAAATGTGGTGAGTTGACCCTGACTAGATGCCAGGTGCCCACCAAACTGCTCTAAATATTTAAATATATCATTTAATCCTTACACAAACACTGTTGCCCATGAGCAGCATATATTGTGCCAGTGTGTTAAAATACTGAGTGGAAATGGTCTCCTGCCACAGATTCCCGAAAAGCGTTATTTTATTCTAAATTATTTTAGGCTTGTCAAGTTCCACAAGTTCTTGAAAGACTGTTCAAGTGCTGAAATCCAAAATCTATTAGCAAATATATATGTTTAGATATACAGAAATTTAGTAAATAAGCCAATCAAGTTTAGACACAAAACACAGGAAAATAAGTTGTTAATTTTCTTTTAGAAATGGTAGTGGTTTTAGATGCACAATCCTATACCCCCCCCCCCCCAAGTTTTGATTCATTTGGCTACCCAGGGTTCTCATCAATGCCCTACATACTTCCACATGTAACCTGAAACACCTTAAAGAACAGAGCAGTTTTGGATTACCCAGCATTTCACTAATAATGAAGCCAGATGTGATCTGGCCATGCCTCCATAGATCCATCTTCTCCGCAGCACAGACATTTATTCCATCAGCTGTGACAGCAACAGCACCTAAGCTACTCTGAAATTAAAACATCCTCATCCCTTTTCTCCAGTGTTATTTGGAACACAGACTGGTTCACTGCCTAAGCTGCCTTTATTGCCACAAAAAATGTCCAAAGAACTATCACCTCAGAATCCACCAGCGTGGGAAAGGATCATAGATCATAAATCAGAGGTGCTAATCACCTAAAAGAACTCTGGCTGCTATAAATGCTCCTCGTTCCAAGTGAGCAGAAGTTCACTTGACCCACATAGAAAGCCCCAGCTGTGTTTAAAATTTTAGTATCATTTGTAGTAAAACACAGCACTGGAAGAATACAAACAAATGCACAGTTTGTTAGGATGGTGAATGACAGACACATTAGACTCTTGAAGACTGAGACAGAGCAAGTGGATAGATTCCCAAATTCCTAAATATTCTTACACAGCTCCTCAGGAATCTACATTTCATGCAACAGAACAAGTATCATTAATGGTGGTCCTGGCTAGGAGAAGGAAAAAAATAAGAGTGGCTGCTAGAACACGCTCAGTATGGACCCATGGGAAGTTACTTTCATTCTACTGACAAGACCAAAAAAAGGGACCTAGACATAATATCCTGGAAGTATACTCCTTTCAGGTCTCGGCTGCAAAAATTTTGCTGAAAAGCAGAGAACACCCTTTAGAGGAGGGGTTTCTAAAGGGCTGTCAACAATCCACTCATTACCCACAGAACTTTTCTATTATAACTTCAAAATGGATTTTTTTGCTTGTTAATGTCTACTAGGCATAAAAATACTGTGTCGCAGTTTATTTGGTTTTGCAGCCCCCAGCTTGACATCCCATCCATTAAGAAGGATAAAATCTTTAGGAAACCCTGTCTTGAAGATGGGCTTCTGAAAACATCTGGTATTTCTGTCAGGTTCATTTTAAGAAATAAAGACGGCTTCAGTGGAAACAGATGTGTATCTTCTACTTTGCATTTCCTTTGTAAGTGACTGATAAAGTGCTACAATTCTGTATCATGACCTGAAAGTATGTTCTTCCTATTAAATGGGTACCACTGCCTTTCAAGAAAAGAAATTCCAGGATTTTGTCAATACAAAGCATCTGATGGGAACAACATCTTAAAGATAAGAACAGGTATTTTGTTTAGCTGACATATTTGCTGAGAGAGTGGAGTCACTAGGTAAACATCTGCTAATAGTAAATAATTGATAAACCAGTTATGGTACTTAATAACCAATTGCAAAAGAGAGAAAGAGATTGCACCATCACATTGTTAAAGCTTCAGCATTTATCAACAGTGGTGAGGAGATACGAAGGTGGTTAGAATGCTCCACCCTCACTGTTTAAGTATATTTCAGACAGTGACAACCTGCTTATCGAAATAAAAAAACCCTTCAGCCAACAAAGAGTAACAACGAAATGTATATATGAAGAAGCAGTAGAAACTGAATGGCATTTTACGATTTTTTAAAATATTTTTGTGTGTGCTCATCTAAATAAAAAGTAGATTCCTGGTTTCTTACCTGTCAAGGTAAGTGACAAGTAAATACACCACTGATCAAAACCATATTCATGATAGCTAAATAGCAGGCGTGACAGTAAACTTCCATGTTAAAATTAGAAGTCAATCCATACTGGAGGAATGAACAAATAAATTTACCTCTCTTTTTCTAGCTCTTCTAAGTAACCAGTGCTTTCTCTGCTTCCATTCATAAAGCCTCTTCTTGGAAATGACCCCATAGGGACTGGGCTGCACTCCCCCGAGCGGCTCGACACAGACCCTTCCCGGCTCCCGTACGAACGCACGGACACCTTTGGCCTTAACTTCACTCCAGGGAAGCTGGTACTTTCCAAATTCAGTTCTGCATAATAAACAGCAAACATTTTTTCAGAGCCGAAGGTTCAGCCGCACAAAGTTAAAAGATCATTTCTATCTTAATTTGTTACTTCCTGAGCAAATCCATGGGGTTTTTTTTATGGAAACATTTTGCACAGAAATGCAGCAAAAATGCTGTGAACAAAAACAATGGATATGGTAGACCTGGAGAACAGCAGTTACCTGAGCAGATGGCCAAACTGCAATCCTGGCAATCAGAACAGTATCCCCACACAAGCCTGCCTGCCTCTTTCCCAGAGGACTTAAGAAATGGGCAGAGTTTTGCATAAACGTCATGTGAATTACCTTGTGGCTCACTTCCTAACAATTTCTTTTCCAGAGACCCTGCAGATGCTTCACCATCACGTAACAGATGACTACTCTGTCCATCACAGGGCTCTTAAATGCAGACATCTCTATGAAATTTCTGGGTCAGTGGCAGGGATAATGGATGTATATAGGGAGTTAGTGGTCTGGGCTTGCTTGGCACTTCCCATATAATGGGATGATACACATTCCACCACATGCTTTAGGGAAGGGGCCATCAATTTGCAGCATGACAGAAACAATTCCAGTAATACGACATGGAGAGGGCAGGACATGCAAACAAGTTTAGTAAATTGGTGGAACTACACCAACATTAACTTATTTTTTTCTGAAGAATGACATGCAAGTTATATCAAAAGCAATTCATATGAAGTCCTTGAGTAACAGTAGCAAAAGTATAAAAGGAGCATTGGGATTTGATTGGGTTTTTTTGTTGTTTTGTTGTTCTTTTTGGGGGGTTTTTTTGAGACTGTGTCTTTAAATGTTTAGCAAAAATGCTTAGGCACTGAGACTATGCCTAATCATCATGGTCCGCACTGGAAAGAAGATGCAAATGACTTCAAAGATTTTATCCCAAATTAAAAACAATGGAGAAAAAAAATGAACCTACTTAAAACATAATTCTATATTTACCTTTAAGTCGTTCCAGTAGGTCAATTTGTCCAGAAGATGCCATTGCCTCATCTTCAATACTTCCTTGTAGCTGTTTCAGTACCTCCTATAAGAAATTAAGCTTGATTAAGAAATCCTTACAAAAATAACCCACAGGTTAAATACATCCTATCTTACCCTAAAGTGTACACTGATGTAACAGCTGCTGAGACACTGATGTAAATTATATTTCATGTGAGCAGTGATCAAGTGTCATAAATTTAATTGCCATCGGATATATTCTACAGTGTTTCAACCAGCACTGTCATGATGTAAAGTATATCCTGCATAACTCAACCTATCTGGCAGTTCAATCTATTGGAATTCAATCTATCTGGAAGTCCTTCTCAAAGTGAATACCAGTTATTCTGAATTAAGAGATGGAGAAATGTAAGAACAGAGAAATCAGTCAGTCTTGCAAAAATATTTTTTTTTATGTAACTAACAGAAAAGTATCTTGAATCAATCCCCAAGATTTGTTTTCTTTGAGGCTTTAGCACCACTGTAAACCAGCAAGAAGAATCATGTTATTCTTACTAGAAATGCTACCATTACCATGCCTGGGAGCAAAAGATTTAAGTTTCCTTCACAGCATCTATTATTTGTATTATTACTACTTCTATTACAACCACCACCAGGCCTACAAGAAAGAGATTTAGACTCCTTCATGCAGCTGAAGCTTCACACCCAAGAATACTGCCCTGTCCTATTGAAACTATCCACGATAAAATTACACAGCTGGAGGAACACAGTTCTGATGCACAAAAAAAATTATAGTAAACAATGACTGTTACACTAAAGGGGACTGTAAGCCCCCAGGTCCCAAATGCTCAGTGGCCTAAATTCAGGTAGAAAATTAAATGCAAGTTAGTGGAAGTCTTTTCAATATCCTCATGACAGATTTATCTACAGCAAGAACAAATAAAAAAGACTGGCTACAGGCAAAAAGCCCTTGCTGGAATTTAAAGTATCATTTTTCATGCCGTGGCACAGAAAATATTTTTAGAAGCAACAACAGTCAGGAGATGAAATCAATTCTGAATAATGGAAGGTACTCCATAATTTTCATACATAAGACTCTGCACACATGATTGTACTTTTGTTCAGACCTGAAAACTAATGAATTTTAGACAATTTAAAAAGATGTCCATACCAATGTTTTGTTCTTTTAAGAGTCCAGCATACCTTACTGTCAATGTTGATGGGTTTTGCAACTTACGCAGACAGTACAGAAAAAAGAATTTTTCTCTTTTCAAGAGAAAAAACATGGCATCTACAAAAAGTCAAGATATTCTTTAAGCAGCATAGTGATGGGCTTTTCTGTACTCAAAGTGCTCTTCCATGTAATAAAAAAAAAAAGTAGAGTAAAAGAATTTTCAGTACGGAACTGTACAGAGTTCTGGGGAAATAATCTCAAGCCCTAGACTCAGACCAAATGGTAGCAGCCCAGTTGCTGCAGCCTCTGCCATGCTGCTCTGGGAAGAAGAATTCTGGAGCACAGACAGCCAAACTTCCAGTTTACTGATAGAGTCAAGGTGTTTGTCCACATTCACGTCTTAGTTTGGACCAGTTTGATGCCAGACTTCCATCTGCCCACACCAGCTGCACCTGGATCCCCACCACAAGTATCTTGGAGGATGAACCAAATTCCTTTCGGATCAAGCCAAGCCAGCAGTTACACACAGGTCTGCTGACGGGCATTCACTCCATGGGACCAGGCTGAAGCTAGTCCAGAGACAAATTACCCTGAAATACATATTGAATGTGTGCTGGGTTCTCAACACAATTCACCTACAGATCTGCTCCTACTGCACTGCCTGTTAACGTCAGCTTTGCCTTTAGGATCAAGTCTGGAGTGATTAAATCTTGGACAGACATCTTCCCTGGGCTTGTGCTTTTTAAGTACGTTCAAGGACACCCTCATCAGCCATATGGCCCAGCCATCTCTATACACAACATCTGCCTTGTCAGCAAAGGCAGACAAACAACTGATGTGGTGTTTTTCAAAGAAAGGCTCCTGCATTGTCTGATGCCAGGGCAGATCTGCAGACAGCAGTCTTAGCTTAAAGTCTAGAAGGGCAGTGTGGATATGTAGAGTAGTCCCGAGAGAGTTTTGCAGGCTTATTGGAAACCTGTCAACTCAGATAAATTTAGAAATAACTACTGAATCATTTTTTCTCCGAAAACAGCACTGTTTTACAAGGTAAAAACCCCAAATCCCACCCCTCCTTCTATTCCCTTTTTAGAAGGCTCTCTGTCACATGTGTCGCACATCTGCTGTTTCAGCATGTTCAGGATATGTAATGTATGTAATGAGTCTTCCTGCTCCAGAGCCAATATGAAAAGCTAAGTCGAACTACCATCAACTTTCCCTGCCCTACCAAATTATACAACTGAGGCATCCACACAATGAGGGACTGCTCTTTCTAAATACTGGCAACAGTTAAACATTACCATATTGGATCACTTTGCTCAAATTTTCTGTTTCAATTCATTAATTTAAGTTTTAACTTTTAGTTTTTGTATTATCCCCTTTTTCCCCCAACAGCACATGCATTTTTTCAAGTTAGCTTTTCTGTATTTTTTGTACGTTTCTTTTCTATCGCGCCATTGCTAAGGCGACAATGCCATTATGAGGCCATGACATCAACTTCAAACTCCATCACAGCACACTTCATAATCTAAGCTGACAATTCAACAGGCAGTTAAATAAAGGGGACAAAGGTTAGAGAAGGAGATGCAGCCCCTGAGCCAGGTACTGGTGGAAAATGAGGCTGTACTAAAATGACAACTTAGGGAATTTGCAATTTTACTTGAATAAGGAACAGAGAAGTTTTCTGCAATAATCCTGGTGGAAACATGGCAAGTTATCTGCTACTGTGCTAATGAAAATTTTTATTTATTCACTACTACTAATCCAGAATTCAACACTAATGCTGTTTACATGCATACAGTTCTCTGAAATAGTACTTTTCTGTGATAAATTTATACTAAATTTGATATTATGTTCACTAAAGCATAAAATAGGCTCCAAGGTTCAATTAGTATCTTTAGTTACGCAAATTTAGGTAAGTATACTAGTAGTGGTTTACAGGATTATTCTAAGCAAATTCTTCACTGACTTAGCAGTGACTTACTGAAAAAATACACAAATATAAGTCTATAAGAAAAGGCTGCAAGGTTTTTTTCTGTTCTTTAAAAGAATGCAAGTCAAATTATTTTAATGGTCACTTAAGCATAACTTAATATAATTTACTTTGTCCTGTACAGAAGTACAAAAGAATGTTTTTGGAAATGTAGCAGGCCCTATGACTCATCATCATTTAAAAGGGTTTCTGTCTTCACAGTCTCTGGACTGTGAAGTACTGAAACATTGTCAATTTTTTTTTTGGTTGGTTGGGTTTGTTTGGACTCTGTGAATATAATCCTGACGTAAAACCTAGTTTATGAATAATTAAATAAAAGAAATCAGATCCGTTAGCATGTAACTGCACAACTATTGTAAATAAAAGCACTTTAACTAGCAGTACATGCACCCAGCTAAATGGTAAGGGTTCTTGTAAATAAAGTGGTTTAAAGGCTGTGAATTTACTCAAGCTGTTAATACAGAAAGGAATCACAGAGTAATAATGCTTACAGTGGCAGATTTTAAATCCCAAGGAGTTAAGACTTAAAGTGTATTCAGTTTTTGAGAACCCTATGTATAAATATTAGTATTTAGGAACATTTCAAAATATGGTATATGTAAAAAGACATTTTGATGACAATTCAAGTATGTTTGGTCTTCTGTAAATACTATTCTCCCCTTCCCCCCCCTCCATTTAAGCATTAAGCTTTATTATTTGTATTCACTTTTGTCATAGTTATGCGTATTCAGTGAAGGCCAAAATATAAGAAAATCATATACTAAAAGAATATCACTCAAATTCCACAAAATCATTAAATGTCAGAACCATGGAGGGGACAAACATCAGAATACTACTTTTGTATGTTTTTAGAGAAAGTAGAAACTTAAGTTCAAAGTCTTACATGACCCGTCATAACTGTATGAACTTGATAGTGCTTTAATTCTGTCATACATGGTACAACATTCACAGGGGCTGAGGGAGTGCTTGGAAGGAGCTCTTTGCTCCTACACATTTTGGTGAATTAGGCTGCTGCTTAATCCGGCTTGATGGAGTCCTTCTAATTGTCCCAAGTGTCAAGCACTGCTCTGGCTGCTCAACCCCGTAACCAGGTCCAAATGATAACAGCAACAATGACAGCACTGCTGACTGAGGCGGAACACTGGGGCAACTCAACTTTCAACCTTGCAGAAACAGGAAAGCATTTCTTATGTGAAATGATGTTGTTCACTTTAATTTCCAACAATGTCATTTTCTAAAAGAAAAATATTCACCTGGTGCCACCATGCTCAGGAGCTGTCACTTGCTGTAACCACTTACAAAAGACAGCACCAAGTTTTCAGTGCAAGCACACTCTCAGGTCAACTAAAGTCATCTGATTTTATGCTCAGAAATAGGGTTGTGCAAAGTAATGGCATTAACTATATATATCACCAGCTCAATTTCCCCTAAATTCTAAAAAAAAAAGGTAAGCAAATATTTTTTGCAATTTTCCAGCTGGTTTGGATCCTGGTAGAAATTTTAAACTTGCAAAGATCTAAAAACATTACTTACTGTAAAATCATAAAAAGACACAAAACCCCAACAATATAATGCCACAGCTGCTTCTTTGCATATTAAATAAATTCACCGATATTTTAAATAGCTGCATTTTGTAGGATGCTAATGACTTTTATAACCATATTTTCTGTTCACGTGAGGCTAAAAAGATAACTGACTGCATTAGCTGTGCCTCACTGAATTATTTCCTAGATTCCCAGAACTTCCCAGAATTCATCACTTGATACAATTTGTAAGAATCAGTTCAGCTCATGACAGTTTCTTCCACTTACACACTAGAATTTATCAAATGATCAATACATGTAATTTTCAAAATTACTTCTATTTTTGGAGGATCTAACCATTGTGCTATCCCCTGCATTATCTACCATGCTACCAGTGTTTCAATTCCCTGTGTCACTATCCTGATGTGACAGTCTCCTTTGTGTGCCTTAAAAACAGCATCAGCTCTTCCCTCCTGAAAGGCTAGAGTGCATGGGGCACCACAAAAAACATTCTGCAGATGCAAAATCCATCTAAGAGCAAGCAAATTAATTTAAGAATAAAGATGCTGGCTCACATTAAGAGGAAAAAAAATAAACTAAAAGAACATATAATGTTTCCTATGATTACTGCTCTCCCTTGCAAGACTTCAAAAGTTCAAGTGCTTACATGCTGGGAAAGGACGTGCTGAAATTAAATGGAAACCAGGCAGATATTAAAAGGAAAACACTGGATGAATGCACATAGCACAAGTTATAGAAGCTGAGAATTTAGCACCTGTTTCACAAATATTAACACAGGCAAGGAATGCTACTGCTGAATCAATGCCTTTCCTCCCTACTTGTTCACGAAACAATGCATTTACTAAAAAAAAAAAAAAAGAAAAATCATTTCGCTCTCAGACAAGACCAGCTATTACCATGTACAGTAAGGCTGCTCATACAGGCAGTTAAATACAGCAAATATGAAAAAATCAGAAAGCTAGAATGGCTACTCAAAGAACAAAACTAGGTAACACCATACTCTGTCCATTTTTATGACACTTGTGCTGAATGGGATGAATTCAAAGGTAGAAGAGGCTCCCACTGCTGTGCAAGTGCCTGTATGGCCAACCCTTTGCAGGAGGACCTGGCTTTTAAAGTGTCAGATAGTCTACTACTCTTACGTTTTCAATGTTCTCCTTTAATAAGCAGACAAAATGTTAAATTTCTACAGCTAGCCAACCCACAGCTAATGTACTAATCTTTTAAAATCTGTATTATTTCAGAATACAAAACACAATTCAGTGACACTGAAAGTAAAATATTTTGGTAGCTTCTACTGAATGTAATTGGATTTTGAGCACTGTCTGTTCAGTGCTGTCTGAGGTGTGTATCTCACAATTCTCACTTAATTCTCGCCTACTAGCTTGGCTGTCCAAAGACAGTGTTTCTGACGGGGATCACAGTTGAGCAATTTCCAGAAGGTATGTGACACACTCATAATGAGACCACAGTCATCCAAAGAGAGTTTGGCTAAGAAATCCAGCTGACAGAAGAAGATGGAGTTTGTTTACTTTTAATACTGTGAAAAAAAAAATGTATTTTTCAGTAAAAAAAGTTCTATTTTTCCTGCAGAATCAATTTCTATTAAGGAGTAACTATAAATATTTCAGTCGTTACGCAACACTAAATGCCGGAAAATACGGATTTAAAAACTTCCTCTGTAGAAGTAAATTAGAAAATAACACTATGTTATACAGGTATATATTTTCATCCATACTGGGAGTACTGAGCATGCTGACTTTGGAAGGTTTTTTTGTAGAATAGGTAAAATTGTATTATAGCATCTACAGACCAACTGGCAAAATCAGGACAGCATCACCTGCCTGAAACCTGACATTTCCTTAATGTTTTAATCTGCAAACCCAAATAAAATGCATTTTTAGTCTTTGTTTGTTGCATGGGGTTTGTTTGTTTTCTTTTTTTGTGTGGGCTGTGTTTTTTTTGTTCTTGTTTTTTGTTTTGTTTTGGGGGTTTTTGTGGTTTTTTGGGGGGGATTTTTTAGTGTTTTTGTTTTGGGGGTTTTTGGGGGTTTTTTTTGTTGTTGTTGGATATTTTGTTTGGTTTAGGGTTTTTCAAGTCTAAAAATGAGAAAGAGTAAAAACAAACTCAGTTGTGCCAATTACTAAGGGGTTTTTTTGTAGTTCATTTCAAATACAAAGTTTGTTATAGATAAAAACAAAGAACAGATCCGGTGGTCAAATTCACTGCAACTGATTCAAACGTGAATTCCACATAAATAGTATTAATTTATGCTTTTGATTCATTGATTCCCTCATATAGCTCCCCTCTCAAAAGCAGGAAACTTATTACACAAACTCCTCACTTGTTACTGCATCTTTAGCTGCTCTTCAAAGCACTTCCAAATCCTTCCACATTTCCCTTTATTGATGGCTGGAATTTATGTTCCTGCTTCATGCTCTTCAAAAGGGAACAACAAAATTCAGTGAAGTATCAGAGAAATCAAGACAAAGCACCTCCTGTGTACCAGACAGTGTATGGATCAAAACATGTTTTTAAAAAGCTGTAAGTTTAGAGAACAAAACCAAGCTCTGTTAAGACAGCAGAGCCTGCAATACCACATAAACAACTTCTAAGAGCCAGGAGTACAAAAGTGTTAAAAAAACCCAAACCCCTTAACTTTGGCCACATCAGCCAGAATGCTGAAAAATCAGCCAGACAAAATGAAGTTGACTCATTAGAGTTGGCTGGAAGCTGCATGGAAACAATGCCAGGACAAGAGCAGATTCAACACAGGCACCACTTTCTGAGGTACACTCCTTGCATAGCAATAAGCAAACGAAGAGCATGCTAGAAGGTTCTCATCACTTGGTGACACAAAGGCTAATTAAGGAGGGAAAATTTATGTTCAACTGCTTCAAGTAGGAAGCGAAAAAAAGAAGTTTCTTTCACTACAGCCTGTATCCAAGTAAACAGGATTCTTCTCCGAAAAGCTGTAAGCCAGACATGCACAGACAGAACTAGGACAATGGGAAACAAATAAATGCCAGAACTGAAGGATGCAGTAGAAGTGGTAATGTGTCTGCAATCTCAGAGCAGCACAGAACTGACATCACAGGATGATCACAGAATCATTGAATCACTTAGGCTGGGAAAAATCTTAAACCCACCATTGGGTTAGTCCTACACTAAACCATGTCCCTCAGTGCCACATCTACATGGCCTTTAAATACCTCCAGGGATGGTGACTCTACCACTGCCCTTGGCAGCCTATTCCTGGGCTTGACAACTCCTCCAGTGAAGAAATTTTCCATAATGTCCAATCTCAACCTCCCCAGTATTTGAGGCCATTTCCTCTTAGCCTATTGCTTGTTACTTGCGAGAAGAGACCTACCCCCAGCTCGCTGCAACCTCCTGTCAGGAAATTGCAGAGTGAGAAGGCTCCCCATGAGCCTAATTTTCTCCAGACTGAGACCCCCCAGCTTCCTCAGCTGCTCCTCATATGACTTCTGCTCTAGGCAAGAACCAAGAATAGAATCAAGAGCAAACACCACCCTTAACACAGAGACAGACCAAACATCTTTCCAAACCAACCTCCATCCTCTCCAACAGCAGGAACCTAGTGAGGATACATGAACAGAACCTACTGTTCATTTCTCTTGCGTGTCCTCTCCCCAGCTTCCCTCTGGCCTTGACTTGCAGACTTCCTGAAACCACATCTCTAGTGTTCCTACCTCCCATGGCAAACACATGATACAAAACAATCTTTGTTTTGTTTGTTTTCCACTGGCTATCTCACGATGTTATTTGATGTCCTTAGATCTGGTATTCAGGAAAACTACTAACTCTCTAATAACTCTCCTCATGACATGATCTTTTATTAGAGCTCAACAATCTTCTTCCCATCCTGTCCCTCTCTTTTTCCTGTCTCTTCACCTAAAAAGTTACATTTTATTAAATCACGTCACTTTACGAAGATTTTCAGATCACTTAATCTTTTTGGCACTTAATATGAATTCTACTAGGTCCTTCCTGAGGAAGTTCATCAGAACAGAACACAATACACGTCTTCTGGATCAGCATGCGTCCATGCTGACACAATTATAACTGTTTTGTTTCCCTTTTTATGCCCAGTAATTCCCAATACCAGACTAACTTGTGGAACCAAACTAAGCACTAATCTGACACTACATGGATTTTATTTTTCAGGTATTTAGAGTATCTCTAATACCTCTTTCTATGCTGTTGCCATATTAATTCCGTCTTCATGGTGTACGCAAAGTTAAGGCTGTTTTCTAGAAGCCATGATTCTTTGACTCTTTGGAACACGGAATTTTATTTGCCATGTATTCAATTCACTCACTCAATACCACAAGATTCTTCTGCAACTGTTCACACTCCTGTGTTCATTTTTACCACCATGAAAATCATCAGCCGAACTCTTCTACCTCCCTCTTTTTTTCCACATGACTTAAGAATATGTTGAAAAGAAATACAGGTAATGGCAGAAATCTCACTAGGATACTATGGGTTTACTAAAGGAAAAAAAAAAGACTATTTATTTTGCACTTCATTTTCTACGTTTAAGTTGAATAATCACTAAAGAACCAAGAAACCTGTTAAACCAACTTGGGCTCTTCAAGAGGCTTTATTGAGGGACATTACTGAACTCATTTTAGAAAAACAAGCAGACTCCCCAGTGCCAAAACTGCTTACTTCCTACTCAGTGACTCCCCCAGAGAATTCTTATTTGTGAGCTACATTTCTCCCTAAAAAAGAAAGGCTAACTCTTTACCCACAAGTAAGTCTGTTCTTTACTGTGGTTTCTGGTATGTCCATTACACATTCAAATTTGCAGGTCAGTAGATCAGCAGCTTTTCTTGAATTTTTTTTTCTTAAAAAGTAACACAGTTTCACACCTAACATCTTGTGTAATTTGCACGATGAGATGCTGAGGCCATTTCAAAATGAATCTTGATCACAAAATCTTGATCTTTTCCTGACAATCACAAGTGGTTGTTTATAACCAGCAGGACTTAAACATGTAAAGAATCCTAAAGAGAATTTACATACACACACACAGAGGGTAGGCAATACAGGTGTCTGTCTGGTGGAAGAGCAAAAAAAGTAAGTCACTGGACTTTCTTCAGCTTGAATTCTATAATTTGACAGTGTATCATTACATTCAGCAGACACCAAATAAAGGACAACACCTAAGGAAGTAAGTGGAAGCGTGCTGGTGAAGAATCTCAGAGTCCACGGGGGATCTAACAGATCTCTAACTAAGAGATCCCTCTTCAGCAGAAAGGCTGACACAGTGTGGAATATATGGAAGAGAAACTTTGACTATGAAGCAAAATTTGCAGAATTGCTGCAAGTAGAGAACATCCCACTGAGGAACCTCAAGATTCATGAAGAGACAAGATATTACTGGCTGACAAACTGATGAAGATTTTTGTCAGAAGGGAAATAATTTGCATGACCACTCTTTTAAGTATAGCGGTCTAAAGATCACTCAAGTAAATGACTTCTTCTCTTTCTTCGGCTGTAGTTTGCTTTCTTTAAAGCCAGATGGGTCACACCTCAATCTTCCCAACTGCTTAAGAGAAGGTGAAAAAGGTCATAACTTACAACTGACAGTTCAGCAATTTCACAATCAGGTTGCTTTTGAACACTTGGGTGAATATAATTTATTTCTGATATTTTACTGTATCCGTTTCACCCCTTTGTTCACTAAGTTTTATTGTTGATACTTAAAATTCGAGACAGGGCCACTGAGATGTTCTCAGCATAGTAGGGAAATATCCTCAAGTTCTGTATGACCAATTGCTGTGGAGATATCACAACACTGGTTTTAGTCCATGAAGCAACTATAATCCACTACGTTATATCTGACTTGACTTCTTAGCAGAAATAACAACATAGCAGATAACTCAGAAATCAGATTCTGGAATCTAGTTCTGGAAATAACGCTAATACTCTAATGTGCAATAGGATACACTAAGAAATGTGTATTGTACTACATTCAAGATGCAAATAAAACATCTCAAGTTATACTGCAGTTTAGTTACTATGTGTAGCCTACTCACTAATAGCAATTCCAGATCAAATACACCTATTTTAGCATACTTTAACATTCTCTTCTGACTGGTTTGCTTCCATAGCTTAACTTAATTTTTCAATTGTGTTTTTCTATATATGCCTTGGTGAAACATTTCACTGTATGTGATGCCAACCAAAATCTTTTCTCTGAAGATAAAACGAAAAAAGGAAAAGGCAGGATGCAGTTAGAAACACCCTCCTTTTACACAGAGACAGAAAAGTGATGTTATCTGACACAGCAAATATCCCCAGCAAAAAGCATAATTTCTGGTACCTTAGAAGAAAAACTGCTGTTAGATTTCAGAAGATGCTATTGCAAACCTGGATATCTGTCAAATGTATTCATCTACCACCTACTTGAGGAAGCACACACACAGACAGATGCACACTGCATGTGTATATAGCACATGACAATACGTTAAGCTGTGTGTATCAGGGGTCTCAGCGAATAAGTTGGTATTCAAATCCTAATTTGCAAGCACATGGCTTGCCACAATACATTGAGCCAAAAATTGCTGTGCCAATTAGAATAATATCTCAAACACCTTTTATGGCTTACACAAAGATCAATAAACACCAACGATCAGAGACAGCGAATCAGAACAAAGCAGGTTTTCAAGGCTAAATATCAAGAAGTGGTGGCTAAGCAGACTGTAAGGCCATAAAGTGTGATTTGTCAATTTAAAAGAAAATGGGATCACCTGTTTACCTGATATGGGAGACATCTGATAAGAGCAGTTACTCATTCCTACAGAAAGAATTGCCCAGGAGACATTTAATAGGAAATCTTGACATTTAGTCAAGGGGGATAATGGGTACAAATGGTACCTGAAATCTTACTCCTAAAAAGGGTGTGATTAACCCATGAGTACACCTGATGTAAAGGATCAGCACTTTAAAAAAATTTTTCTTTAACTCTTATGACTTATAGATCACAAGGTGCAAATTCCATGTCAAAACACTGCAAGAGAGTTAAGTTAGTTTCTGGAACATTGTGAACATCAATCTTCTGTTTATATAGACAAACATAGGCTAACAAGCTCCAACCTGCAAACAGCACATTTTTCAGAGTCCCTTCCTCATCTTAAAATGAGACAAACAAGCTACTGTAGCTATTAAGCTGCTAACTTGCTGGTCAATCTGCTATTCCCGATAAGGATTTGTATATTCATCCTTTCCAATAGTCATAAAAAAATATAACGGGAAGTTGAAATTGCGGATAAAATAAAACACAACTTAATCATATTTAGTTATAAAAGTACACTTTAGTTCTAATATGATGTACACTTTCTCACCATTTTTACAAAGCCATTGTGACAGAAACAAGATTAAAACTGGGCACCGTGGCATCTTCTTTAGCATAGCTTTTACCTTTAATTCTGCTAATTTGAGTACAAATTCATCATCACAAAGTATGCATGCCACTGCAATAAATCTGGGATATTATATGCTAGAGACTTAATATTCCTTTTGCTACCACATTAAATTACCACAGTTTGATATTTTAGAAACGCATTCAAAATAAAAATCCTCAAAATAAAATATCTTCATCCTTGCTTTTTTATTTACCGAAAATAGATTTTAATCCAGCATAATAGCATCACAAGTTTTATCACCCTGCTATCTAATTAGCAGAAGAAACTCACAAACACCATCAATGTCAAAAATAAATCACTCTCTGAATCTGCAACGGACGTACCAGTAACGAGCTCTCTAGGACTTTGTCTTTTAAACATTAATCCTTCAAACACACAAACAAATAAAAACAAAAAAACCCACAGAAAATTATTAAAACATTTATATGAAGAAAATGATCTGCCAAAACATCACCCTCCACAACACATGAATGAACAGCTCGTGATTTTTCTGATAAGAGTTTAACCATTACTGTGTTTCTTTATAGTGCATATTTATCTGGTTAGAACACTTCTCAAAAAAATCTACAAATCTGAATCACTTCTAGTGACAGTCTTCCTATTTTATTTTTGAAACCTGGACACAGTACAGAAGACATTGAATAAACTGAAAAGTCATATGTAGAATAAAATTTTAAGTGCACTTTATAAAAACAGAAGAGACAATGTTTTGTTCACAGAGCATCACATATACTAAAAATGGCTTTCTTACACAAGATATCATGAATTACTGATTTACTATAAAATCAAAGCACTCAAACAGTGAGTGTGGAAATCAAGCATGATGTCACTCTTATGCTACTTCTAGAGTTCTTGAGTTTAAGTTAAACATACCTGTTTCCCCCATATTTTATTAATTAGCTTATATATTATATTATATTATATATTATATTATTATATATTAATTAGCTATGACATTAAAAAAAATACATATATAAATGCCATCCTTAAAGAGAAAAATACTTGTCTTTTACAAGAACCAGGCAGGAAAGTCTCACAAAGTCTTCTACAAACATGGGAGACATGTAAGCATACGCACAAAGTAGTATAGCTGACATTGGATTACTTTTTGTCTCTTCATGAATTTTACAGGTTTTGAATTCTGACAAAACTGTTCATAATTTTCTAAATTTGTCCATAGTCTGCAGTTTATGCAGTTACTCTTACATCTAGACGCTGACACCATTTTTCTTTATTTATGACTCAATATTGTTATTTCATTGACCACCAAACAGCATATTTGTTGACTTAGAGAGAACATTTTATCATACCAAACTGCTGTATTTCATCTGACAGCAAGCCAATAAAAACAACTGAATTTCCCAAGTTAGTCATAATGCTCTGAGGGATTTCTTTTGTTTGAACAGTTAATCCCTAGGACAACACAAATTAAAAAACAAAGTGGAGATTGTTTTACTAATCATTTTGGCACCCCTCATTATCACATTTCTCTTTGTTTATCCATCATGTTGTTTTCTGGTCAGTAAATGGGAGTTTTCATTTTTAAATAAGAGATTTAGCTTTAAACAGGAAGCAGTCAGACCTTGTTCTTATATAGGTCAGTAGTAGTTTATAATAAATACATGTGCAAGATGAGCTCATGTTAAGCTTTTAATTCCTGTATGATTACCACTCAATTCTGAAATGAAGGGATTATAAAGATGGGGCATACTTGCACAACGTTTTAACACCACTACTTCCAAAATCAAGCCCTTTAAATATTGTCTTTAAAATGCCCTTCCTTGTCTTTACTGCCCTTCACAGCTGATTAAAGAATATACGGAAATGAGGAGACAGGCAGAGCAGCAGTCCAAAGAATCACTGTGAGACGTCCCTGCACTGGGCCACAGACCACAATTTACATTGCAAGAACAGTTTGCCATGGAACCACAGCTTGTTTTCCCCACTGCTTCTCCCCTTCTTCCACTAATATTTGGGATTTTACTTGGCAGGATGGGTTACAACGGCTCTGTGACACTTCCATGCTCCCAAAGGATCATTTTTTCCAAGGCATTCAGGAAATTTTTTGACTGCATATATGGTAGCCAAAGGGCTTTCAAACTTGACTGCTCTGGCTCTGCTAATGACTTTGCTTGTAATTATCCCTAATTATGGCACTGGAACCATACAAACTATGCAGTTTCTTTCAGTGCAACAAAGCCAACACACACTTTCTCCAAAAGCCTGCAAAACTAAAATTATCTCCCAATTAAAGAGAATCCTGCAATGATCCCCATCAAACTTCACCCACAGACTCCAACCTGACCCCAGGATAATTCCCATACCATCCTTCAGGTTTGACTCAAATCAAAACTATGTTGTGACACTTTCCAAATAAAAGAGTCTGAAACAAACAAGGGAAAGACATGACTTCGTGGTTCAGGTGCAGGTGCAAATACACCTGAGGAACCCATGATTTTCCAATAGAACGTGAATTAAACAACAAAAAAATATCAAATTAATCTGAACAATCTCTTCTCCATCCATTCTCCAAAGTGAAATGAAACATACTGAGTTTGACATTTGAGTTGGAGGTTTTTCTGGGTTACATTCCTTAAATCTAGAAGGGAACTTTGTGACAGAAAAAAAATGAGACCTCTACTCTGGGTATGTTCATAAGCACAGAGGAGTGCAATGGAGCCACTTTCTTTTTGGTAGTCTGCCAGATTTAAAGTAAGAACACAAAGCCATTCCACATCCCAAATTAATGCCCTAGAGACCAGCCTGTACAGCTGGACTGTCTCTAGGTCATTGGAAATTTAATTATCTGCACAAAAGCTAGAAAAACCTCAACCAAACAATCAAAAACCAAAACACCTGTATGTGGATGAAGAAGAGAAAAAAAGACATTTTTACTGTTTTATTGTAAAACTAGCAGGAAGATCATCTCTCCTATTCTTCCCTTCCTTGTTTTAGACTGCAATGACAGGCAGTGGAGGGGAGTTACTGACAAATTTGTTGTAATATTTTCTTAAGAAAAATAATAGAAATGACAGAATTAGTTTAAAGACACGTAACTCAGCAAACAAGCATTTTTTCTGCAGCTGCTAATGACAACAACCATTTCAAGTAGCTGGTGTAAAGGACTATAATTTCCTTTTAATTTACATAGCAAAGCCATTTACATTTTACACTGCAATGTAAGGATTAAAAGTATCTGAAAAATCTGTGCTTTTTTTTAAAGTATTGTAACCAGTGTTTCCAAAAGCAGAAGAATTTTTCTTCTTACAGTGAATACACAGTCTACATGCTGGAGGAGAAGAAAACTCAGTTCAAATATTTTTTATTGCTATATTAATCAAATTACCGTATCTTCAAAATTAAAGACTGGTTGTAAAGGAAGATTGGGAAGCAAGAAGATGGAGAAAATAATGTTGTTTAATATTTAGAATATGCCTACCCTGTACAGGAGTATACACAGAAATACCAACAATTTCTGAGCTCTTCTAACTGAGCTGGTTAAAAAAGACTGCTGGTTAAAAGCAGACTGATTTTGCTGGCTGCTAGCAAAAAGCAGCAGGATTTGTCAGCTTAGGAAGAGCACTGCATTAATGCAGCTCTAAGGCTTGCAAAATTCTGCCTTGTTCAGTATCACGGATCACACAGATGCAGCTGACGGTGTATCTTCCTACTGATTAAAATCCATCTAAATTCCACTTGAGCTTAGTGTTTGCTCTTGGATGGGTGGCTCTTAAGGCCTACACTTAGCCAACAAACACCAGCAGGACAGATCTGGATGAAATTTTTAAGTATCAATTCAGGCTTTGGGAGAGATCGGAGAACTTGTGGTCTTAAGTTAAAAGGAACTTCTCCTGTTGAGATCTTAAATACTGTAATTATAGTGAACCCTCAAATTTTTAAAATTATCTGAAAACACTGAAAAACTCCAGTGTTTCCCATGTTTTCAAGAGCTGAACAATACTTGCTTTGTCAACCTGTGTCAACGCTCTGGACTTCCTGCTGGGAAGTACAGCTGTGCTAAAATGGTAGTGCTTATCGCAGCACGCTGGAAACTGTTTCTAGAAAACAATTTTGAAATTAAAAAATAATAATAAAGAAATATAGCTGACAGTTTTTCCCTTACACAGCCTGGAAAAGGACTTCCACAGGAATCTAAAAGCACACAAAACTTGCTCAGCGATTCCCAGTCCGTGACACAAAGGGCAGTGACAGAAACCCCACACAGGCACAGAGCTTGCAATACCTTCATATTGGACGCCTCGGTTTCCAGTTTTGTGAGGTGATTTGAGTTATCCTCTAGCTCTTGCCGAAGGTTGGAGTTCTCCATCTTTAATGCCTCAACTTGCTTTAACAATTGATCATATGAAGCTGCGGCCATCCTGGGCTACCCTCAGCCCTTAAAAAAGTAAGAGAAAATATTAAATTTAAGCATTTTAGAAAAAAACCTTTCACTACCCCAATGTATCTAACCACAAAATCATCTCTTTCTCCCATTTACCACATGACTTTCTAAACATTTAATTTAAATCCATTAAATCAAACTTAATGGTTAATGCCTAGAACTAATGCCAATTCAAGACTTTTTTTCTGTGGGTTTCCATTTGATATGCGCAATTAAGAGAATGAAAAAAGTTCATTGTCAATTGCATCAGATATTAGGGGAAGCTAGAATACACGAAAGAAAATCACTGCATCATATAAAAGCATCCTTATTACTGGCACTTCAGTTTCAATGTGAAGAAATTGCAGATAATAGATTATATACAGTAATTTTTGGATAGACAACGAGCATCTTCACACACATCTAAAAGATGCTGAACCTACTTATTTTAGAAAAACAACTGATAGTCACAGATGTTCAATGTTCCTAGGAATAGCACATACTCTGAAGGAGATGCTATATGAAAGGAAAGCAGTAAATATTGGGGAATTTTAACTGAAAAAAACTCCATATAATCAAATGTAGTAAATATGTAGATATTTTGTAAAAGTATCCTTCAAGGCACAAGATTAAAACAAATTTCTCTCACATGAAATAGTCATACTGCACCATGGAATTTAAAGATGAAAAGCTACTCTTGATATCAAGGCATCCCATACTGTTTTCAGTAAAATTGTAACACAGTCCCAGAATGCCATTACAACTACTCAGCCATTATTAAGGAGAAAGAAACAAATACTTCAAGTTCAATTATAAAGTACAAACTATTCCCCACTTTCCAAACCAAAAGCCAGCAAAGTTGTTCATCTAACAATGTAAGTTAACTAAAACGTGGCTAATGAATGTTTGCAGCTCCTTAGAAGTAAAGCTATCAATTTCTATTTCATCAGCCATTCCAGAGAATAAAAGGAAGCCTAGCACTTCACATAACACAAGTTACCCTTCAAATGTCATTGCAGACATTTCCAAAGTATATGGCCTGTAACTTAGAGGAAAAAAAAATTAAAAACTTACAGGGCAACATTCTCTTTCATCGTTACTGCAGTACTTTGGAAAAGATGAAATAATTAAAAGCTCTTACTTAGCATTTTCACTGTAAACTCTGACCAAACCTTTGACCTCACTGCTTGTGTAATCCCTTATAAAATCAAGTTTCCTCTTCCTGATGAAACTCAATTGAATGATCCAGTCTAGTAAAATTTAGGTAAAATTATTCAAAAACGTTTTAGTTCCTCAGTACAAATTTTGAAAACTGTGTTTAACCTTTCTAAATTTAAACCAAATGAAATGCAAAGAAGAGTGTACACTACTGAAGACAGGAAAAATAACAAAAGCTGTAGTGCATTTGATATGACTGGTTTATTTCCTTTCCAAGCACCTGTCACCATCAAAGACAGGAGAAGGAAGACACCTGGCACTTACGAAATCGTGACTTCCATGAACAAAAAGAATCTGTAATATTTCTTTTTCAGAATTTGGTCATGCTTTACTGAAGACCTCATTTTTAGAGAAATAAAGGCAATCTGAAATAACTACTCTACAATGTGAATTCTGGGATTTTATCATCAGGCTGTTTCACCTAAAAGGTTGAGTCTTGTCAAGGAGAGTTGTAGCAAAAACAAAGCAAACACACAAACAAACACCAAAAAATCAGTAAGGGCAGACTGCTTCTGTTACATTTAACATATGCTTTTATCTAATACGTAACAGTTTCCATTACTATTAAGAAAATGAACAGCTATAGTTCACATTTCAGAACAGACTGCATGCACAAGCCCAAGGAAACTAGACAGAAGTGAAGGAGAATGGTAACTTTTTCCCATTAGTTGCCATGAATTAGGACTATATTATAATACTGGTAGAATGTGTTGTTTTTACTGAAGTATATCATACTTTTATTCATCTACATGTGATTTACAGAAGCTGCTCTGTGCCATGTAGGACATGCATTTTGTTTCTTGATAGAGTATCTTTTTCTCCCATTGCTGTAATTCATTATTAATATGAAAGGACAGATAATGACAAAAGAAGTATCCAGTTTTTCCATTTCCTGACCATTTTTAGGAATTCTAATTTACAGATATGAAATTTAGATGAACCAGCCCCACTAACAAGATGTACTCACAGAACAACGGAAATGGAGAAAAATGGATGAGGAGGAGCTATGCTACAAAGACATAAACTGCCTAGCTCTGGTATTTTATATGCTAAACAAACTTAGGTGCATTTTTGCTAAATGAGTAAGGATCCTGAAGGGGAGATTTGGTTTGGCTTTCCACTCTTCTGATCTAAGTTCCTCGGCTTCCTTTATTCTCACAACATGGAAGTAGGACATCACCACTAAGAGACAGTATTCTACCTCAGACTAAGAGTCACTTTCTGATTTATTCAAATGTCAAGCTTTGTGGGTTTTCAGATAAAAAAAGAAATGGGTTAGCTGATTACCACAACCTGAGTAACCCAAACCATTTTTTTTTTCTGCTAAATAGATGCCCAAAGGAGAAATAAGCAACAATGTCACCACAGTTGCCACAGAGATGAACAGAAAAACTGTACATGGGTAAGGAGCAGTTCAAAGACATCAAGATGACACAGGGCAGTGCTGAAAGCCAAATTATTGGGCTGGAGGCAGGCTGTCAGCAAAGTTCCCCCAAAACTACACTGTGACAGGCATTTTTAAATGTTTTGTTATTGACTTTGGCACAAGAAGTAGCATCAAAACTTGCTCCCATAAATTCAAGAGGTTGCACAAGGTCAGAGGACTCCACATCATACACAATGAATTTGATGAACTGAGAAATAAAGCAGTAGAAACACGGTGCAATTAAAGAGCATAGTGACATAGGGTCACTCACAAAGGAATCTCAACCTGAAGCAGTGAAGCCTCTCAGCAGCCAGCCTGCAGGGCACTGTGTGCTGCCAATGAGACTGGCACAAGGAGAGCGAACACAATACCCAGAGTTATCAAACCATTTTACAAAGACATGGGTAAGAAAAGTGAATTCAAGTGGGTGCAGAGAAAGATGCGAAGTGATCAGGGGATGAGAGAGTTACCTCAGAAGAGATTAGACAAGCAAACCTTGGCTGCCTCAGCACATCAAAGACTGGAATGACACAGCTATACTTTGTTATTACAGAGCGGAAAACACTGAAGAGGGAGAACAATATTTATGTTAAAACACAATACCGACACAGAACAAATGGGTGCAAATCAGTCACTTATCAACCTAGGCTGGCAACACCAACTAGAACTTGTAGTTCAGCGGGATCCCTGCCAAGCATGCTACACAAGAAGGAGCCAGACTTCATGGCTCAAGAAATCCAATCTTGTATTCCTAAACTTCAATATAGACAAATGCTGCACTTAGTTTTGGTACCTCCAAGATATTTGTTTCTTCTTCTTCTGAAATAATGAAATGCCAAAGTATTTCACACAAGACACCATTAATTAGTTTTAAAATGGGGGAAACTGACACAGGTAATATATGACCACAAAGCATCTTAGGCTTTCTGATGCTGAACACTGTGTCATCTCTCAAGCACGTGATCTGAAGAGTGAAATCACAGGGCTCCATTACACATAAGCTGTTCCATGTATGAGATAAACCCCTCAGAATTAAAATCTGCCTCTCTTCTGAAAATACATTTATACCAACTGCTTGAAACTAGACACAGCAGATCAGAATTCAGGTCCCAAAACAATCCTTGGATTTATGCTCTGGGTGAAAAAAATTACTTATGAATTATAAATAATTCATAAATTATATATTACAGCTTTTTTAAACACAGAACTGTCGGTGTCAATAGAAACTGACTGTACCACTTCACCCGCTTCTCGTAGTTTCTCAGTGGTTACATTACTTGCCTTGAGGAAAGAGTTAAACTCTGGTCCCTCTTGGCCAGACAGGTTTCCCAGCCACATCTCACCTGATTCAGAGCAGAATTAACCAGCCCACGGGGAAGCAAGGAATACCTTATACATGGCCTGCTAGTCTGAAGCTGTACCACTGCACATGCAAACATATTCAACACCACTGGGGTAAGAATCAGCTGGATCAAGAACAAACAACTCTTCTTTCCTCCTGTAGGAAGCCACTACAGTGAGGGAGAATGGAGGAGAAGGGAAGAACTCTGACCTCCAGAATCCATTTCACATTTCACCTCGCCCAAGGGAAAACGCATCGTGAATGCAACACAACTCACCTTTGTGAAATTCACTATTATGCTTCAAGTCAAGCTTCCTTTTACACTCTAGCATTGTTTCTTCACAAAGTGATCATCAAAGGTAAGAACAGATACTGATTTCTCCAGATTTACTCCGAAAAATAAGCCTCTTAGAATATAGAAACTTTGAATTTCAATACCCTCACATAAGAGACACCCAAAATCTAGCTGTCCTACTTCCCTGACCCATATTTCTCATCATTAAGAAGCTTCTTCTCCATCTCCTACCAAAGTAAGGTGAAACTATGACAAGAAATTTCACGCTTCACTGAATCAGCACTCTGCATGAATACACATATCAAAGAGGAATTTCAAGCTGGATAGAACTCTTTTATGCACTAAAATCAAAATTAATGAGAAGCTTAAATTTATGCAAACGTACTGTTAAGATTTAGATATGCATTTTCCTATATTAAGAGAACTGTACCGGTAGCCACTGCCCAGACAGGAATTTACATGCACGCATTTTGATGTGAAATCCCAAGTGATAGGAAAAAATATAAAGTTGCCTGAAAACTTAGAACTTTTAAATTGATCAGAGCCTTTTTCTTTGGAATCAGTAAGCGTATATACTCAATATGCCCTGAAGAGGTTCTACTTAAGAACCACAACAATTTGTCATATATTAAATCTCCTTATGAAAATATTTCAGACTTCCATTGTTGCTTTTATCCGTAAAATCTATCATCACTACCATTGCATTCTACTAGCACTGGTAAGCATATTTAGTTCTACACTCTGTAACTCAGATTTTTCACAATGTTTATCTTCTTAATCTTACAAATTTAACTCCACATGTAGATACAACGTATCTGCATTTTATAATTTTTGATACATTTAACCTTTGCATCCAAATTTTGATTTTTTTGTATCTATATTTAAATATTGATTCTATCTAAAGCTCAGGAATATCTAAAATATAATTTAGTAAGGCTGGGAAGGCCCATCACCTCTGATTTCCTTCTACATCCACAAATTCTATGCAACTCTCCAGTGCTGAGCCCAGTGTCTCATCCTTGTTATTTTTTACCACTCTGTCAATTTTTGTCATTCATTCATAGGAATGTGTCTAATGGAGAATCGTTTCTTCAAGGGCACACCGCACTGAATTCAGGGAGGAAATGCTGACACTGTCATGACATTTTTCCACTTGGTTTATCTAAAGTACCTTTAGAAACAGATTATTTTTAAGCACTAGGCCTAGGGGTTCTGACTTGCAGTGGTTGTGGCCGATGGAGGGGCGGCCGGGAAGGCTGTGCCGGTGCCTCCCCAGCTGTCTGCCCCACCCATCTCCGCACGGCTCCCACCCAGGGAAGCGGGGAAGGGCTCAGCTGCTCAAGTGGCAGCTGCTAAACCACTGCAGATTACTGCCCGACTGCCAAGGTAATCTGAAATAGGTGTCAGTTTAAGTTTACTGTGCTGGGTCATTAACCACGATGCTTCAGCAGCTGTTGCACAGCTATTTCCAAAAGACGGGCAAGGCTGACAGGCAGGGGCAAAAAATCCAGCACAGCTGTTCCAAGGTAAGTGAGCTCCATTTTAGTAACTTCAGCTGTAAGTGCACCATTTTCATACAACTTCCTTATCAATGCACTCATAAGAAAGAAGTGTGGGGGAGTTTTGCTGTTCTTATTTTGAACATCTCAAACCATGCCAATTTGCATTAGTTTAATTTCTCTGTTGACTGAATCCTGTATTGAATTTTCCATTATTTTGTTTGAAGCCTGCCTTCAGGTTTTCAGCTCTGGCAAAATACCAGCACTCCAAGTGCTGTGTTCAAGAACTTAACAAAAATGAGTATTACTGTGTCAGGGACTGTCTTAGCCATTTCAGTTTGGGCAAGCTTTCAAGGTTTGCCAATCTAAAAATGTTTATCCTTCACCGGCATTTCTAATTCTCTCCTTCCTTACTCATTGAAAAATACTCCACTGGACTCAATTTGTAGAAGTCCATTATCCTGATTCTCTCCAAACAGCAGAAAAAACATTTCTGCCTCCTCCAGTATCACACTGAACAACTATGTTACTTCCACCTGGTGATAAGTCTGTCCTTTACTAAAATAGCCTTTGGTGCCAGCATACTTGATCCTCCTATCCTCACCTGAATTTAAGAACAATCCCCAAAACTTCTAGCCAGGAGCAGCTGAAAGGGAAGCCATTTTGTTTGGGTTCTCTTCAACTGGGCTATGCAGACACACAAATATAATGAGCTGTCTGAAAGTGGCTTTGAGTGTGGTTAGAAACAACTAAGAAAATTCTCAGCCCACAATGAGAACTGCCCATGAGTGGAACAGCAGATCTGCTCATGTCTGCTCTGCTTTAGCACACATAGGTCATCAGAGATGGAGGAAGGAATATAAAAAACAATCATCACAGAAAACTGCTCTTCCTCCAATTGCTTTTAGCAACAAGGGCTTTGATAACAGAAAATTAATTGCAAGTTATATAACACTACTCTTTTTAATAAATTTGAAAAGGATGGCATTGAAAAAAATTGATAACAAATCATACCAAATTATAATCTCTAGATCAGGCGTACTATGGATTCTTGGGGTTTTCAACCATGTAAAAAACCTGCAAAGGCCAGATGAAGAACCATTACTGTTATCAGCTATCCTAACGCAACCTGTGAAAGCCTTAGTCCCTTTAAAAGAAGACCACACACTAAACCCCAGTTGCATGAAGTTTTTCTTCTTAGTTTTTCTATCCACTTCTGCATGAAGGCTATCTTTGTGGACAGCAGACTAAAACACTCAAATGTAACTATACCTGACCCTCCTAAATCCTTTTGAGTGGGGATTGGGTAAAGACTGGGTTTTTGTGTTTTGTTCTTTCAGAAATTAATTCATAACTTGGCAAGAGCTTTCAATCCATCGTTATATTTCGAGATACTACCGTAAATTCCCTACTTGGCCTGTACTCACCAACTATGAACAGAAGCATCATCTGTTCATCTTAACCAAAAGTGATAAGTGATCCATGTTCTCAGCATTCCTTAAAAGACCGTGAGGAGAAGGAATGAGAACATCATGGTCTGAACTCTTGTGTGCCTCATTACATGTCAAGGATGATAAAGGTCAAGTGTGTGTTTGTGTGAGAAAAAGAAATAATTTAATGTTTGGAATTTTACTAAAGAATGATAACAATGAAAAAAACATTCTTAATACAAAAAGAGTAAAATCAAGAAGTCATACATTTCAGGCTATAAACTGACAAGTTCAGCTTTTATTACACTGTCAAGAAAATTCCCACTTCTTCCTTTAGAATTCTGGATTGGGTAGTTCCTTAGCTGGTTAGTCATGCTGTATGCAGAATATGACTATGAAAATTCGAAACATGATTTGCATTTAAATACTATATTGAACACAAACCACTCCAGACATCATTTGAATCATGACTTATATTGGATCAGGAATGACTCACAAGCCTGAACACTCATCCTTCAAGACGGTCATCTTTGTTATTCATGACTAATTGTGTATGCCCTCACTGCACATGACTTGCTCCTGTTTACTTTTATATTTCTCATAATCTTTAAGGATTCCATTCTAGAAAGTTTATGCTATTAAGAAGTCTGAGACAGGTATTTCCTTTCCTATATTACCTGAAAACACAAACTCAAAACAATTAACATGAAATAAATCAGCTGTAATTTAAAAAAATATACATACTATAAAAATCTTCTATTATATATTATAAAAATAATTTACAATAAATAAGTATTTCTCCATCTTGGGTGACCTATCAGGGCCATCTTCAGGGTTCTCTTCAGCACTTTTAAGCATCAGAAGACCATTTGTCTTGCAGGAAATGTATCAGCACCTGATCACACAGGTGCTGCATGAATTTTGGAAAACCATTAATGGAAATTAGGTCTTTGCTGACAATAACTTAACATCACAGCACATCATTAGTAGTATAGCCTATTTTAAACAGGATTTCGCTACACTGATAATAAAAGAATTTACCAGAAATGTTATGTTCATCAACATAACATTTTACCAACTAAATTAAGATGCATATTGAAATTCAACATAAGAATTTAGAGATCAAGGGAACCAATTGTAGCCACGTGCATTTCCAGCTTGTGCTCTGTTATTCCATACTGATAGAACAATGGCACACTATGAACAAGATGTATCAGAACATTCATCATAACCAAGTATTTTGTATTTCAGAGGTGATGTTCAGAAAAATTTGCACCCATAAATAATTTAAAGTACTATATTTAGAAGTGATCTTTTATTCACGCTACCATTTTAAGAGTATTATTTACAGAACTAGTACAGTGGTTACACAGAATGATACTAAGACCATTTCTTTTTAAGAGTTAAAAAGGTACAGGAAGAAGCATCACCATAATAATCATCATAATCACTACCGTGCTTTTGTCACCCTCTTTCCTTTTAGAAAAAAAGGGGTGAAAACACCTCTGCATCTTCTGTTTCTTTTAACATTTAAGCGACTATAATGAAGACTCAAAATGCCAAAGCAGAAATAGCTAGGATCACCAATCTACGCTTTGAAACCAGTTATTCCAAATAGTAAGTTCTCAAATGATGTTTTAAAATTGAATCTTATTCAAAGCCTCTCATACTCATAAGACAGGAGATTTAGGACTCTAAAAATAATGGTACATATATAAAATGTTTTGAGGGGATATATAAAGCAGGTATTTAAACTGAGACTTTTCTCCATCAAACCTTTTTTGCGCATCACTGTATTTAACAGAACTGAGAAGGAGAAGAGCATTTTAAGTTACTTCAAGTCTCGTTAAAAATACAGAAGAGTCTGGTTCCAGGAAATGGCTTTCAGTATATGTGCCTACGTGTATTTTCAAAGAACTATAATCTTGGCAAAATACTCACAAATCTGTTACCTGCATTAAATAACAGAAAAAAATCAACCAAACAGTAAAAAGACAGTGGAAAAAGACCATTAAGAAGCATTTTCAACAGAACAAACAGCAAAGGGTGGAAGAAGTACTTAAAAACGGAAATAGATCTACATTGTCCTATTCACGTATGCACTGAAATTTACTGAAAATACTTCTATGCACGCTAAAAAGCTGCGTGTTTTTGCTACGCCTTTAAAAGGCATTTTTCAGGGTATGACTCTCCAAATCAAGTCAAAACCGGGCCCTACTGGTCCTCTGAAGAAAATCCTATCAAACGAAAAATGCCCCTTACAGCCCACAGACAAGGTCCTCCATGGGAGTCAACAGGAAGAATATTGTATCTTGACACAAAACTCGAATAGGATGAAATAATTTGGCAGCATATGTGTCCTCCAAAAATCGCCACACATTTTTGCAAAAGCAAGGAGAACTCTGCTAGCAATGACCTAATTACTAGCATAAAAGCTGCGTATCTGACAAAGGGGAAGAAAGGACCCACTGCTTCATACATAATTTATTAAGATTTCCCACAGCATTCAGGTTAAGTCGCGGACCCAAGCACCTCTTTGTGATGTTAAATAAATCTGTGAGAAGTCAGCGGATCCCAGGGCGCGCCGAGGGCGCAGCGCTGCCCCCCGAGCGCTCCCGCCGGCCGCCCACCCGCGCGTCCCCCGCGCTGCGGCAGCGGAGGCGCCGCCGCCGCCCGTCACTAACAAAGCCGGGCCGGTGCCACCCCCGGGCAGCGCCTCGCCGCCCCGCGAGGGGCACCTCCGCGGCTCTGCCCGCCCCGAGACCCCTGCCCGCCGCCGCTCCCCCTCCTCCCGGCCCCGGAGCCCGCGCAGGGGCTCCGCAGGTCTTTGTGCCTCCGGCCGGCGCGGCGGGCTGCGCTCGGTCCCGCCCGTGGCGGCTCCCCGCCGTTCCCGCCCGCCAGTCCCCGCGGCTGCGGGGCTCCCCTCCTCGCCGCGCGACAGCCCTTTCTAGCACCCCACGTTTTGAGGGGTTTTTTTCGTTTGTTTGTTTTCGGGGGATTTTTTCGTTGTTTGGTTTTTTTTTTTTTTAGCTGCGAAACCGCTTCCTCCTCCCTGCTCTTGCCCGTCCCGGGCGCGGGGAGCCTCGGCCGCCTCGCCTCGCCCGCGCGGGAAGAAGCCGCCGCCGCCGCCGCGTCCGCCGCACTCACCCCATGGCCGCGGCCGCCGCGCCTCCATCCCCGCGCCAGCGCCAGCGCCTGGCCCGGCCCCGCCCGCGCCACCGGCTGCGCCAGCGCCGCGCGCACGGCGCGGCCCCACGGGTCACGTGCGGCGCAGCCAATGGAGCGCGCGGCCACCCCCGCCCCGCCCCGGCCCGGGCGGAGCTCCACGCGCGGCCCCGGCGCTGCCCGGGCGCCCGGAAGCCGAACCCGCGCTGCGCAAACGGGCACCGCGGCCGCCCGCCCGCTCGCCTGCGCGTCACACAACGTTTGACGTTTTCCATGTAAAAATGGAACGAGGTTCTGCGTGTGCTGGAGTTAAAGCTGCTACAGCTCACCTAGAAATACACCGAGACATTGCTTATTAAAAAGGCGGCAGGAAGCGTGTCCTTCAAGGGCATCTCAGATTTCTCTGCGGTTCAGTAAAACACTGTTTTCATGTGCTTTTCAGATATGAAGTTGTTACTGCTAGTTGGTAGCGTAATAACAAATCAAATATACACACATTTAAGCGATGTTAAATTAGAACAATAAATACCAGTTGGAAAAAAATCTAAAAGACAAATGAATTTATGAAAAAAGTCAATTTATGAAACTATTTTATAATCTCCTTTCAGAAATTATCTCTCTCCAAGGGTAAGGATGTAACAATGTGTTCATGGAGATGACTTAAAACCTCACAGAAGCACACTACTGAAATCCAAGAGACAGAAGAAATTAAGCCATATTTCAGCTGTTTGTGTTTGTAGTCCGTATTTTCACTTTAAAAAACAATTATCTATGTTAACAGCTACTATAGGAATCTTCTAAAAAACTTTGATATAAAAGTCAGCTTTGCAGAAACAGCACAATATTAAATCTTTTAAATCTCCTAGAAAGATTAAAAAATAAATCCATGGACAGTGCAACCCACCGCAACAAAATAGGGCACGATAGAAGACATCTGAAAAGGTACAATGGTTCCTTACCTAGAGCAGAACAATGCCCTTCCCTGTGGTATGTTACAGAAATTATGGAGTTATATGCTTATACAAGGGGACATAAGGATAGATAACTCATTAAAAACATACATCCTGATATGCCTTCTAATAATCCTTCATTCTGCCTATAATATTTTTTTTTGATTTGCATGGGACAGGCAGACATGTAGTACCTCGTGGCTGGTATGAGATGAAATTAAACGCACTGCAGGCCTGTGCATGCATGTGAGCAATTGCACCACACATTACTTAAATGCTACTGATTTCATTTCAGCTGTTTCCTCATACCCCCTTTTTCCATTCAGAGAAGGCAACAATCCATACTCAGAAAAGATGCTCTTTACCAGATAACCTTTTATCAAACATCTTCATGATCAAAATGATGTGTGACATGTCATCTGCTACCTTCAGGATAGTTTTGCACAAAATCCTCTCCGACTTCACCACTAAGGCTAACTGCAGAGATACTGTCACTTCAGCTGTTACGGTAGAACACTAAACCAAAGTTAAGTGGGCCATTAGTCAAGGGTGCTCCAGGCTTTATGATTTTTTGCTATAAAGTTTCTATTAATTACAGTAATTGTTGACATCCTCTGGTTTATGGTGTTTTATGATCCACTTGATTCCCTTTCACAGCGACCAAGTTCATCCTCCCTCAGCTGTAAAAAATTGTCACAGTACTCTTAACAGGTTCGAAGTTTAGAACCTAGCTAGTCATTAGACCTAAAGCCATCTTATTTGATATCTTAGTGATACACACCATTGCTCCATCCCTCAGAAAAGCAAACCACAATGCTCCCAGTTGTTACTGTGAAGTTCTCTCCATCCTAAAATTATTTACATTAGTGTAAATGTATATTCAAATAAATACAGACATGGCTCAACATCTGCATTACCAGTTGGCAAGTTGCTGCAACAGGAGTTGTAGCTTAAAACCAAATCAGGTTGCTCCAGGAATAGTTTTGAACTCGAAGAATGGGAAGTGTTCAGAACTGGCAAGTGCCACACAGCCTGGAATGACTACTTTAAGTGTGCAAAGACAACACCAGAGAACGAAAGAAACTGACACACTATGTACTTTAAAGCTAAATTCCACACTTAAAAGTGAAAAACTAAGCTTTGAGAAGTACAGTCAATTTTCTAGAACCCAAACCAGATGTATTAAAAGATGGAAGGCTACATAATATATTAACTTACCCAGACTGCATTTTCTGCAACTCTGGAACACTAACTGTAGTTTTCACTGTGTGAAAACGTTCTTGCTACTCCTGGTACTGGTTGCTCCTTTCTGAGTCTGGGAGTCACAATCTGAGCAAATTCACTGCTCTGTAGCCTGAAGTCCCACATTTATTTGCAGAACAAGCAGAAGCACAAATTCTTTAATGTTTTCTACCACGATGACAGCTGAGTGGGAGGGAAAAAGCTTTCCCTTCCTCATTCATAGTAATGCCCATTCTGTTATGATTTCATAAACATGGCAGCTTATGGTCTGTGTCTGTGTCACATGCACTTGCCTCTGCAGCAAAATCCAGTAATAAGTGAAATTCAGTTTAACAAACAGCATGCTTTGACCCTTCCCATATTGCATCTTCCAGTGGTGTTAAACCATTGCTATACAGCCAAACAGGTGAATATCTTCCCTCAAAACTGCTTTCTGTGCACAGTACTGGATTTTTCTAATAAAACTCATAACAACAAAACACTGTTTGAGAGAGAGGAAAAAAAAAGGTCAGGCTCTCAGGAAAAGAGAAAGGAATTGTACAGGAAAAAGTCTTCTTTAGACTAAGTTTATTTTTGGCTAGTTGTTTTCTATCTGGCAGATGGAACAAGATAGCTTTTTCGTTCTTTGAAAAAAACCATTACCAAGACAGGCTAAGCAATACCTAGAAGACATTACATAAACCCACCCTTTAAAATCTATTAGAAGACTCAAATCTCTGCATGAATCCATGTAAGCTATCAAATCCAAAAGACAGAAAATTTTAGTATCGAAACATACCTGTTCAGTTTCAAATTACTTCTATTATTTTGGACAAGATCGCTGCAGTCTACTCAGCACAGCATTCTCCAACAGTCAGATGGAAATTTGGGTCCAGGAATGGAATTGGCAATATTTTTTATGCAATTTTTGATGCAATCTATGCACTGTTTCCCATTGCATTTATAAGAATCCATTTTGAGACCAAATAAAATTGTCATTAAGTGTTACACCCAACTACTAAGTAGTGCTAATTAGAATCTCTGCATAGATTAAGATCTACATTTTAAAAAACATAAGGTACGTTCCCCAAAGCATCTATTTGCTTCATAAAATCATGACTATTATAAGAGGAAATGCAAGAGGTTTTCTGGTTTTAGATAGCTGGCTCATAAATGGGACAGTTCTCTCAACCTTTGCAGCCTCACCCTCTGCAGCAATACTCTTCTCCCTAGAAGCTTTTCACTATTTAATATATTTAAAGTGATTGATATTTCATTATTAGTCATTGAACATGCACAGAACTACCTACCTCAGAGACCCTAGGCAGGGAGTGGTTGGATAATGAGCTAAATTCTCTCTCTGGTGCCAGACACTATGGTTGGCATTACTTGCAAATGTGAAAAAATAGTGCTGCTGAGATCTTGCCATCAGAACTTTCTAATGCAAGATTTAGGCATTGACTTGTATCAGACAGCACTTTTTAGAAAGGTGGTACTTTACAGATTTCATTAACAAAATAAACTGAAGACATTTCACATCTGTTTTACATAGACAAAAATTTCATCTCAACACAGGACTTGATGATGTATTTTAGCAGCTGCTGTAACCAAAGGTTGTCTTGTGCCTTTCAACTTTACATGGGAAAAAAACCCAATGAAGCTGAACATGCTCTTTGTTTCTTATTTTCTTTAGTACTGTCAAGGTACGTTCACAGCTCTCACTACCACACAAAGACCAGGTTTCCTCTGAGGCCTGTCCTTACCATGTGACCAGGACCAGTGAAAGTTTGTATATACACACTTGAGAAAACTCCTAACTTGCTCCCATTGGCATTATATCACTGTTTCGGCCATTAAGAGCTGTAGCCCTACTTTCTTCATCAAAATTCTCTCAGAAATCTTGCATATTATTTCCCCAACTATGGGAACTTCCAACTATGAGCACTACAAAGGTCATCAGAAAAAGGTTTCCCGAGTATCAAGAACCTAAAGGACTGCCTTTCTCATGCAAATGAAGAAACAATGAAGAACTGTCATTGTTCACAATGCATCATGCAGAACACATGCAGTAGTCCTACAAAAACAGACAGGAATTTTCTGTACTGAGAACAGATTTTCTACTAACGTACTAAAATTCCACATTTTTTTTTCTTTCCAGAAAGTTGTGCTACCAGTTCCTGAACTTGAGAAGATTTTTCCACAAGCAATGACAAGGTCTGTCTTTCACAGGGGTCAATTAACTACCCCACAGACATGTAACATAAGCTAAATGAGAAAAGCAGAGAAACACATGCTGTTTAGTTATTTCATAACTAAGTCAGAGGCACAGAAATACATCACTTGCTCTTTAAATCCTTTACTATTTAATGCTCTCTACTGTTTGCCAATTCCTTACTTTTGTCCAGAAGTAGTCTGTTCTCTGCGGCACCTCCCACTCATACTTTCTTCCCTCTCACTAAGTTTTTCCATCTGCATGAAGCTTTGTTGCTTGAAATAAAAAAAAAAAAATCAAGGAAAAATACTGCTTCCTTCCTCACATCTGTCAGCTCTAGTGCAGAGCCATGGCCCAATCTGCAATATTAGTCACATTTTCTAAAAGCAGTAAAAGCAATAATGAAGATAGCTTGTTTAGAAAACTGTTATCCAATAAATTTCACCATCCACTCTTCTATCTCAGCTATGTAATAAGCACCACCTGACACAACTTTGTGTCACATTACCTATGATTTCCTCATCCTCTAATTAAGGACATCACACTGTCCTGGCATTATACCACTTCATTTCCTCTGCTGTAGCTCTTTCAGGCTTGTTAGGTAGTTTACTGTATCTGCATATTGTAATTTTCACTTCTTGCTTCATGGATGGTGCTTATTCAATCCGCTAAAGGGCTCGACCTTTAAAGAAATATGGAAGCAGATTTTAGAGATGTGAGCTAGGAATCTTGTCATTTTTCTGAAAGGTGCAGAAAGTGAGCTCACAGCGATCAGATATTGACTTTCAAGTGTAGTTTACCCCACTGACAGGGCTATGTTGGTATGTGCCAACCTGCTCACTCCAAACCTCCAGCAAAACAAAGGCTTATCCAGCACTTTTGAAAACGTAATTGCACCTTTTAGCCCATTTCTAATTCTGTTTCAGTAGTCTGTTAACAGTATTGAAGGCTGAACGTCTCCAATATAAAAGCTCTTGGTTAGTATACCTCAGGGATTCCCTGGTGATTTTTTTTCAGACAAAAAGTTATTCCTAGAGGACTTTTTTCATTAATACATACTTTTTCTCTTTTCCCCATTTGGGCCATAGACTAGAAAAATATGTTTAAAGAAAGATAAAAAATGGTATCTTTTCCCATGTTTCTTGGGAAGTGTCAGACTCTGGATATGTCTGATGGCAGATCTGCACTGAGTGCACACTTGGAACACCTGCAGTGGCCTGAGTTACAAGATAAAGCCCTATTTTGCTGCTTCTTCATACTCAGCATCAACCATAAGAAGTCACGGTACTCACATGACACATGGATGACTGCACGTGCAAGTGGACGGTCAGATTCAGTTTCTTGTTACACTGTGGTTGACAGAGGTCCCTGCTAAAAGAGATGGACGCTACATGGTTATATAAGCTTTATAGTGCCCAGGAGCACATCCCAGAATTCTACACCACTCTGACAAATGGAAGCTCTATCAGTGGAATATTTACCTTTTCCTGCACAATCTTCCTTTCAGTCCTCCTTTTGTTTGGTTTGAACCAGATGTTCTTAATGCAAGAGTTGATTTCTTGTAAGCATTCTGACATTTTAGTAGTAATAAATCAGTTAGCTGAAGGTCATCTATTTAGCTAAAGGTCATCTACATGTTTTTTGCCAATTGTATTGAAAAGGAGGGAAAGTTAATTTTTGTGGAATCCTGTAAGCAATGACCTTTTCCAGAAAACATAGGTAAATCACGACCATTCTCCAGGTCTGCTAAGATTTAAAAAGTTCCAGCTAGAGACAAGTTTCTTAAAACCCACTGCATTAAGAAAGGCTGTTACAAGGCCTAGAAACACAAAGACCTTGCTAAGTCATGGCTGTGAGTTCTCTCACCATAATTATAATCTTTTGAACATTTAAAATTAAGGCTCAAGCCGTAGAGGCTCTTAGCTACAACAGGACAACTGTGTCAAATCAATCTAGAAAAACTATCATTTACAAGATAAAGTGTTGGCAAGGAATCTGAGGACACATATATCATCCTCAAAAATATAAAAAATTCCACATTTCAGTACATAAAAGTAATTGCTAGGGAGTCTGAAGGAAGACCACAAATAAAAATGGCTTGTCAAGGAAGATTTATGCTGTATGGTTTAAGGAGTACAACTTAGCTGGTTTAGCAAAAGGTAGGCTGTTTTTTATCACTGTATACTGAAAGTATTTTTAAGTGTCACAAGTTTAAAGAGATCCGTCAGCACAGATCGGACAAACTGGAAATGAATTTCCCAACATCGCTGCGGTTAATCAAATTACAAAAGTTCAGTAGGAATTGAGCCCACAAGTTGAGACAAGGTATTTCAAAAATTACCAACTTTTACTGTTCTACAGCCTCTAATGCAAAGGTCACACTGAACAGTGCTGGGATCCACTCCAGGACTGAACTACCTGCAAGTTTACAATTCAGTTAATGCTGCAATAATTTAATTCCTTGCAGTGTGCATACACTCATAAGGTCTCGCAACAATTATAATCAAGTCTCACACCATCAAGACTGAGATGATTGCTTGGTAAGGTTAAGAAAGAAAATCCTTCAGCTCATTTCTCAGGACCAGTACAGAACTTCACCATTAATTGATTGCTGTGTATGTGGAGATGAGCTGATGTGGAAGGCAACACTCCTGAAGAAGGAAGAAAATTAACTCTATCTCAGCTGAAAACCAAGATGAGGACAAGAATGGACTTGTGCTCTCAGGTAGCACAACCCTCCAAGACACCTGGCCAACACACAGTTTTTCAGCTCACTGCCACATTAATCATTGTGAATAATGAGTCATGTCATATTTTTCAGTTAGCTTTTGTTTTGGAAGCATTCTTACTCTCTTCAGCTTATTTATTCACCATAAAAATATGTCATTGGATGATTTGGGTCGCAATCCCCTAGGGATTTGCTATTACACAAGCCTCTAGGCAATAGTGGCATACTGATTTTTTTACCCTCCTCTTCTGGCACACAGCTGAGTCAGTTTATTGAAAATTAAAAACAGCGTCAATTCAAAATATATGTTGCTCATGTGGGTGCTAGGAGTTACATTTTTCTTCTGGGGTTTTGAATGAATAACATCTTTAAATCTTAATTTCAGTAACACTAGTGAGGTGGAAAATTTTTTTTTTCATTGGAGAGGGAATTGTTTTTATAAAAGCCTCAGAAATCTATAATATGATATATTCTCCTAATAATGAAGGTCCAGCTTACTGAATAGCCAACAGGCGATAAAAATTCAAGCATAAGCTGCTCTTCCCAGTATTCAAGCAGCATGAATACTTTTTTTAATTGATCTACCTGCAGAGTAGAAAAGGAATAAAAATTGGAAGTATTCATTATATTTCTAGACAAGTTGCTTCCAGCACCAAGCTCTACAAATGTAGCAACAGTGCCCTATGATCCATATTTTTAGGAGTCACACAAAATTGGCCTTTCTTTGGGCCATTCATCATCTTGGAAATCACCATGCATCTTCAAAGTAACAAAACCAGCATCTGAGACATCTACTACTAAAAATTTACCACAACCCAAGTCACTTCAGTGAAGTACTGGAAAAAAGCAGTTGAAGAAAAAGACTGATATCCAAGCCCAGAACAAATAAAGCATCAGTGGAGTAATAGAGCAGAAAAAACCACATTTAAGTCCGTCAAAAACTGAGAAGGCAGGAATTCCTTGATCTAGGTAGAATACATATTTCAGTGCCAGCTTCTCCTCCCAGCTTTAATCCAAAGTCACCAGCTTCTCAACCAAAATACCTAAACTGCATGCACTAAATCTGAACTAAATGAATGCATTATAGAATTGCATGATTAAAGTATATAATGCTGAAATTCTATAGAAACACTGAGGTTAAGATGTAACAATTAAAAAAGCTAGGATTACTGGTGTACTTTGCATCTTAGATTCCAATCCCTATAGACACGGGAAGGGAAAATTTTAATTAATCACAGCAATACTTACAAAAGCTCTCCATCACTAAGCGTACTAGAAGAATACCTTTTCTCCTAACACGTAACCCAAATACTTCAATCTTAAATGAAAGGATTGAATTTTCAAAAGTCTCCAGTGCAAGTCAGCTAGTACACTAGCCCTTAGTCATATTTAACACAAATGTTCCTTCTCAGAATGGATTTGCATTTCATTGGTCATTACTCTTTTATAAATGTATATATTTCTAACCGAGTACTGAATCCCTTGCTAGAAGTAATTTTTAATGCTAAAACTCAAACTATTCAAGTTTAAAGTTTGCCTGGCAAACCCAAGTAAACTGAGCAATCCCAAGTAAACTCTGGCAAACAAACACAATACATTCTTTCTACATGAACAAAAATTCCAAATAGAGTAGTCTTGCAGGGAAACTTAATGCCTGAAAATTAAGGTAAGCTGAGAGCTCAAGAATTTTAAGTATTTCCCACAACACTGAAGGAGTTAATTTTGCAAGCTAATTACCCCAGGTGGCAAGAGAAAGGCAGAAATCTTCACAGTAGGTAATACTTGTTCTAACAAGGAAGAAACAATAGGAGAGATCCCATGCCATTGACAAAATCCCTTCTGTCACTTGAACAGAAAAACCAAGTCCTTCTCCAGAAACACAATAGGCAGTAATTGAAATTTTCTTATTCAAGACTATGAATGAGCTGTTCTCCAGTCTCACTTCTTTATTTTTCTGCTTTACTTGATTTTTTTTTGCTCCATCTTGTGACCAGACACTTGGGAATTTTGTGCAACACTCACATCATGGCACTTATTCATCATGTTATCACACACATGTGTGACTAAAGTCACCTGGATGAGTGACTCAACCAGAATTGCCCCTGTGTGCCCAGATGTGCACCCACCATGCAGAAGGGTGGGACAGTGTGACAGGACACGGCTACTCCACCATGTCCAAGCACTTCCAGGAAAGGCTGGAGTCACAGCATGACTTCACTGAGTGATCTACAAGAGCAGGGTATTCTAATCTACACCTGGCTGATACTTTTCCTGGTGTTCTCAAATTTACTATTTTTTGCTCTTCCTTTCCCAAAGAGCAAATGCTGGCAAGTGCTGGTAGTGAGGCTCATGACAGCCTTATTGCCCAGTCCAAGTGCCTGGTAGTGTTCTGCACTGCGGGCTATGAGCAGTGGAATTGCTTCAGCACAAAAAGCGTGTCTTTTAAATGATTTGAGGTTTCCATAACATAAAGCAATTCTGAAGCTTATGGGGCTTCTAGAGAAGAGAAGCCAATATAATTATATTTAGAACTTAGAAAATGCAGAACAGAGACAAGAATGATGAAAAGCACTATCCATCCATGTTCAGAAATGGTACAGTAAACTTACAGGAACACAGACTGAATAAAATAGACAATTCCTGTTCAAATAGTGAACCAGGTGGCAGACTGCCCACACAAACAATTACTTGGCATTTTAAAGAACTCCATCTTTTGTACGTCACTAGTCAGAAAATTTAAAAACAATAGACACTGGCTAAGGAAGTAACAGATAAGTACATTCCAAAGCTCCCTATATTCAGAGCAGTCAACTTTTAAGACAAGAGTTAATATATTGGCAGAGAGTAAAAGTAAAACAGCCATGGCAGCACCTGTACCTTGAAGGTAGACACATCTTTCCAGCATTTTCCTGAACAAGTTAAAACATTCTAAACCACCTGAGACTTCTAAATTAAAAAACAGTGAATTACAACCAGGCTTTGTCATTACAACTAGTTTCAGGTCCTCCTTGCTGCACGCATACCAGATTGTCACATGGACTCTTCAGTAGCTTTACATCATTCTGGGCACTATTTCACTTGTGAAAAAAAAAGACCTGGATATCTTGCTCACAAGTAAAATTGAGAGAGTGATTTGGAACAGTATAAAGACAGTCATGTACAGACAACTACTCTTTCATGGAAACAAAGCAATACACAAATCCACTGGTTTTAGAGGAAGACAAGCTCCCTTTCTCCATTCAATTAATTCTTTTCAGCTTCCAGCACTTGAAACATTTTTTTGGGAAAAGCTTTATGAATCAAGTCTAGTTCTCAAGGTCTTAATGACATTTAGACATTTAATTAGCAAGCCATCACTTGGACTGGCATCTAAACCTTTTGTCAGGGACCTAATACCATGCCAATTCAAACATCCCATTAGTCTTATATTAACTAAAAAGAAGCCCCATAATATTCTGGCTACTTGATTGAACTGGCATGCATTAACACAACAGTGGAATGAATCCAACTGAATGCAAGGATATAGATTTACAGTGTATACATGTTAAATTAACAAAGATATTCTAGGACAAAAATATAATAACCATATATGTGTATGAACTAGTACTCAGGCATGCTTTGTGCTTCCTGGTACCCTGGATGAAATGTCAGAGACATTCAAGTGAAAAAAAGGAAAAAAAAGGAAAAAGATTGACCTAATTAAAACTGTTCCATTGATTCCAAGCTGTGCCCTGCTCTTAAAACTTTCTAGAGCTCATTCTGAACAATATTTAGACACTTATACATGTGAATTAAGTATCATTATTCTATGTTGTCATTTCTCTCCCAAGACATGTTCAGTACATCAGATTTTTAAGAAGTCATTAACATATATAACGATACATATAAACAAATAAGCTATATTTGGAGCCAAAGAAAAATTACAGTAGCAAATGCCCTTTTTCATCTCGTATTTCTAATTTAGACCCATAGTTTTCACTGAAATAACAAAACACAATATAGAAAAACGCTAAAGCAAATGCCAGAAATCATTTGCATGCATTCCTTGCTTTTGTAGAAACAGAGTCACTACTCCACTAGACTGGGCTAAAATTAGAGTCCTGTACAATGAAATGCTTGTAGTTGAACAATTTGAATATCATGGAACAAAATCCTAATAGAGCAATTCCGCTGAAATACAGGGCAGAAGGAAGACTGGTATCAAGAACGATTAAAGAAACATGTATGTAAGGAAATTGGGAAGTATTCAGTTGTCTTTAATCCTGGTATTTATAAAGTCTGTAAACAAATATTTTAGTATATAACTAAAGACAGTAATAACTGTCTTATTAAAAAAATGAATTTAGCTCTATGTTAAAAAAGCAACTGTGAGGAAGGATATATGGTCACATATTGGATTCTGCTAACCTTGGAATCTCACATATCTCAGCACTGCCTGCTGACACCATCTTCTCAGCAATGACAGGTGACAATTGTAGCATCAGGGTTACCGGAACAGAAGCTTTTACTCCACATGTGCTGACAAACAGGCTTTTGATGCCAGAAGCAAGTAAATTGCAACATAATTTCAGCTTTTTTTTTTTTAAATGAGTCTAGATCCTAGCATATAGCAGGTGCCATACAGCAATTATTTTTGTTGTACAGCACCTGCCGAGCAGCCAACAATTTTAACCAAACTTCATTCCATATCCAAGTCTTTCATGACTAATACAGAGTAATCAAGGAGACTTTACTTGAGCCCTTGGATTGCAAATTCTGTGGGAAACAGATTAGAAAGAGCAGAGATCTTAAATGTAGATCTTTCTGAGCAGAAAACACAGATGTTGCAAACAATCTCAGTGAGAGGAGGCAGGCATTTAACTCCAGAAATCCCATTATTCAAGGGGCATACAGCTTTTTCTTCGAAGAATGTCTGACTGAAATACCTGTATCTCTCCCCCCACAACATAGCTGAATTAAAAAAGACACAACCAAAAAAAACCAAAACCCACAAAAAAAAAAGTATTGAGGAGTTCAAGGCAACTTTGGTCTTGTATCCCTTCTACTATAGTAGAAGAAGCACAGCTACTTAGCCCTTTATGACCTATGCTTTGCACATCATAAATGGGAATTTTTCACTCACAGAATTCCTAAACATGAGGATAAGAGATACTCTTTCCTTCAGGCAAGTATTACAGGCACTGGAAGGGCATTGGTGCAGGCCTGAAAGTACAAACTTTTCTCTTGGAATGAAAGCTGATTTCCCTTTGTCATGAAAATGAAGTGTCTACTTATGTACTTGAAGCTCTTACTGAACAGCAAAATGGTTAAGATGGCCAGCATTTTCACTGAAATATGCAAGTTGCTACAGAATACTAAAATTTCAAACCAGGAACTACATCAGCTACGGGGAAAGTATTTTTTACTAAGTAGGCAAGAGTAGTGCAAAGGTCACCCACTTGGACCCTTAAAAGACAATACGTGGCCTTCTGACAATGTTTCAAAGCATTGGGCACTAGAACTCACCATTTAATTGCATGAAAAAGCTAAGGAATGAAGGCATGCCAGATTTCTGGTCCTACAAACAAGCTTAAGTTTTTTTCAACAGTTAAGACCAACATGACAAGCCATCAAGATCAATATGATTACCAAAAGACTTTGCGACACAAAAAAATACTTCCAAATGTATTTTCAAAACACATCAAATATTAGGATGGTGTTTTGGAAACAAGTAACCATGGAAAAGACATATGAAATCTGAGCAGCACTAACCAAGACGGACAGTAGCAGTATGACACTAAGATGTCAGCAACTTGAGACAAAGTGGAAGTTCTTTGCAAGACTTGCATCTGAATTTAGAACTACAAAGACAGCACCACTATGACCTGTGTCCAAGAGGAGCAGCTGAGGAACTCAGTATTTTTATTCAGACACTGTACATACAATATACAACTTTATAAAATTAAGAGCTTGTTTCATCAAACTACTTCACTCCATTTCCAAAACAAATGTCTTGTTTCATAGTTTGAAGAAACTTAGCCTGTTCCAAAGGTTGCCAGACTTGAAAAAGCAATGGAGGTAACTGTTGATGACTGAAATGACAATCAAAATTGCTGCAGTCAAAAAATGTTGCACTATCCAACAACCTCTTTACAGATGGTTCAAGCAGGCAAGGAATTAATTGCTTTGCTAAACCAGACCAAAGAAATTAGGCAACTTTTACTCCACTGTTTGTTTAATAAAGAGGCATTTAAAATGTTTCAATTATCAATGGTAACAGAATGCTTCAATGTTTCCATTAGAAATAAAATGAAAATAAAAGCTGTTGCTACATCACACTAGTAGAAGAAACCTTGACCATTTATGAGGACAACAAGTAGCATGACTGCTTCTTGTAGAACCTGAACATACTTCCTCAAATTCTTGTATCAAAGCCTCACAAAACACTCTTCCTATAGCTAGAGAATTACAGGACAGACCTGTTACCATGTCTGTTTCCAAACAAAGTTGTTGGTTTTTTTTAAAAAAAAGAGTCTATGTAGCAATGGGGGAAAATGTTGGAAAATTCTTTTAACCTTAAAACAATAGCATTTGATCCCTATCCATGACTAATGCTTAGTTTTGTATCATATAGTGCTTAGTTAAGGAAATAACTTTCCCAATAGCTTTTCTAAATAATTGTTCTAACTAACTTTTCTAATTCATTGTTTTAATTAATCATAAGCAGTGTATATTTCTGCTCTGTCAACTGTCACTGTAGCCAGCACTTAGCAAGGTTTGTCACAGCCTGCTATTGTGGGAACACAGTTCAGGAAAATTACTGAAACTTTGTTAAACCAACTCCAATCAACTTTGATATGCTTCAGTCATCTCAGACCTCAGAGGAGGTTAACAAAGCCTGAGAGAGAGATCTGTTGCTGAAACTGGACACAAGGAATGCAGAATTTATGGACCACAAGGACATCTTGCAGAACCCTGAAATAAGAAAGCAACAAAGACAATTCAGCAATTGTATTGAAACCCTCTCTATCTGGGATAAAGATAATAAAAGTAGCGAAAATGTGTAGTAATTAGGATGAGAAGCAAGAAATCAATAACCAATAGAAGACGGAATACTAATTAATGAAGATAATTACCCAATTTATAGACAATGAACATTAATTTCTTTGTTTGCTACAATGCATAGTGAAAAGTTCTGACAGTGGGTGTGGATGTTGGGTGGAGCTATCCCATGCACTCAGCAAACTGAGTAACACCGACTTCCCAACCTAACAAACTGGTTGGAGAATTTATTTCAGTGTTGTGTCTGAAACAAAAAAAAATATTTCTAAAAAAATTACCAACTAAAGGAGTGTATTCTCAAGCTACTAAATTCCAGTGCCCCTAAGGAGGTATCAACATGGTAGATTTCTTTCCCATTCCATTCTCTATATGCTTCCAAACATAGCCAAAGAAAGGTTCATTAATGTTAACTATGCAGCAGGACTTGCCAAAACGTATGTTCAGCACATAAATAGTTTGTACATTAAAAAATAGTACATACTATCTCTGAAAAAAATATTATCCTCCTGCATAACAAAGAGCCTGCATACCTGTGAAAAAAGCCATTTTGACAGGCAGTCCTCTTGTAATAGCATATACTACTGCTTTTTAGGAGACTGTGTAAGCTTGATCTTCAGGTCTGTGCTGCAAGCAATAACTAAACCTTCCCCTTCTCCTCCTTGCAAACAAAACCACTGAAATACAGGTCCAGTTATAAACTGACCTCAACTTTACCTCTCTCTGCAGCACACACTTTTTTGTAGTTGTGTGTTGTAATTAAGAGAAACCAAGGAGTGGCATGAAAAGCAGTATTACTTCCATCAAACTCTCCTGGCAAATGAATAATTTCTGAGAACAGAGATCAGTTTCAAACAAGAACTTTCTATGCACACTGAGAAACAGCTACCTATAGCAATCAGGAAAACCATCTTTACAATGTCCTGTCTAATGAATTGTAGAGTAGAAAAGAGTCTACAACTCTATCTCAATGGAGAAGAACACAAATTTATTACAAAACTACTTATAAAAAACTATTAATTATAAAACCCAAAAGCAAGAAACACTTGTCACAACAAAAATCTCTGCATACTACATGCCATGTTTCTTTGTTTTTAATAACACACTGGAATTTCCATGAAATTATTCCAACACAAAGCCACATGACATACAACGAGCAGATTTGACAAATTCCTTATAATAATTCTGATGTAGTAACACTTTGCTCCTGTCTCTCTGAAGTTTATTCTGTTTCTCCAAGCATAACAAGCAGCAACATGGGATACAGATCCATTCTGTATATATCTGAACATGAAGTCTGTGACCAAAGACAGTCACACAACTTTTGCACAAAAAAAGTCTTGCAAAGATACTGATGGCTAATTTCCACTGAAGTTACAGGGATACATTTAATGTTACAGTACTTTTTATTTTCACCTCTATGTTTGAACCTCATTTCTTATTTATATAACCAGTCTATATTACATTTTTACTCACAGTCTTACTTTTCCATATTCCCAAAACCAGTTACAAAATAATACACACTAAAAACACAAACCCCAAAACCAAACGATTCCCACATTAGGAGACAAACCAAAATAAGGAGCAGGAGTCCACTTCAGCATATACAGTGACAGCTGCAAGTTCTATCCTGACATGCTTACTCAGGCATTCAAATAATTTTTGTAGAATCAAAGAATCATTTAGATTGGAAAAGATGTTGAAGATCATCAACACCAATAACACTGCCAAGCCATCACTAAACAATGTCCCTAAGTGCCACAACTACGTCTTTTAAGTACCTCCAGGAATTTAGAAACGATAACTGTTTTTACTACTTTGTGATATTCCATTACTTCTCTTGGCAGGCTGTTTCAATGCTGGACAACCCTTTTGGTGAAGAAATTTTCCTTGATACTCAACCTAATCTCACCTCACCCACTGATCCAGCCTGTTCCGATCCCTCTGCAGATCCTTCCTGCTCTCTGGCAGATCAACACTCCTGCCCAACTCAGTGTTGTCTGCAGACTGACTGAGGGAACACTCCATTAAACAGGACTGGCCCCAACATTGGACCCTGGGGAACACCTCTGGTGCCCAGCCACCACCTGGATCTAACCCCACCACTCATTTGCCACCATTCCCTCGGTCCAGATGTCCAGACAGTTTTTCAGCCAGTGACACTGCACCTGTCCATGCACGAGCAGCCAGTTTCTCCAGCAGAATGCTGTGGCAGACAGTGCCAAAGGCTTTGCCAGTGTCCAGGCAGACAATATCCACAGCATTTCCCTCACCCACCAAGCAGGTCACAGTGTCACAGAAGACCAGGCTGGTCAAACTGGACCTGCCTTTCATAAATCCACACTGGCTGGGCCTGATTCCCCTGATAATCCTGTACGTGCCCCAGGATGGCACTCAGCACAATCTGATCCATGGCCTGCCCTGGCACCGAGGTCAGGTTGGCAGACCTGAATCAGAAGTCACCTCACTACCTACACAGAGTCCACGACCCACAAACTCCAGTACAGTCTGAAACAGAACAAGCCAGTGCGGGCTCAAGGGAAGTGCTTCTCATTGATCAACTGAATTTCAACTTATAGTATGCAAATAAACTTAAATCTTACTCCAAGAAATAGCAAAGTACAACCAAGTACCATATCAAGTTTTATTGCTTACTTCACTTAAAGTGAGAGAACAGTGAGACAAAATAGACATATTTGACTAATACAACTAAATTTCTGTAAAAATGTGTTAAATCAGAATTTATAACACTATTCTGTAAGAAAAAATACTGCTTAGTTCTAAAGAGATTCTTGGCTGAGGTCCTTCAAATGGAAGAACAGCAGCAATGTGGGCTCTCCATAGCAGGGGTTTCGGAGAAGAGAAAAAGCCCATGTGATCCTGAGAAACGTTTTCCGTTAACAAAGGGAGAGCCAACTCACACAATTTATGCTTTCATGATTTCTTTGCACTCTTGTCGCACAACAATGAGAAGTCCTAGTTTCCTTCCAGTTCCCTCCACATGCCAGTTACTACAAAAAAAGGCCAATCTACTAACAGCCAAACTCAGCTTTGTGAAACTCAGCACCTTTCAGAATCTATTTAAAGCAGCCAACAATCATACCATTAACAGCACAAATAAGAGCTTTTTATTGATATCTGATTTCCAGAAAAATAAGCAACTTTCACTCCAATAATTAAACCTATATGTGAAAAGCTAAGTCTTAAGTAATGTTTGACTGCCACCAGAATTCTATTATAGGGTAAGAATATAAAGTTCATATCTTAAAAAAAAAAAAAAATCACTGCATTAAGAGAGGCGTCATTATACTATTTCACACAGCCTAAATTTTTTTTATTTTGAAAAGAAAGCCTACATGAATAGGTCTCTTCTTCCATTACAGATTAATATTCTATCAGTGTAGGGTTAAAATGCACCCCTGAAGAGTAACACTACACTGGTAAAAGCCATATCAAAATGCTATTGATACTTAAACTTCAATGTTGTAGTTTAACATTTTCACAGCGAAATCAAACTACTTGTCCTCTAACACAACTGTATTTACTTATTCAGAAGATATTCTTGTCTACTGAATTTTATGTCTTATCTTCTGAAAATCTGTGTGGAAGTAATGGCAAAATGAATTCTCTCTGATCTCAAAAAGCATTAATGTTTTTAAAATTTCTTATTTCCACTAGTGATGACTAATATTTAATAAAGAACTACTGCTTTAAGACACAAATGAACTCAATTAATCTTTGGCAGTCAGTTCAAATTACAATATACCATCTTACTGACCATGACCAGCAAGCAATATCAGAGGTACTGTTACAGTAGCACATGGAGATGCCAAGTCCAAACAAGCTTTCTTGTTCTTTAACCTTTCTTCCAACCACCTACCTCTCCCTTCTCCTTCACTGACACATCCCTCTTAAACTGAGGTACAATATTGAGCAAATGCTCACTGCCCAGTAGCTTTATCACCCAGCTACAACTGATGTAACTCAATGCTACCTTTCAACTAAAACTGAATGGCAATCATGCAACAACTCACGTTCTACAACAGCACACCATGGTTTGCTATTGCAATAACCATCACAGTTATTTTTAACACTGTTTTAACCAAAGTTATATTTGCAGTCATAATTCAAGTTGGTTACCACCAAATCCCAAGTGTGAGGTATTGAAATAGTTTAAGTTGGGTATGTTAATCTCAAGGGTGTGAAAGGTATGACTATGAAGTAAAAGTGGTTTTGCTTTGCCCATACTGGTGAAAAATGGATGATGAAAACAATATGAGCTTGAGCAGCAAACAATTAGAAGATTCATTTAAAAATCAGTTACAGCTATTTCCCAGCTGACTTCACATACATTCATTCAGTATGTTTAGTACATACATTTTTAAACTTAGAATGGAAATTTCCGAATATACTTCAGTGATGTAAAGTGATGATAAAATAATCCTACTACACTTTTTTCTTTGAACACTCATAATATTGATAGTTCCATTAAAACATGAAATGTTAAAAAGTCTGTATTAACCAAGCTTATTACGTACATAATTTCAGTCCATTAACTGATTGCTTATTCCATCAATATCCTATAAGCGACTAAAACCACACTGTGAAAACATGGTAATGTGATATAAAAAGACTACATATTGCTATCTAATGTCGAAATTGTACTGAGACAACTCAAAGAACAATGAGGCACAACAAAAAACCCAAAGGATTCTTACATTGAGTTTCAGGTAAGTGTGAGAGAAGATCACAGAATTAACAGATTTCTACTGTACAATGCTATGAAACAATTTCTAAGAAGTTGTAGAAGTAGAAACAAGATGCACACTATCCTAAATCAGTGCTGTGCTTTCACTTCCCACTCACAGGATGTGTAAAGGTAGAAGGGACACAGTAGTTCATCTGGTCCCACTTCTCTACTCAAGCAGGGTCATCTCAGAGAACATTGCTCAGGATTGTGTCCAGGTTCTGGAGTATCTCCAGTGAAGGAGACTCTCACAGCCTCACTGGGAAATCTCTCCCGGTGTGTGAACACCTGCACAGTAAAGAAGTTCTTCCTCATGTTCTGGTGGAAGCTCCTGTGAATCAGCTTCTGCCCATTCCTCTTTTCCTATTAGTCAGCACCACAGAGAAGAGTCTGGCTCCACTCTCTTGACACCCTCCTTTCAGATACTTATAGACACTGATAATATTCCAAGGCTTTTCTTCTCCAGACTAAACAGGCCCTGCTCCCTCAGCCTTTCCTCCATGGCATTTTATGCACACATGATACTTCAGAATAGCTTGCTAATATTTCCAGAAGCATATATCCAACACCTGCGTGAATAATCCTATTTGTTGTTACTGAGCTGCTTGAAACACACTAGAAAAGTTAACTATTAAAAACGAATTCAATCTATGCTTGTGCAGAAAGAAAGATTTTTCAGAGTTCAGCCAAGATAAAATGACCCAAATAAAAATTTTCTTTTTTAATTATGACAAGATTAAGGAAGATTTACTGTTAACTAAACTTTCCAGTTTTAAATACAACAACAGAGAGCTATAACTGCCTTACTCTTACTTTCTATCTAAATAGAAAACATTCTAGAAATAACCTAAAAGTATTTATGAAAAAGAAATACACAGATATAAAATATACATATTTGTGTATAAAGCATACACAAGGTACTGTAAATACACAACACTGGTTTTGTTAAGGCCAACAGCTACTAGTTTAGCATCAACACAAATCAGAACAGCATCAGAAACTCATTGGACACAGTGGCACAGCACACTGTTGATGGTATTTGTTGGATGTTCTAAAGAAACCGTATTTGTAATGTCAGTCACGTGGGGAATATTTTGTGCAACAGATGCCTGGGTACCAACACTTGACATACCTGAGCATGGGTTTCATTGCATGGGGCATATGCAAAAACAAGGCAGGCTGTAATACATGTTTTATGCTCAACAGAGTTTCCTATTGTATTTCTTAGAAATAAAAAATAATTCAATACCTATATCACCATATGGATGTCCACAATTTTTTTTCTCCTTTATGCAACCAAGTATATGTACTTTTCACTAAATATTGTACTTTTTTGGCACCTAATGCATCTGAGGAGAGCAAGTACTTGCAAGGCCTTTGTCAATGGAGAGAACTATGCTATAAATAGTTTCTACTGTAACTAAAGGAAAAAAACATATCAAGGAAGTTGAAGCTGAAGCATAACAATGGTCTCATGATGTTCACTTTAGTATTTCTTGAGTGCTTAGGATTGGATAAACATATCCGGCATAAAATGTTTTTCAAAGCCAGTATAAAAATGTAATACTACAGCACCTAGAGATGAAAAAGTTCAGTTTCTCCGCATTTCAAGTAATGACCCAATCTCACTCAACTCTTGATGTAGCCTTAATTTACCAAATTGTTAGCAGTACTCCCGAAGCAAAGTTTTCAAACCTGCGCTTCTTCACCTGTACATAGAACTATCTCCTCTTGTTCAACCAGTATCTGGTAGATGCAAGCACATGAAAACAGATTCTGCAGAAACACATTTTATTTTTTCAGAAAGTTAGAAGTTTCTGTGACAGCCTTACCAAAAGGCTTGTCTTCACAGCTCTACAGGTCAGCACCATTACATTGTTTATAGCTGGGGAGGACACGCGAGGCAGCAGCAAACAAGCAAGTCAGATAGTTTAACACACTTGCATCTTCATTTCTCTGCACTTACTCAACGAAGTCTGATGTTTACAGGTATCTGAACTATTCTGCTTTACATCCAGTCAATTCTGAAGCTGTGAATAGCCGCGAAGGCTAAAATTACTGAGGCTGTGGTCGCAGACACCTGTACACACCCACCCTTCATCACGGCAGGTCAGAGGGCACATAACAGAAGAAACAAAGCCTCTTAACACAGAGTTTCGAGATAAATGACTCGTTTAATAGCGGAGCTTTTTAACTACGGTTTTTGCAGGTCAAGGCCTTTAAATATCTTTTCACAGGAGACAGCGGCTCAGCTCTTCCTAACACACAGCCTTCGTATTCCAGTGGTAATCTAGCTATGGAGTACCTGAACGCTTTCAGACTTATTCTGAAGAGCGAAACCACTAAGTGACGTCAAATTACATTGCGCTACCGCAAGATAAATAATGAAAAAAAAGGAAAGCAAAGCGGCTGCACGGGCTTTGAGTGACACGCACTGGACCGGGCGGGGGCAGCGCCCCGAGGGCTCATCCCGGTCCCGGCACTCACCTGTCAGCCTTCCTCTGCCCCCGCCAGCGCCGCCGCGGCTCCTCCGACGCCTCCGCCGGGCCGCCGAGCTGCGCCCCGACCCCGGGGCAGTGAGGGGCGGCGGGCAGCCACGCATACGGGGCAGCCCCGCTCCCTCCTCACCGGCTCCCTGCCCCGGCTCCCCGGCTCCTCATCCCTGCCGCGGAGCTCCGGGGAACCCTGGCCGCCTCCTCCCCACCCCCTGCCGCTGTCCCTGCCCGGTAGCCGCCTCCTCTCAGCCGCGGCGCCGGGGCCGCGTCCCCTCCGTCCCTCACTCGCCACCCCAGGTCGGTGCCCCCGCGGCCGCCATCTTGTCCGGGAGGGGAGAGGGGCGCGCGCAGGCGCGGCCGCGGCGATCCCGGGCCCACAGCGGCGGCCGCGCGCACGCGCGGGGGCGCGCCCCGCCCCGCCCCGCCCCGCCCCGCCCCGTGAGCGCGCACCTGCCGCGGCGGGCCGAGGGCGCGGGGGGTCGTCCGGCACCCGGGACCGGTGGTTGGGCGTCGGTCACTCGGGGTCAGTCACCTGCCGCGGGTCGGTCACCTGCCGAGGATCGGTCATCCAGGGTCAGCCACCCCTGGAGGGTCAGTCACCCGGAGTTCATCGCCCTCACAGGGCCCGTCACCCCGTGGAGGGTCGGTCACTCAGGATCAGTCACCCGGGGTCCGTCACCTGCAGAGCGTCGGTCACCCGGGATCGGTCGCCCTCGAAGGGGCGGTCAACCCTGGAGGGCCGGTCAGTCACCCGGGACCGGTCACTGAGGGTCAGTCTCCTGAGGCTGCGTCTGCGCTGCCCTGGCAAAGGGGGTGGGCGACGTGGCATGGTCCGAGTGGCGGGCAGGGAGAGCCCGAGGCTGCCGAGGGGTCGCAGCAAACATAGGTCCGTGCTGAGGGGTGGGTGCGAACAGCTCTTAGGTGTAGGAGGGACGAGATGCCGGCGGAAGGTTCAGACTGCCCACGGGCACTGTGGAAGCTGAAGGAAAACACGGGATGGACCCTTGTGATGTGTTTCTTGAGACCCTCACCCAGCAGGCAGTGAGGCAGTTTCCCTTTTAAAGATCACAGAATCACGGGATGGGCCAGGTTGGAAGAGACCACAGTGGCTCATCTGGTCCAACCTCCCTGCTCAAGGGGAGTCACCTGAGTGGCACAGTATTGTGTCCAGCCAGTTCTGGAGTATCTCCAGTGAGGGAGACCCCATAACCTCCCTGGGCAGCCTGTCACTGGTCACACGTAGATACAATCTTCCCTGTCAGCCCCTGTTTGTCCATGCACTCAGTGAGCTTTTCCACAAGTGGTTCAGCTTCACAATAGACAAGGTCAGCCTCTCCAGTCTTTCCCTCTCAAGCTGAGCTCTGTCATGGCCTGGGTTGGCAGTGATGCTTTGGTGGCCACCTCCCAACCATGAGGATGGGTTCTATGCCACAACTGGTAGATCCACAGTTTGGTAGCTGAGGTCTCTCACTACTTGTGCCTCAACATCACCTAGTTTGGATGACTTTCTTCACTTCCAGGTGAAATATTTGCACAGCCTGTATTTCACTTCCCTATTTAGGCTCATATTTCCTGTAAAGTTACTTCAAGTTGACGTAGATCCTGTCCTCCTCAGTGGGAGGCATATGTGGTGTCATGAATCCCCAGCATCTCCAAATGCAGCTTGGGGCAGACAAGTCTTTGAGCTTCTCTGTGCTAGCTTTGCCATCCCTGACAACCCCCTCCCACCCCCTCCCCTAGTTAAGACTTTTGTTTTTAACCCATCTCATGAGTTTTGTAACTACCTTTTTTATTTTTATGTAAACACCTTTTTGCCACCAGTTTTAGCATCCTTTGCAAGGTGTTCTTCAAATTCTTTTCTAGTCCTCATTTCCTGCCTTGATGTGACCTGCAGGGTTTTTCTGTTCTCTTTATTCTGATCTAGACAAGTTCTGCCCCCTCATTATCAAAGAAATTGCCTTGGACAGGGATCATACTAGAGCCTGTCACAAGCAGCTGTCAAACCACAAGTGTTTGTGAGTGTTAAACACATATTTAGGAAAGCTGGTACATACTGATGAATAGATGTGTCTGCGTTTTAAGTTTTTTTATTGTTTGTTCTGCTTAATTTAGCTATGAAATTTTCCTGGGATTCGAATATAATTTTTTAATTGCAATTTCTGTCATTGCCGTGTCATGATTATCCCTGTTTCAAGTGTCGTAAAATCATATCCTACAAACCATGATCACAAAGAGCTAAATACAAGCTGATACAAATTTGACCAATATTCTGAAAACTGGCACAGTTAAATATATGGAAGAAATTCTTTACTATGAGGGTGTTGAGGCACTGGCACAGGTTGCCCAGAGAAGCTGTGGCCATCACATCCCTGGAAGTGTTCAAAGCTAGGTCCAGACTGAACGGGACTTTGAGCCACCTGGTCTAATGGGAGGTGTCCCATTACAGGGGATTTGGAACTGGATGATCTTTATAAGGACCTTTCCAAACCATTCAATGGTTCTGGGATTCAGCTGTTCCAAATGGTATCTTTTACAGAGTCACATGATGCATCTCACTGATTATGGCTTTTTGAAAGACAATACTTCTCGGTAACATTTTTGTAAATTGAATCACCTTTAGTTTTGCTAGCATAGTGCCTAAAAGTTGAAGGATGAGAATCAAAATAATTTTATATTCTAAGGAGTTTGGATTAAATCAAAGAATATTCAGCTGTGTGACAGTCTAAATAAAGACAATTTGAAATGTATCTGTGGTACACACAATAACCTTCCACTTCATAAAAAGAGAGAAACCTTCATTTCTTGAATCCAATTTATGAGAATCTGTCTTCAAACAGATTTCCTCCTGACTAACATAGTAGCCCTCTACAGGGGAGTAACTGTATCGGTGGACAAGGAAGACCTATGCATGTCATCTAACTGGGCTTCTGTAAAACTCTTGGTACAGTCCCCCACAACATTCTTATGTCCAAATTGGAGAGATTTGATCTTGATAGATGGACTGTAGGATGGAGAAGGAAGTGCCTGGGTGGCCACATCCCAAGAATCAAGTGGAAACCAGTAATGAGTGGTATCTCTCAAGAGACTAATAAGATTTAATAGCTTTATCAATGACATAGACAGTGGGAGTGAATACACTCTCAGCAAGCTGACAGATAACAGCAAGCTGAGTGATGAAGTTGACGTGCTTGAGAGAAGGGATGTCACCTGGGGAGACCTTGACAGGCTTGAGGAGTGGTCCCATGTGAACCTTATGAAGCTGAACAAGACCAAGTCCAAGGTCCTGCACCTGGGTTGGGGAAATCACAGCTATTAACACAGGCAGGGGAATTAACGGATTGAGAGCAGACAGAAAGGACTTGGGGGTAGTGGTGGATGAAAAATTGGACATGAGCTAACCATGGGCACTCCCAGCCCAGAAAGCCAAATGTGCATCCAAGGCTCCATCCAAAGCTCTGAGGGCAGCAGGGGAGGGAGAGGATTCTGCCCCTCTGCCCCACTCTGCTGAGACCCCACCTGCAGAGCTGCCTCCAGCTCTTGGGATCCCAGCATGCTCCCAGGAAGGACATGGAGTGAGCCCAGAGAAGGGCCAGGGACCTAGTCAGAGGGCTGGAGCACCTCTCTTATGATGAAAGGCTGAGGGAGCTGAGGTTGTTCAGCCTGGAGAGACCTTATCCAAACAAATGCAAGAAAAGGAAGCTACAGCAGTAGTCATTCAAGATTTGCAGTCCCTTGGTTCCTTGAGGTAATAAAGTGAACATATGCATTTGACTATGAGCTGCACCTCTGTGCTGAAGTGCAGCACAGTACTGTTGCCACAGGTAAGAAAAAGGGAATGTATCTGAGCCAGCTCACAGGTATGCTGAGAGCACTTCAAGCAGCTGCTGCAGAGCTTTTGCAGCTATAGCTCCTCCCTGGCCCCTGTGGCTGAACACCTGTAGCTGAACTGCTAGGGAAGAAAGAAACTTTGGCTAATACACCATCTGTCTTCATGAAGAGGGAGAGTAAGGCACTCTGAAGCTAACCTGACTCATAGAGAACAAAGACATACAAGAGAGGCAGAAAAACAATAACTAGTTAGGATTCTCAAGGGACCTGGCTGTAACTGCTCTAAATTGTGGCATAATGAAGCATATGCCATTAGAAATCAGTAGGAATTTGCCCTAGCTATGACCTTTCCTTTCCCTCCCATTGTGCCTTCTGCTGCTGAGTACCTATTCCAGAAGTAAACACAGGATTTGCCTGTGTGCTGGATAGGGAATTCACTGAATAAAGGTGAATGGTATACTGTGGTAGCATAAACGTTGTAGACTAGAATATGTTTCTCAAAATAGTCTTTGAAACAATCTGCTTTCTTGTCTTTTCAGCCTGCTGGCTAGTCACTCAACTGATGATTATAACCTCTGGTAGTTTAGTTTTTAAGACAATGTTCAGATGCTGATCAGATTAATATTCCATTGCACTTATATGTTTGATACATGTACATAACTCAATTTCTGCTCTCAATCAGTAAACATAAGAACATATGCCAGAAAAAGCCCAGAACCTACTGAACAATATAACCTGACAGCAGGTCTAATTCAGTAATTTGACAGTTGAACAAGATGATTATACTGAAGATTGACTCTGAAAAGTTATAGTCTGTTCTAAGGGGAATTTGCCCACCAAGAAAAGTTCTCTAGCTATTGGCCCATATCTTCAGATGTTTGTTGTAAGATGGATGCTTTCAGAAGTGCTTTCATGGGGGCACTTCTATGGCTCACTGTGAAAAGCTTTTCTGTAGGACTACATTTTAAATAAAGGCATGAAAAATGTCATTGTTGTTAACTATAATACTAAATGGAATAATATTCTCCACACTCTGGAGAATATAATTACTGGGGGAAAGCATTTCTCACAACTGGCGGTTTGCTATGTAGTGGATTTAAACAATATTTTGTAGGAGCCATTTTGGCAACATTTATCTTTCAGGACAAAGGCCAATCTGGAGAACCCTGAGTAAGTAAAAGCATAGACAGAAAAGTTTAGGTAGTAGTTTTACAGATGTTGGCTGCTGAGGGACTACCCTTCTCTATTTATGGATTGCCAATCACAAAGAAAATTCACCCTTAAGAAGAATGACTGCCCTTTTTTTTGTTTGGTTTGAGCAATTAATATTTTGATAGCAAAAGGTCACTCATTAATGTACTTAGTTTTGTGCTACACAACAGTAAGTTGTTTACTGGAGGTAATTTCAATCAAGAGAAAGAAACAGGAAAGCATGAACCCACAATACCTTATGTCTTGGGTTCCAACATATAACAGAGGAAAAAACTAAGAGATGATTTTCAGGATAAATAGTCATAAACTTGGATATTCTGTAATCCCAGAATCCTAAAGGTATAATTAGAACTGTAAAGCTTGTTATTTTTTTTAATTTTATTTTTGGTGTAGTTAAATATCAATGCATTAGCTAATTAGATGAGAGAATTTGAAGCAATGAAGCATGTGGTGGGTAGTCTGGTTCCTGTCAAGGTTCACATTTCTAAGACAAAACAAAGGAAAAAATAAAAAAACTAATGTCAGAAAAGAAATCCCAGCTCAGGATCACACGATCAAAAGTGGCTCTTTAAGCCACATTATTTTTGGTTAACCTTATCATGTCAGTGTAAAGGAAAGGGATAGTTGAATGGAATATGTCCAAGTTTCCTGTGCTGGAACTGAAATGGGAAAGAAAATGAGGTATGAGGGTCTTGAATATTCATGAAAAATGGCTTTGAGTTTAGTCCAGAGAATGAGTCATTTTGAGTTATGCTCAAGTCCTGACATCAGAAGAGGTCTGAACTTGCACCCTGAATCTTCAGCTTTCTAAAAGAAGGGTGCTTTTTCCATGAAAGACAGATGTCTGCATCTTTAAACAACATTGTTGCCTCCCTTGGGAAATAGAAGGGATAGAGACATCCTAAAGGTGAAGTTCAGTTGATGTGCTTTGCTTACCCAAGTCTGTTAAGCCTAGATTTTTAAATAGTTCTTGCTTTACAACAAGAGGTGTCATTAGGCAAAGAGAGTAAAAAATTTTCTCTTGGATTACTCAAAAGAACGGAAAAGGGTAGAGAAGCTGGTATCTGACAGATGGGCAAGGAAAGCTCTTGAGGAAAGTTTTAGATAAAAGTCTGCTATAGCTACCAAAGGTCAGGACACAAGTGACAGAATCTTTGGAGAAATTAGAATCCAGTCATTGCATCTATAACATTTCCCATAATAAATAGGAGAATTACATATGGTGACCCAAGCTACTCTAATAAAAACACACAGGCAGCCATCTGCATGATAATATTCCAGCAGAGAGCAAACAGTAATGGCAAACACTTTACAGTGAAGACACTAAAACTGAACTTATAAAATAAAAGTGGATGATTTTTGCTCATGTGGTCATTTCCAAAAGTGGAAAAAAATATAGCCATGTTAAAATCTGTCTCTATTGTTCTGTGTATAGGAGTAACTTACTGCTACAAACAGCAAGAATAATATGGACTTCATATGAGCTCTAAACCCAACAGAATTAGCAATGTTACTGAAAAAAAATTTATCAATTTTTCCAAAAGAAGCAAATCTCTGTTCTCTTCCTCAATTTTTTCTCATGATCAGAAATGACTTCTTTACCAGGGAAGCAACTGTGCCAACGTGTGGGCTTGACAAACCTTTCTTCTCTATTGGTTTTCATGTAGAATAAATGAACTATCACTGCTGATACCTGCACTTGCCATTTTCTTGGAGGAAAAGAGTGAAAAATTTTAGAAGAGGAATGGAGCAGTACATTTCAGTGTTCTCCAGATTATGACATTTTATGTGAATTTCATACTGTGTTTCAGCATGCTTATGCTCCAGTACATACTAAAAAAAAAAAATCTGTATTAAGCCTTAATTTCTGTGATAGTTGAGTAAATATGGCAGATAATACAAAGTGCTTTTAGGACATGGTTTTGTACACCCTTTGTAAGATTCATCTCAGCCATCTGAAGCTGGGCTGAATATATCACATGGGGCAATTATTCTAATTTATTTTAGATATTTAAGAAATATTGCCTGCTAGAGTTACCTGATTCTGTCTACTGAGTATAAGTAGAGTCTAGAGGGACTAATTTAGACTCATAGTCTAGCAATCATGTTCTTGAATGAAAGCACAATAATCTTGTATTATATATCAGTACATTATAAGATACAGTACAATCCAATTAATTAATGCAACTAATACACTGTTACAAACTATGTTAAGAATCAACACACATAGATAATTTTCTTTAAAAGGCATAAATTTGTAATTTGAAATGTTTGCATTTGTGATTGTTACAGTCACTGGTCTTTTCTTAAATAATATAACCCTTATCTGAGATATTACTACTGTTTCCCTGGGAAGAAAACCAAACCAGCCCTGAGGCCTTATTTATCAGTTCTAGGTCAGATATAACTCAATTTAAACTAACACATCAATATCAGTGGGATCAAGTAGCTACACTCATGATCATCTTTACATTCTTTCTTTCTGAAAGTCTGCATCATAGTTCACTGATAGCAACAGTATTTTCATTCCTTACGTAAAGTTCAAGATAACCATAATTTCTCTGGCCACACAGTATTCTGGGAAAATCTTTGACGGCTGCCTAAATGAAAAGCTCATGATTATAACTACATCACTGATACAAGTGGCGAGTTTTGAGAAAAGAGAGTTAGAATCGAGATGCTTCTCTGAAAGCTTTTGAAAGCTTGATTTTGCAGAGTGTCCAAGCTTCCTTCATTTACTGAAGTTCATATAAAAATTTATATTATTTACAGGGACATTTACTGTGGAGGAGTGTATTAGGAAGCAGAATCTATATAATTAGAATTGATTTGGTCATTGAGAAATGGTAGGACTTTAGGAAAAATTCAGCAGAAAAATATTTAGTTTTAGATTGGCCCATGTGCCAAAAATATTGCCAGCACTTATGTGCCAAACCACATTTTAATCACAGTTCTTGTGCAGTAGAAGCCAGCTGAGTTAATCAATATTTTTTGAGAAAAAATAAGAGAGATCTTTTGTTAGACTTTAGATATCAGTATTGCTGAATTAATCATTTTGGGAAAGACCACACAAAAGGTCACATCTGTGACCACTTAAAAAGTTCCTGGCATGCATAATATTATTTTAGAAGCAAAATAGATATTTTTCTACTCCAAAGCCAGTGTATTTCAGCTAAAGTAAGATATCTACTGTCCTGCTCTCATGTGTTTCATGTTTGCGTGGAAGATAAACTGCAAGAGTTTTAGTAATGATTCAGAAATAAATACTTCTAGGTAGCTACTCAGTTACTTGAAAGGGAAATCTGTTCTGACATGCCCATCAGTCCAGACCATGAAGTGGCGACAGTGTTTCCACATTCACAGGTGTAGATTTTTTGAGGCACTGGTCGGTCACAAATAGTGCTGATCAACTTGTAAATTCCAGCACCAGGACAGCTGACAGAAGCTCTCATGCAGAATGAAAGTCACAATTGAAAATCAGTTCTGAAACTGATGAAAAATGCAGTGGGGTGCTGCAGGAGTATTAGAGAGAGATGTATATTTCTTCAGAAATATATCTATCAGAATGCTGTCATTTGCAGTCATTTCAGGATCGATGTGTACAATTTCATGGAGTGACAGAGCTCTTAGACAGAACGTACAGACAACCTTATAAAATATTATTTGTGAAGAAAAGCACTTAAATATTAAGAAATCTGAAGGTTGCCTGTGCAATATTAATTAATTTGATTTGTACATTTGCTTCATTCCCTCATGCTATGAAGCAATGTTTGTTCATAAAATCATGATATCTTCTCTTCAGGGACCAAGAATCAGTCAGTGAACCATATCTACTGAAAATGTGAGAACATCCTGTGTCTTAGTTTTGCTCTCTGTGAAGAATGCATTGTTCTGTTTATTCTGAATGGGTATATTGCGAGTTTTGTTTGAAGCCACTTAGTTCACGTGTCCAGAGAGATAGTAAAGCATTCTCTAGTAATCCTTTCTGATATGAAATGCCCTGTCAGTCATATTTTTTCCCAGGATGAACTGTCCTAGTTGAGCTAGTCAGTCCTAATATGGAAGGCACACAAGTCTTTCACACCCATCTGAGTTTCTCTTTGAGTTTTGCTCTTTGCATTTTGAGCCAGAGGCACTGCCACTGTGCCTAAACTTCCAAAAACAGGGGTACATTATTTGAAAATTGAAGTAGACCGTATCAGCAGGACCTCTCTAATGGACATGATTTCTGACTCCTTCAAAGAACGCCACTGGATTTGTGTGCAAAATAAATACCCATACAGATTCTTCCCCAGTCAAGATAATTTATCTACACTCCCATTAACTTTATTATTTTGGATGGTTTCCAACAACTTGCCCCATGAAGAATTCAGGTTTACTGCTCCATAGTTCCTCTTCTGCAGGTCTTTTGGAAGCCTCTTAAAATCAGGGTCATATTGATCATTTTGCAGTTGAACAAAGAGAAAAAAATTAGAAAAGTCTGTGGAATCTAATGAAGTAATAGAGCCATATCTTGCAGACCTTGATAGTCCTAGTAGAATTGCATGCTAGTGAGTCTCTGTTAAGTAATATTGTAAAAGTTACACTTCTACATACTTATTTGGTAGTGCAATAGGACAGAATTTATAAGTACAATACTTCAAGACCATTTGAAAAACTTGAATACGGTAATATCAAACTACTGAATTTAAATATTTGTAACTTTTAGAGTGCTCAAACTACTTTGCTTAAACAAAATTTAATATTTACATCACAGTCTAATTTTCTAAGTAATCGTAGATATCTATTCCTGGTCAGTTTTAGTTATCTGTGTAATATTTAATCCAATATATTTTTCTAAAATTTTCTGTAAAGTTAAATGAAAACACTTTCTGACTATTATGAAGCATGTGTATTTTGAGATGCAGAATATGAGGTACAAATTTTTAAGCAAATACAGAAAGAGGGAAAACTGAATAAACTGAGATCTAACTATAATGCTGGGATTGTTATTTACAACTGAAGGAAAAACTGTATTCAGCCTCTATGATTATAGCTTAAAAGCCCTATGAGAATTAGCTCCAAAACATTGACACATATGCCTGTACCTCTGTGTGTTCAGGTTGCCCACAAAGTTCAAACTACAGGGCAAACACAGTGTGTCTTAAGTGAAGATTTTGAATATTAAAAAACAGATAGAAATCAAGAGACTGTTAACAAAGAGAGGTAACATAAGCAAGAGAATTGGCTTCTTCTACCTGAGTGGCTGATTATTATCTTACTTGACATTATCTAGTTGGTAACAGCATTATAAAACCAGCAGAGGAGCTAAAGTCAAAGTTGTCAGAAGCTTAACTGTATATGGGGACCTTGGCAGAAGCAAAACACAAGTTGGCTGACTTGATTTTTGTTATTGATGTGAATACATAACAGGAAGATTCCAGTCTAAGTAACAATTATCAGGATAAATTTACATAATTAGCAATTGGAAGAAAAATCAAATATGGGATGCAGCAGCATGCACTTTTAAATTTATTTTTAGAACCTGAGTTTAATTACCTCTGGCACTGTCACAGCTGCTACATGATTCTTAAATACTTTAACTGAGCAGTTTGCATCCTAATAGAGAGGCTGTCTCCTGTACACATTCTGTCCACATTCCGATGCAATTTCATGAAATAATCTAACTGGCTGAGCTATAAACACCCTATGAATAAAAACGGTTCACTTCTTACAGAGTTCATTATAATACATGTATATAATAATAAGGATATAATAATAAGGAAGGGCAGAATAGTGCAGGACGCCAATTTTACCCTTCTTACCTGTAACTCTGTAGCTATTATAGGATACTTAAAAAAATAACCAGAATCGATTATCCATTACATATTTGAAGAGTGGGTAGGTAACTGTGCCCTCAACTCTGACATAAGTGAAACCTAATCTGGTAACTTCATTTAACAGTTACTAAGAAATCGGCAATTTGGGAACTCATGTATAATGTTTTATACATTCAGAATGCCCCCAAATTTATATGATATATAATTTATATATTTAATCAAGCTTAACATGATTATGTTAGATGATCTGCCAGTTTCTGAAATGAATCCATTATCATATATTACTCAAAATGTCTCATAGTGCACAACTTCATCAAAAAGCAGCCTAAATTCCTGTGTGTTCTCAGGAAAGAATATTAAATTGAAGAAATGAAAAAAAATTAGAGACATTAACAGAAAATGATAAATAATTAGAAGTAGGCCTTAAAGAAGATCTTATTTAGAGACCTTGAAAACATATGGCTGCAAACTTACTTTTTACAAATCAAGTAGATTCATACATAGCTGTTCAATATCCACAGCTTTATGTTTTCATGATATTAAAGAATAAATATTTAAGCCATTTGCTTTGACTAAAATCTGTGTGGTCTTAAAGTAGTTCATGCATATGAAGACACATATATTTCTACTATCTCCACTATCTTCTTTTCTCCTCTCAGTTATTTCCTGATGTCTTTCTGATTTTCTGTGCTTACTTACCTTGTTTACAGAAATCTCCTCTGCTCAGCTGCTGTGATAGGTCAGGAAGGAGAGAGACAAGAAAGAGAATAGATATGCTTTAGCTCAATTATCAAATAGATGGGATTGCAAGAAATTCAGGCCTCAGTCATAGAATCATTTGATCTTTTACTTAATGTATTTCATAGGAGGAATAGTGCTGTGAAAGATTATGGGTTCATTCAGCATTGCCATGATTACCACCTATGGATTATGGATTAGAAATTTGCATGGTAGAGTCAATAGAATTCATTTATTTAATTCTTCTGAGGTCTGAACTTGAAACTATTGCTGGAGATGGAAAGTATGTATAAACTTTCCTATAGAAACAAGAATTTAAAAAGGTCAAATGCAGAGGATTAGCTTTACAAGCATACCTGTCTCTTCATGTCATGTACCTGCCAGTTCTATACTGGGGGTGGAAGATAAGGATAGAAGTGAGAGAGAGATGGTGCAGGGCTCTTTCTGGATCAGTAAAAAAGACTTTGACAACAAATGGCTTAATAAGATAACTGCGTTAATTAGACAAAGTAAGAAGAGTAATATAGGTAGGAGGGAAACTTTATGTCCCATGAGTAGCTGGGCTCCCTGAGTTTGTGCAACACGAGATGGAATCTGGATGGATTTTTCCATGGCACACTGTGCAGAGCAGATCCTGTCTGTGGAGAGAAGCTCTCCCTTTCAGTGTTGTGAGCTATTCCATCGCTTCATTACACGAAAACAGCACTATTCCCAAGTATGTAATGAGAACTCCTTGTTGTACGTGTAAGTAAAGGTGAAGCCAGGCAGGTGGTGAAATCACTGGTACCCAGTGAGTGCTGCCCATGAACTTCTTGAGTTGACCTTGCAGCCAAGAACTTTGTACAGCACAGAAAAGCCCTGAAAGCCACCCTCTATATTCAGTACAGCCCTGTGCCTACTCAGGTGAGCAGTTATGTGGATCACTAGCTCCTAAACATGGGATGCTGTCCTGGTCTGGATCAATGCACTACCTAGGAGGAGCAGGCATAGTTTCTTTGACAGCTCACTGTAAGCAAATCCTCCTTCATTCATGTTTACTTTGATAGGTAAACTTATGTTTTTAAGGCTGTAAAAGTACGCCTCCTTCTAATGAGGGGCTGTTGTGTCACACAGTGTTTCCTGAGGAAAAGGAGGAAGACTAGATAGATTGTGCAAAATAAATACAAATTCTCAAATTTAATCTTATAATCTAACACCTTGTAAAGTAATTTTAAATCAATAGACTAACCATCTAGCAAATAATCAAAAATAATTTTCAGATTATAATAGAGGTGTTTCTGTGTGAGCATTCTAACAAGGATGTTTTCTGTTTCAGAAATGAACCACTGGGTGGAAGAAAGTAATTCTTCTCCTATCTGCTAAAGGGTACGGGGCACACACTCTTCCTTACCTCCTCCAGGTTTGGATAACATGGTATATTTCACTGCACATCCTATCACAAAACCTTGGGCATTACACTGTTGTGTGACCTAGTGTGGTACTTTCTTGCAGATTAAAGGGGGAAAAAATAGAAGCAAAATAGAATCTATCCTCATGTTTTTTGCCTTGAAAAATTAATGGGGTACCACAGCAATGAGACATCAGTTGCTCCTGTTGACATTGGCTCAGGTATTCATGAAGATTTCTAATGCCAAGCTCACATGTGTGATTACATATATTTTTTATTTGCCTTATGAAAATTTTTCTATTTAAGGTTAACTTTTTCTGTCTCCCTGTGATATCAACTTGCTCCACTTTTTACAGATTAGTAACGCATATCTGTATATTAATGGTATTTTTACATCAGAGACTAGGTTAACACACAGACTTCTGTTTCAAGTGCAGTCTTGCTGTCATGTCAGTGTGATTTCTGGTTGAGTTAATAAAAAATGACCACTGTAAAACAGATATCTCTGTTTCCAGGCACAAAAATTTACACTTTTGAAATCAATCCCTTGGTTGCATCTCTCCACTGCTTAGACACTAACACTGTACCTTAATTTCTGGAAGTTAATTTAATAAGTATTTCAGCAATAAGTACGTTAGAAAATTTTTGTTGCATTTTTAAAGTATAAGCCACAAATCCTAAAAGTGTTTCTGTACAGAAAGAAAATGGTAATGTCAGTTAAAATAATAAGAAAGAATCAAGCTTAAATATGAAAACATAAGACTGTCTTCCACATATCAGTAGTTTCAATTTTGGCCTGTCTGACACCTAAAAATGTTTTGGAATCCATTATTTTGTTGCTGCCTTAAAATAATTGGCAAAACATATGGGATAATGAGCATCACATTTTTCATTCTTTCCTGCCTTTTTTTTTTTTTTAATGCTAAATGCAAAGGACAGGGTACAACAACTATGTTTCTATGTATTCTCTATTTTTCTTCTCTCTAAAGAGCCATCCTTAAGTCCTTCTGTGCAGTAACCAATGCTCCTAAATAATGTGAAACAGAATAAAAAAAATTGAAGGAGTAGCACAGGTTGCCCTGAGAGGTGATAGGTGCTCCATCCCTGGAAACATTTGAGGTCAGGCGGGATGGGGTTCTGAGCGATCTTGTCTAGTTGAAGATGCCCCTGCTCATTCCAGTGGTGTTGGACTAGGTGGCCTTTAAAAGGACCCTTTCAGCCCAAACCTTTCTGTGATTCTATGAAAAAGTACAGCTGTTGCATTGTCACTGGTCTCTTTTAAGCTTGAAGGCTGCAATTAGATCATCACCAAGCTATTCACAAGCTATTTCATCCACATTCTAACCAGTAAATGCTACACTGAACCTACCACATCAGGATAGCACTACTCTCACAGACTTCAGGCTGGAGATCACAAGAAAGGGTGGATCTTGGACACAGATAGGGGTGCAGACAGTGCTAAGCTAAAGCAAGGGGACCATGGAGGCTGCACGACTTAAAGATCTGTGCTTCTGCCGTATTCCTGTTATGGTATCAAGCACTGTTTACTTCCCAAATATGAGTGGGGGTTTAAGCAATACAATGTGCAAATAATGAAGGGGGGGCTGGGTATGTGACAGTTCCTCTGAAAAACAGGTTGTTTTTTTCTAACAAAGGGGACTGGTGTTTTAATTTCCCATGATCGTCACATAGGTTTCATCAATCTTGTTTTCCAGTGTGTTGCATTGCCTCAGGCGACTCGATTGGTTTTGAGAGTCACTGGCAGCAGAGTGACACTTCCTGGGGTGTTGTTGGTTGCTGTGCTCGTACAACATGGAGACATGCATCTCTCCTGGTAGGTTTTCCTCAAGTACACACCTCCTGCTTATTCCGGGTTCCATTCAGTCCTTTTGCAATGGCTCCTCATCTGTATACATTTTACAAATAAAACATCCCCTTATGCACTGCCCTTTACATTTTCCAGTTTCTAAACACCTCCCAATATGCTGAATTACTCTAGTAAACATGAATACAAAATATTAGTATTCAAAATAATGTAGCTAATATCACAACTGCATTGAGAGTGATTGTATAGGAACATTTGCTGGTCAGACTTGGCATCAGTAAGCAGAGAACTGAACATGGAATTGCCTGTCATAAAATCTTTATCTTGGATACCTTGTAAATAATAATATGCAGTGCTACTGCAATCTAAGGAATTTATTTACCCCTTTGTGGTGTCAAACAAGTACAGTGGAGCAACATTTGCTTACAAAGGATATAGAAATTTTAAAAAAACCAAAAAAAGTGAAAGTGGACTGAAACCCTCTGGTTTAGTTAGTCCAGTCTGTTCTGTTTTTTTCTACAGTCTCCCTCTTCCAAAGAAAAAGCACTGAGAAAGAGTTGTAGGGAATGTATTCAGACCTGTTTGCTTTACACACCTGCTTTGCAACATTAGGTGCTCAGGATCACTCTCTTGACTAAAGGAATGTGGAGACACAAGTGGGCAAGGTACAGAGCACCAGTGTCTCAGTCCTGATGCTTCCTTTTTCTCCACGTGTCTTTCAGTCTGCTTCTTTCTCAGCAACCAGCCATGTCTGTGGACTGGTGTGGAGGGCTGTGGAAGGAAAAAGGCCACAGCTCTGCCAAATGAATGCTTTCTCCTGCACGTACATGTTTGCGGCAGAGCAGCAGGACAGGGGCTGGACCACTCTCAGAGCCACGTTTCTGATGCAGGCAGCCCAAGTGTGCTGACTTAGAGCAAGAGGCACTTTCCCCCACTGTTTGTTCATGTCAGAGTATTAGTGAAAATCCATCCCTTGTGATGAATCATTTCCCAAAGGAAGTGCAGGGATTTTTTTTTTTTTTTGGTATATCCTCTTAGTGGAGTTGATGAGAAAAAACAGAAGCTAGAATGTTATTTTCAATGGGAAAACAATAGGAGGGAGGTTAGGTAAATGAAAAGGAGGAAGGATGGACTGAGGAAAGGGAAAACATAACACAAGGAAGAGGAGAAAGAAATAAAGCAAGGAAACCTGTATCTTAAATAACTCCAAAACACCAAGGGAGCATTTAATTGTCTTGTATTTATCAGTCTCTGCATACTGGCACAGTCCCTGTATTTCACTTCTGTCATTGGTATTCTATGGCTTCCAAAAATATAAAAGTGAACTCAGCTATTCTATATGAGAAAGGAAAAGTAAAATAGGAAACAAAGAGAGCTGCATTATGAGGGAAATCATTTAATTCAGTGAGCGAATGAAGGGAAAGATTGAAAAGAGCTTCACTGCTTTAATTTATGCCTTTGGAGCTATATCCACCTGGAGCTCTACCTCAACAGAAAGCTTCAAGGTGGTGGAAAAGGGGAATATTACTGCCCTCCATAGTCCAGAAATCATAGATCTGTTTCCTTTGATGGGGTGTTGAGATACATTTTAGAAATAATGTTCAGTATATTATTTTTTGTATATACTTCAGAATTCTAAAAGTTAAACTTTATATAGAGACGGCTGTCATACTTTTGTTCACTTGTCTAATTCAGCCTCAGGTATTCCTGTAGTTTCAAATCTGACCTGAACAGGTAGGAAAAACTTGAGAAAAAAGCATTCAAGTTTTATTTACTTCTGGAGTCACTGGGGGAAAAAAAATAATTTGTCTTTATTTTTAAGGTTAAAAAATGTAATGCATTACTTGCTTTCAGCAGTATTTTACCCACAGTTTTTAGCCAGGTTGATCTGTCAGATAGGCAACTGTTAAATGGAAAAATAATAAGGTCAAGAATGAAGCTGTTTTATTTGTAACATGAGGGCATTTGAAATTTTTTTTGCTAAAACATTATTCTAACCAGAAATGGCATTTATTAATTGCCCAAAGTATTTTGGCCAGTATCTCATTGTGTTTCATAGACACCTAGAGTGGTCACAGCCAAGGAAGAGGCTCAACTGAAGAACCCTGAGGTTGTTTACTTGCAACATTGGCAGAGCACTGGTCAGAGAGCAAGTTCTTTATAGGAACATCCCTATTAGAGACATATTTCAGTGTATTGCTCTGGATGTATAAACTCATGGCTTCAGTGGCTGCAGGGGTCATTGTGATCATCTGTTCTGGACCTCTTTGGGGCTGATTTCTGTTTTACGCTGAGTGTTTATCATAAAACACATAAACAGTCTTGGGAGGACAAGGTAAGGGTACAAATCACTGGGCTTTGGAGAATACATCTGCATGATGTGCAGCACAAATACAAGCCCTTTCTAGCTGTGTGACCAGCATCCTGACACTGTGAGTGCTGCAAAGCTACACTGATGCACAGATGTGTGATTAACTAAAAAAACCACCAAAACCCATTCTTTAAAAACAAGTATTTACCTGTTTGCTTTGTTTTTTCACATCTTCATCTCCAGGGCTCTTATTTTTGGAGTCCTGTCCTACTAATCACTCATTCTAATCCAGATTGTGGTTTTTGCTTTGAATAAAATTATTTTTCCCCACAGGCTAGTATTGATTGACAGCTTTCTCATCTTTAAATACTCCAAGTGCTATAACCATTTTTGCTTTGTAGAGTCACATGCTGTGCTGTAAATACGTCATGCACAAAATGTTAATTTATGTAACTGCTTTACCAGATATTTCTTTGCTCTGCATAAGTGACTTAAGCAAAAATCATGATATTAAGTATTAAATCTATATTAATATTTTGGCAGTGCACTTTGGAATTTACTGCATTTTTAGAGATATCTGTCTTTAAAAAGTGAAAATTCTACCCCTGTATTAAAACACTCTGTATTTCAAGACAGGCTCCAAAGGCATGAATTATGTATCATATCTTCCCTGTGCCAGATTAGAAAGGAATGTTTTTCATCTCATTTGAATGGTTATAACTGGAGAACCAAATTAATGCAAAATTTAACTTTTAATTTTGTTTCAAAAATGCAGCCATTATTTTCGAGGCTGAAGGAAATATATAGGGGTATTTCTCCCAGTTTACTATTCCAAATTCAAACAGTTGTGACCTACAGGACTTTCTGAACCTTTTAACTACAGGTCAGATTTTTTCTTCCGTGAATTTGTCCAGCTGATTTTTATGCATTTATGGTTTTGCTGTCCAGAACATACTGGATTAAGAAATTCTACAGTTTAACATTTGCAGTGTGCAAATTTACCTACTTTTTTTTTTTTAATGCTTTTAGTAGTAATACAGCTTAATACTCCCTCAAATTACAATAACAAAACAAGATTTGGAGAGAAGAAAAACTGTCATGGAAATGTTAAAGGACAACTAAAAGACATGTATTTTATTTAGCTGCTATTAGTAGAGAATTGTCACTGAGACAGCTTTTGTCAAAGCAGTGTCCAACTTTTAAATATTGTATAGTGAGCTGCTTGGATAATAGATTGAAGACTGCTTTGAGCATATTATAATAAGAGTATTTCCTGTATATATGACATGCCTCATAATCATTCCTCAATCTCTGCTTTTCCTCCTCTTGAGAAAATTAAATAGAAAGCTTCTTTTTAAATGGTTTATCACCATATTGTGAGAGAAATGTGGTCAGGTGTGGCTGTCGAAAATTCCTTTAGGGTGATCTTCATCAGACACTGTTGATTTCAACTCCTTACACTTATAAAACATTTTTAAATACTTACATTTAAATATCCTTTAGCCTTCATTTCCTCTTCTGAAAGATGTGTTCTTACTACCTTGTTATTAGACTTTTTATTTATGAAAAATTATATTAGAATACTTTTTATTTTAAATGGAATAGTGAAATTAGCCATTGAATGTTTCTATTTTGTACCTACATACTTCAACTATGATTTTGTACTGTACTGTAGCAATATGTCGTTGCTTACAGTGGATCTTTTTTGATTTTCAAAGCACCAAAACCAGTCTGCTATAATAATTTTACTCTTGTGATATACTTTCTGGTTTTCTTGTGTGTTGGAATAATTGGCTATTGTTTTTTATATTATCTCTTTTAGCTGCTAGTTTGATGCACCATTTCTTCCCTTTTAGATTTCATTCTCATAGGAACAAGTTCCATGAATTGACATATACTTTCGGAGGTGGAAAAGGAAATAACTTGTTGGTGTTGTTCTAATGTTCATTAAAGTCAATGGTATGTTTTTGGGGGGACTGGCTTTTTGGTTTTGAATTCTCATAGTTGACAGTATCATGGTATACTGCTATCCAACAATACAAATTTCTTTAATGTAAGACACTGTTACAGTTAGTTTTCTTTCTTTCTTTTTGTTCTACTTGTATACATTAATTCTGCTATGAATATATTGCAGTTTGAAACAGTTCACTAACTATGTTGCCATAGATCTAAAAAACAAGTTGCTGACATGGAAATAAAAATAACTTGGTTTATCCTTTCATAATTATATCACATAATTTCCTAAAGTGGTAGCACTTATTTTGCTAGGGCAGAAATCAAGAAAGGAATTTAAAAGCCAAAAATTACAGAGAGAATGTAGGTCACACATCACAACAACTGCTTGTTTCCATGTCCTTGCTTACACCTGAATCTACAAAGGAGGAAAAACATACTGTCTGCTCTGAAAATACCAGTTTAAAAACTGAAATGAGAATAGACAGAAACCAATGTTTTTCAATTTTTCTGTAATTATTGTAACACATGGACGTCACACTAATAGCAACAAAATTTGTTGGTAGGCTCAATATTTGGAACGGCTGTGCATGGAGCACTGGACTTTACATGCTTGCCATGTCTCTGTGTCTCTGAAAATTGCAGCCCATACATAAGGAATCAATAACACTGTCCTGAATATATTACAAAGAAAAAAAAATGGGGGGATGCCTTCAACCTATAAATTGATATAAATTTCACCACCCACTTTTCTGAGGCTCTCTTAATACTCCGACAGACTCATCAACTCCTAAATCTAGTTAGTGCCTATTGACTGGTAGTCCTTATTTTGCAACGTGATCCTATCTGGAAATCCCGTACTAAGGATGTACTATGGATTGACTGTGTTGTGTGTGGATGACAGCCATGTGGTGAAACGCTTACCAAAACTCAGTAAAAATAAAACTCCTTAACACCAATGTAGCATTGCAAAGCAGGCATTCTTTATTTGGCCGGATGCATGAGGGGGTATCTCCTCTGAAAATTGTGCATGCTGATTATCGAAAAAGCTCCTGTTTATATACTGTATTTTGCAAACATACCCACTGATTTTTCTGGAACATGTATGATAATCATTTCCCCAAAATCATTAACATGTGTTTTCTCCCCTCTGCTCATGTTCTTCTGTCCTGGGGATCTCTCTGGTGGTCCCTGGTGGTCACCAACCTCAAAGTCATCCCTGACGACCCGGTGAACTGGCAAAAGTTGGCACAATAGGGCTGGTTGCTTTCATGGTGTCCTTCCTACAGAATGTGCATTCTGTGGTTCCACAGGCCAGTGGTTTTTGAAGAATAAGCATTGTGTTAACCCACCAGGTGCAAACAATTTTTCATCTGGCAACAAAACTTTTCTAAGACATGCAGGTGATTATCCCAAATGAGGCTGAAATGAGACTATATTCAATATAAACCAGTCACAGTCTTGCAAAATGAATGGCTGTTCAATACTTAGTGTAATATAGTTTCAGTAATGTTTCCCACTTTTTAAGTATACTTCTATATGTTAATATTCTTCAGAGGACAAAAATATTTCTTGTTATTCACCTGATAATGTCATCAGCCTTTGACTTCTAAGCTGTTCTGAAGACAGGAAGGGGAACAAGGTAAATAGCTTAACATTTTAAGTCTCATTTACTTTATGATAATGAAGATAATTATTTCCAAAACAAAATTACTTAGCATATAGGGGCAAAGGAGATTACAGTTCTGCTGGGGCGTTAGCACTCAGCATAAATCCCGAAGTGTGATAACTAAATGCATTTATATTTCTAGTTCCTGTCTATACAAATACTGCTGATATCATGACATAGCTTTAAAATAGCAAACCCTCTGGGCTAAGGAGCCGGGTTTCAATCTCGGATATTTATCCTTGAAAAAGTAATACCCAGTTAAGTGTGCCCCACTCCAGGGACAGTAAATTCTTAAACACCAGTGAGTCAGTCACTAAAGAGATCAAACTTATCCAAAAAAGGTTTTAATTCCTATGCAGAGGAGCTTCAGTACTATTTTTTAACTTAGAACACCATGATAGTATGAAGAGCTGGTTACAAGGTATCATTCCCCTCCCATTAAACTTGGTGTGACAGAACTTACGGTTTTTTAGAGCTTTTCAGTTCCCTCAAGGGAAAGTATTTTTTCTTCACTGTGAATGCAAAGGAATCCTTAATGCTTTTGTAGAACCTATCTGATCCAAAAATATTACATGCATAAAAATCAAGCTTAAAAGGAAACTATTTAACTATAGAAAGGTTTGGCATCTCTGAAAGAACTCTCTGTACTTATGATCAGAAAACATATAGTGTTCAGATAAAATAGGTTTCATCTTAAAAGGTCTGCTCCAAGTGCATATTCTGAGTTTTGATGAGTTCAAAGCCTGCTGGGCTAGCTTTCCGAATTATAGGGAGATTAAAAGTTTCATCACAGGCTGATGATTCTGCTTCTCTGCTTCCACAGAGTTCAGCAAATCAGCAGAACTGTGCATGAGCTCCAGTCCAACAGAGCCCCTGATCACTCAAAATGCAGTGTTCAGCTGCTCAGCAAGACCCTTCTCGCTGCAATGTTGCCACACTCCCAGATTCTGCAGGGTTGGAGTGCTACAGAATTAGATCCTTTCAGTGTGATTAGCTCTTTCATCTGTCTCAGCAATGACACAGGACATTTTGCCTAAACATTTTTAGGTAAAGGAAGCATGGATATTTATGTTTTGGTTGGATTGCAACAAAAGTGTAGCCTATTTTTATTTTCTGCACAATAGGCCAATCCTAGCTTTAAAATAAAATATGTAAATCTAAGCAATCATCTACATAAAAGAGATTGATCAATATAATCAGCAAATGAAGTTTTTTTATGTGTTTCGTGATTCAGGAATGAGAAATTATATTGCCGCTGCTAGGACCTGTGAAAGCTTTATTTATATGTATTTGCTTTTGTTTTATTTATTGGAAGGAGAAAGTATGTTTTGAGAAAAATTTATGAAAGGAAAACCACTTCTTTTTAGTTAAATAGAAAATAGAAGATATAGGGGAAATAAATGGCTCCAAATAGTCTAAAAATCTTTTCATTACTAACCATTGGTGTGAATCAAAGACTGCAGGGCCAGACTAACGAGCAGTGGAAGTCTAACTTGGGATGTCTGATGAGATGCTCCATTTCTCCCTCCCCTGCAGACAGCTCAGTTTCTCAACAGCCAGACCTTAAAACACCATTGCTCAAAGCACAAAATTTTAAAGGAACCATAATCACTCCCATAGTTTAGAAGATGCAGCTGTCAGGTATCTGTGCCACTGGTAAAGGATGGGCAGATGACAGCAGGACCTTTACAAAGCCTTAACCTGAGAGGCCCCTGGTAACAAGTCAGGGTCCAGAGTGACAGGTTTATATAGTGGTTGTTCAGTGGCATAAATAAATTAATAGAATAGAGTATCTTTTCTTGTCAATTGTAACTGTGACACGTGGTGTGCTACTAGGAGCCCTAAACGAATGGAAAGCTGTAGGGGAGGAAGGCAGGTTTAAAAAAAGGAGAGCCTAAATGCCTGCCAGTTTTGTTACCGGTCCCCTGGGAAAGCTAAAATACAAGCCAGGAGTTAATCAAATGTATGTATAATGCTTCTCATACTGTAGTATTTATAAAGTTTTTGGCAGACCTGAGGCTGTTGGCGAACTGTGGGAAGGTCCCTTAAGATGGAAAGATGTGGTTCATTTGTTCATTACTTAGGTAAGCTGGGAACTCTGAGTTTTTGTGGGTTGAGCTAGATGCCACAAGTTATTAAGTCTTTTCTTTGATGTCATAATTGTTTTCTTGGTAGGAAATGTAATAGTTCAGCAAAATGATTGCTAAGGATGGAAGGAACAAAATCATAAAATTCTAATCTGCATCTCTTTAATGCTAGTAAGGTAGTTTAAACTTGTAATGACTTTCAATTTGCCATTGAGTATAATGGCAAAAATCATAATAAAAACTGATACCCTTTTCAAAGATGATCTGATAGGTAAATGACTACAGACAAAAGTGTGAAGGCGTGCAAGTCTCCAAATAGACCCTGGCAACGAGCCAGAAACCAGCAATGTCACCTGTATTCACAGACTTATAGAATCATAGAATGGATCGGGCTGGAAGGGATCCCAAAGCTCATCCCATTCCATGGACAAGGACACTTTCCACTATCCCAGGTTGCTCAGAGCCTCATCCAACCTGGCCTTGAACACCTCCAGGGATGGGGCAGCCACAGCTTCTCTGGGCAACCTGTGCCAGTGTCTCACCATGCTCACAGTAAAAAATTGCTTCCTAATATCCAAGGTCAACTTCCTCTTATAGCAAACAGAATTAAAAGCTCATTGAAGAAATTTTGTTCATTGAAATATAATGAGAAGCAAAACTGTAAGGACAGTTATTTAGAGATTTATATTTTGATGTATGAAAACTCTTGCTATTTTTAATGCTTTGCTAAATTATGCTTGGGAAATTCATGACTAAGGAATTTACCAATAGCATTCTAGCTTATTTTTCAGTTAGCATACAATATTATAAAATTTAACAACTGTAAATTCACATTTTTAACACTATCACAAAACTGGGTTAGCAATTTGAGAAAGAAATATAATTTGTCTTTCTAATATTTGTCTTACAAAAATTTAAAAAACATGCAAATGGGCAATCTAATAAAATCATATTTTCAAAAATCTGTAGAACATACTAAGAACTTTCTAGAAACAAGTGATTTGTGGGATATACCTAATCATATTTATATGCCAAAGCTTAAAAATTTAAATATAATATATACTCAAGATTCTCAAATTCTTTGATACTTGAGGAAAATACATCACAAATCCCTCAAAATCTGGTTATACTTGCCTATACTACTGTACTTTAATATATTTTTCAATATGTGAACTGGACAATTAAATGGAAGCAAAATTTGAAAGTTCATTTTCATTTTACCTAATTATGTAACAGAGTGATTGACAAAGCTAAACAAGTACTGCCATCCGCAAATGGTACTTACTATTAACAATCAAACCACTTGGTTTCAGTCCCCTTTTCAATGATCAGTTTTCCTAGGGCATTTTTGTTTCTCCCGTGAAAATAACAGAGCAGTGCTTGGGTTATTTATTTTTCCAGTGCAGAAGTACCAAATGACTTGTTGGAATACATTTATTGTTTCCATAGCTCAAATCACCAGAGATCACATGCAAATACCCAGTCCTTCTGTCCAAGTCACTAATTTGTTCCAGTGTTTTGTCAGCTGAAATAGGAACTAATATTTTGATGTCAATTCTAAAATATGTGTTTTATTCTGCCAAGACACAGGAGATTGGAAAACACCACTACTTTATCTGAGGGGACAGTCAAGGGATACTCATGGAGACTCTTAGGCATTTAATGCCAGTTACTGCAGAAAGGAAGATGAAAAGCATTGGACTTGACTGATGTAGTTTGAGGGATACCATTTGTCACTGGAATTCTCAGGCCTAGCTTACCTCTTCTGTTTATCCTTATATAAAATTTCACTAGGATTGTATTTCACTGCTGCTAATAGGGAGAAGACACACATTGTGTCTACAAAAAGCCATATTGGTGAAGAAGATTGCTGCCCATCAGCCTCTCCCCATTTGCCTGGGTTCCATCTGTCAGAATCGCTGAGGAACTGCTTGTGTGTTCATCACACGAGTGTTTGGAAAGAGGTGACACAGGGCTGAGGGCAAGGCAGTATTTGAGTTCTGGGAAAAACAGCCCCACTGCAGCCTTCGTGTTACAACCATTGGTGTGGACACCTTCTGCTTAGGCCTTTTCTTAAACACAGAACCGGCAAGGATTGAGTTCAGTTTAAGCTGAATTCTTTCTGGAAAGATGATGTGCCTGAATTACATTGTTATTACAAAGCTACAACTAAGTGGCACATGAATTTAAAGGATTAACCTGAGCGTGTAACTGTAAATTAAAAAAAACTAAGGCGCAAAAAGGCACAGTGTGTTGAACAGGCTGAAAAAAACGTGAAAAATAAAGTAAACTCATGTACGGGGGACCACAAAGAAATTTATAATTCAGCAATTTAACTAAGGGGAAAGGAAATAAAGGAGGAACAGAGAAGGCTGGAGCATTTATATCTCTCTTTTGGTTCTTTCTTTACAGAAAGGCAATTCGAGCTTATTTATGATTGTTGCCTGAACAAAACATAGCTTTAGCTAGGAGTCAAAGAACTGGCAAGAAAATGGGAGAAAGAACCTTGAAAGAATACCAAACAAGTTATGTGTATTCCAGTCAGCACTCTGCAAACCCCAGCAATTATTTTCAAGATTTCTTCAAAGAAAAAGGAAGAGCAGAAGGAAGTCCACTGTGTTATTTATCTTTTAAAAGGCGTGTGGAAGGGACAACGTGAAGAGTTGCACAGCAGTCCCACTCAATGCTGATTCCTGGGATGATACAGGAAAAAATTATATGCGACTGTTTCAAAGTATTTGGTTAATAAAGCAGTAAGACAGAGCCTGCATGGATTTATCTAGAGCAAATCATGTCAAATCAATTGAATTTCATTCCTGACAGAGGGACAGTCATAGCAGACAAAGTAAGAAACAACTGTTACGTCCATGGCCTTTTGTGAAAACTTTGCTGCTGCTGCCTTTTACAATTTGTAAAGCAAACTAGTTAAACGTGTTCTAAATTAGTACATTCATGTACCACTGGCTGAAAGGCTGCTCTCAGAAATTAGCAATTAATGAGGTGCTCTAAGAGAGAGAAAGAATTTCAGGCTGGGTTGACAGGTTACTGTCCTAAATCCTTTGTGTAACAGTATTTCCATTCATAGCTGAATATGTACTAGTGCAGTTTCCAGGTAACACCATGATAGGAGAGTTTGCAGTCACTCTGAGGGGCAGTGTTAGAATTTAGACTTGAAACATTATTTTGCACAGAAAAATGAATGCCATTTTTTATTACTTAGTTCAAACATCAGACTGAAAACCACCAAAACTCTCTGCCAGTAATAGGGAAGTCGTTCAGAAAGCTCTGATTTAAATAAATTAACAACTATTATTGTCATTTGCATGAATGCCTATTTTATAAGCACAGACAGTAAATTGCTTTCTGACACTGGGATGCATATATGCTCATCTTTTCCTTTCAAAATATAAAATGATGCCAATACGGAAGTAGAAGAGATTTTACTCTTTTTCAGAGAAGGACCAAGTGATAATGGCATTAGAAGGCTGTCAGTTGCATGCAGCTGGTGGTTTTTTAGTATTTCCCATTGCTGTTATCACCTACAATGCTGTAAGTGAAAGCAAGAGCAGAAAACCAGACAAAAAGGGTAAGTTTAAAAGCAGATCTAGAAGATCTAGTTCATACTGAGACTGTTCTCTTAGTCCTGATGTTGATCTCTTTGCTTTTATATCACCTTTTTGGTTTTTATTTTGCCTTAAAACAAAACCAGCAAAATGAATCCAAATCTTCCCATGTAGCATCCAGCATTCATTAAAAAATAGTATGAAAAAAAATCCATTGTATTTTCCCCCAAGAATTTATTTTCTGGGGTATCAAAAGAGCCCACAATGTAAAGCAGGAGCTTTTTTAATATGGAAGTTGACACATCAGGCACATTCAGCACTTACATGTGTGATGCATTTACTTTAAATCCAAAACTAAAAGACAAGAGTAAGATTTTTTGATTGGATTTTTTGACAAGAACAAGCCTAATCAAAAGCTCAAAGGTTAGCAATACTCTTCCAAAATCTCTCAGTTTCAATATATGAACTCAATGGGATGCAGAGAAAACTGCTGGATAATGGTCCAAGCAACCTAAGAAACAAGTGATTTCATTACTTTTCTACCAGGAGGGAATAGATGGAAAAGAATGGCAGCAGTGTGCAGAGGAAAATTACAGTCCTTACAAGGTGGCATCATAAGGAGCAGAGTCAGGACCTCATAGTCTTGATTTGCTGCTGTTAAAACATCCAGGGATTTTGCAAGATTTGATTTGCTTTTCCCAATGAAAGTTTTATGGTCAGTCAAATAATTTTTTTTTCTAGGCTACTACAGCTTTTGCAGAAACACACATTTGTAGGTAGTCCAGAAACATGACAGAAAAATAAAAGATCTGATACTAAGCTCTGTGGGTCGGTTTTTTGGTTTTTTGGGGAGGGGCAGGGGGGTGTTTGTTTTGGGTTTTGCTTTTTGTTCTTTCCTTTTTAGCTTTCTTTTTCAGTTTTCTAGGTTGTACTGTTGACATATTAGCATACCTTTAAGCTTACATCTTGCTTTCTCAGTGTACTGCTTTGATGGTGTATTTTGTTTTTCCAATCTTCTCACCTTTTCTTTTCCTTTGACCTATTTTCTTTTTATTTAAATATAAAGTATTTTATAATACTTTATGATTGAGTCAGAACAAAGCACTCAAAAAATCTAAAAAAGTGACTGAACTATCCTGTCTACACTAAACCATATGTCATGGGGACACAGGTCCCAAATATTCTGAGAAATGACATTTTGAATGTTTATTTGCTGTTTATAGTCCCAAGACTCACACTCCATGTGAGCAGATCTGAAAATTTTAGTAGCCCTGGGGATGACTGAGTAGGACTATTGTGCAAACAGCAGAAGGAAAACTAAACCCAGCTCTGCATGAAGATCCTTTTTTGCCGTGTGACTATCCTGGCACGTATTCCAAAGAGAAAGCACTCCTCTCTGGAGCCAGACATCACAGAACTTCCTCATGTGACCGACATCAAAATAATCTCAGTTTATCTGTGTCTCTTAACGAGGCTGGTTTGTCTGGGTGGAAGAAGGAGCTACACAGCTTGAGTCAGACACAAAGGGAAAGACGAGCCATGCGCGAGGCACTGACAGAGCCGCAAGGCGCGGTCCCAGGTGGGCCCACATCCACGCTGAGCAGAATCACAGTCCTGTAGAAACACAGGAATCTAGATCAGAGCAGGCCTCTCGAGTCGAACTTTTTTTCCAGCTCTTCCCTTCCTCACTCTCTGCCCCAAAAATGCCATTCAAAATAAAACAAAAGAGCCGTTGCCAGGCAACCTCTCGCCATATCTTGAAGTCAATTTTTTATGTGGATGCTAGATGCTGAAGTCTGTATGGATGTATTAGGCACAAGATAATTATTGAATCGCTAATGAGAAAAGAATAATCACACCTTTCTTAATTATATATGCACTAGATAGAGATCAGGCTTGTTAATTATTAACTACCTTTCCAATCAGCTTTTCCATTAATCATAGAATGTGAGTTTAAATTGTAACAAATCCCTCTAAATTTATGGGACCTGACGGGATTCATCTGAGGATACTCAAAGAGCTGGCTGATGTCATTGTGAGGCCTCTCTCAATTTTTGAATGGTCTTGGGAATCTGGAGAGGTCTCCTTTCCCCGGAAGCTGGAAAACAACGTTCCAATTTTCAAGAACGGCAAGAAGGATGACCCTGGGGACTACAGGCCTGCCAGTTTCACTTCAGTGCCTGGCAAAATTATGGAGAATATTATTGAATATATGAGAGGTAGTGAAAAACAATTCAATAGAGGACAATGCAGCCATTGGTCACAGCCAGCACAGCTTTCTGAGGGGAAAGTCTTGCTTGTCAAATCTAATTCCTTTTGCGACAAGGTAACCCACCTGTGGGATCAAGAGAAGCCAACTGATGTAGTATCCTGGATTTCAGTAAAGCTTTTGATCCTGTCTCTCATAGGATCCTTCTAGATAAAATGTCCAGCACACAGCTGGATAAACACATCACGTGATGGTGACCAAAGTTACAGTGATTGGGGTGACATCACACTGGTGACCTGTCACTAGCAGGGTTCTGCAGGGCTCCATCCTTGGCCCTGTGCTCTTCAACACCTTCATAAATGACCTGCATGCAGGACTGGGAGGGATATTCAGCAAATTTGCAGATGATACAAAACTGGGAGGAGCTGTTGACTCCCTCAGAGGCAGGGAGGCGCTGCAGAGAGACCTTGATGAATTAGAGAGCTGGGCAATCACCAACCATACGGAGTTCAACAAAGGAAAGTTCTGGATTCTGCACCTGGGATGGGGCAACCCTGGATGTATGGAGAGATTGGAGAATGAGTGGCTGGAGAGCAGCACCATGGCAACGGACCTGGAGGTCCTGGTTGATGGCAAGTTGAACATGAGTCAGCAGTGTCCTGGCAGCCAGGAGGGACATCCCTGTCCTGGGGGGCATCAGGCACAGCATCGCCAGCCAGGAAACAGAGGGGATTGTCCCGCTCCACTCTGCACTGGGGAGGCCTCACGTCAAGTCCTGGGGGCAGTTTGGAACACCACAACATAAGAAAGACATTGAACTATTAGAGGATGTCCAAAGGAGGCCACAAGGATGCTGAAGGGTCTGGAGGAGAAGCTGTATGAGGAGTGGCTGAGGTCACTTGGTCTGTTCAGCCTGAAGAGGAAACCTCACTGGGGTCTGCAACTTCCTTGTGAGGGGAAGAGGAGGGGCAGGCACCGACCTCTTGTCTGTGGTGACCAGTGACAGGGCCTGAGGGAATGGCCTGAAGCTGTGTTGGGGAGGTTTATGTTGGATATCAGGAAAAGGTTTTCACCCAGAGGGTGTTTGGGCACTGGAACAGGCTCCCCAGGGAAGTGGTCACAGCACAAGAAGTGTTTAGACAATGCTCTCAGGCCCAGGGTGTGATTCTTGAGATTGCTCTGTCCAGGACCAGGAGTTAGACTTGATGATCCTGGATCCCTTCAAACTCCGGATAGTCTATGATTCTATAAATGAAATAAACTATGCAACAGTCCTCAAGTCAAAGAAGGTGTGCCCGTCAATGCTGATAAACTGGTAACTACAGATAAAAAAAAGCTGAGAAGGCTTTTTTCCCTCAGTCTGCACTGGCAACCTCTATTCCCACACCTCTTGAGTGGATGGACAGCAGGACAGGATATCGGGAGCAAAGTGCATCCCACCATAAGAAAAGACCAGTTTCAGGACCACCTGAGGACCTGAATGTATTTAAGTCTATGGAACCGAGAGGATTCATCCCAGAGTCCCAAGGGAATTGGCTGATGTAGTTGCCATGCCACTCTCCATGATATTTGAAAAGTCATAGCAGTCAAGTGAAACTCCAGGTGACTGGGAAGGGAAAACTTTGTACCCATCTTTAAAAGGCTAGAAAGGAGGACCCTGGGAACTCTTGATCTATCAGCCTCTCTGCCTGGGAAGATCATGAACAGATCCTCCTAGAAACTCTGCTAAGGCTCATGGAGGACAGGGAGGTGATTCCAGACACCCAGCACAGCTGCACCAAGGGCAAGTTCTGCCTGACCAACCTTGTGGTCTTATGTGATGGAATGACTCCATCAGTGGACAAGGGACAGGTTATGGATGTCATTTATCTGAACTTATGTAAAGCCTTTGGCACAGCTCCCCACAACATCCTTCTCTCTAAATTGGAGAGTGTTGGGGTTTTAGGAGTTCTTCTGCCGTTTTTCTTTTTCTCTTAAAGAATTTTCCCCATACGTGTTGCTGGGCCACAATAATTACTGGATACTTAAGAAAGACAAAAAGACCTGCCCACAGGGGGAGGGGTCCAGCTGGCTACCCTCTTTTAGCTGGGGTTTTCTGGTGTGGGGCAGAGATGCCGCAAGATCTGGAGAGGGAACAGGAGGTTGGGTGGAGCCCCTAGCTCTCTTGTTCTGCCGTTCAGAGGGGAGAGAGGCTGCTGCTGTTGTGGAGAGAATTCGTCGCCGCTGCAGGCTTCTGCCTTCTCCTGCCTTCCTTCTACCATGAGTAGAGCTTGCTCGCTGGAGTGGCTGTTGCACTGGGACCCTACTTAACACCCTACCTCACTAAAAGAGGGACCTTTTCACCATCTGCTCCAGTGCTTCAGGGAAAACCCTAGGATCCCAAGCCCACCTTTCCCTGCCCCGATGGGAGCCAGGCCGCGGCTTCCTTGCCCCCGCCGTTCCTTTGCTGCTGCTCTGAGTTCCGCTACACTGCAGCTCTGCACACCTTGCCTGCCGAGAGGTGCCAGGGTTCCCGCTGCAGCTCCGGAGTCTGATACATCTCGTCTGCCACCCGGGATCTGTGCTCGTCCCTGCTGTTCCAGCCTGCTGCTCCCGAGGGTCCGGCCAGGCACCGGGATCGGCTGCCAGGGGGTTTGTGAAGCTTTTTAGTCCATCCCTTTCCCGGGACCCCAGAGCCGAGCTCGCTCCGGAGCGCCCCCTGCAGGCGCGGGGGAACCATCGCACCCGCCCTGCTCACCGGGAGCCGCCAGCGCCCCTGCCGGCTGTGAGCAGAACTGCACCGACGGGGAAAGGGCCTGAGAGCCGGGAGAGGCTGGCACTGGGTTTGTGGTTGTGTTTGCTGTTACTGCCATAGTTATTGTTGTTTGTTTGCCTTGTTATATATATATATATATATATATTAGTGAAGAACTGTTATTCCTACCCCTCATATCTTTGCCTGAAAGCCCCTTAATTTCAAAATCATAATAATTCGGAGGGAAGGGGGTTGCATTTTCCATTTCAGGGGAGGCTCCTGCCTTCCTTAGCAGACACCTGTCTTTCAAACCAAGACAGAGAGACACGGATTGGATGGATGGACTGTTCAATGGATAAAGAATTGGTTGGACGGTCACATCCAAGCGTTGTGGTCAACAGCTCAGAGTGCTGATGGACATCAGTGACAAGTGGTGCCTCTCAGGGGTCTGTATTAGGACCGGTTCTATTTAATATCTTCATTAATGACACAGACAAAGGGATCGAGAGCACCTTCAGCAGATGACACCAAGCTGAGTGGTGCAGCTGACACTCCTGAGGGATGGGATGCCATCCAGAGGGCCCTGGACAAGCTCGAGAAGTGGCCCATGGGAATCTCATGAGGTTTAACAAGGCCGGGTTCTGGTGCTGCACCTGGGTCAGGACAACCCCTGGTGCCAGCCCAGGCTGGGGATGAACAGATGGAGAGCAGCCCTGCCCAGAAGGACTTGGGGGTGCTGGGGGTGAGAGCTGGACATGAGCCGGCCATGGGCACTCCCAGCCCAGAAAGCCAAGTGTGTCCTGGGCTGCATCCAAAGCCCCGTGGGCAGCGGGGCAGGGAGGGGATTCTGCCCCTCTGCCCCGCTCTGGTGAGACCCCACCTGCAGAGCTGCCTCCAGCTCTGGGCTCCCAGCACAGGAAGGACAGGGAGCTCTTGGAGAGGCCAGAGGAGGCCACCAAGGTGATCAGAGGGATGGAGCAGCTCTGCTATGAGGGAAGGCTGAGAGAATTGGGATTGTTCAGCCTGGAGAAGAGAAGGCTTTGAGGGGACCTAATTGTGGCCTTCCAGCCCCTGAAGGGAGCCCACAAGACAGGCGGAGAGGGACTTTTTACAAGAGCATGGAGTGACAGGACAAGGGGTAAGGGCTTCAAACTAAAAGAAGGTAAGTTTAGATCAGATATTAGGAAGAAATTATTTTCTGTGAGGGTGGGAAGGCACAGGTTGCCCACAGCAGCTGCGGATGCCCCATCCCTGGAAGCATTCAAGGCCAGGTTGGATGAGGCTTTGAGCAACCTGGTCTAGTGAAATATATCTCTTTCCATGGCAGGGGGTTTCCATCAGGAAAACAGATGATCTTTAAGGTCCCTTCCAAGCCAACCATTTATGATTCTTTTAGATCAGGTAACCATCCTCCTGAATAATTAGAAAAGGAGAACAGCATTATAACTGAGATTCTTCACTGCAATGTTCAGTCCTCTTGCTGCCTAACCATTAATTAATCAGTACTTAAATAAAAATATTTTCCTTGAAATGCATATTTTAAGTCAAATAGTTACTACAGTGATCTGGCTTTATTTCTCAATCAAAATTTTGTATTTTAGCTCAATAATCTGTTGCAACAGAGCTCCCTGCTTTCAGATGGAAATAGCAACTAAACCATCTAATTTCATTTTACTCTTAATAATGAGGAGAGGAGAGAAATAAGAATAGGGAAGTCTAAATGATTACCTAGGGAGAAGGAGACTTTACTTCATTTCCCTTTTCCTAATTAAATAATGTAATAATGAATGAGTTGAACATGTCTATAGTAGAGATGGCCCTATCATCAATGCAATGTCAGTACAAAATGATTGTTTTCCTTCAGTTTTAATTGCAAAATTGTAATGAGCACAGGAAGCATTTATTAAAAGCCATACTAAATTGATCAGATTTGAAATAGCATGCTCGTATGTAGTCTTTCATTTTGCATTTAGATTTTGTTTTTGAAAATGAAAACTGGTATCAACTATTATGAAAAAGAGACCATTTAAGCAATTCTTCAAATTAAAAGTACAGTATATATGGAGTGTCATTCTAAGAATGCCACACTGGTTACATGCATGGATATTCCATTCTATTAATAATCCTATTTTAGAAGCAGAAACGGGGAAAAAAACCCATCAGAAATATCACTGCATTGCCATAAACCATCTGCTGTTGTCACTGGTAGTCTTGCTGGCTATGCCAGACGCATGGGTTCTGCTGCTGAGCGCCACACCTTTAGTACTGGCCTCTGCACTGATGAGACCTCCACACGCTGATTTAATTCACTGACTTGTCAGAAACTACCACAGCAAAAGGAGGGTGGTTGGTTGTTTCATTTTTCGGTGTTGCTGTGTCGCATCTCTATGAAGGGTGTGGCAAGTGCCAGAGGAGATAAAAGGGCACGGGCGAGACCATTTGGCAGGTGGGTAGAAAAGAAAGGGAGATGGGCGTCAGAGGAAATTTCACCTGCAGGTGGCATCAGAACTTCTATGAGATGAACACACAAACAGAAAAGAAAAACAATTAAAAAAACCCCAAACCAACCAACCAAAAACCCCAAACTAAGCCAAATCAGTAAAATAAAATAAAATAAAATAAAATAAAATAAAATAAAATAAAATAAAATAAAATAAAATAAAATAAAATAACATCCCTCCAAAAAAACCCAGAGAGCCATTTTGATTCCCCTTGTGCTCTGGAGGATCACAAACCTCCTGCTTCCTGCACAGCTCCTTTAGCAATTAGTCTGTTACACAAAAGGTGACTTTCCCTGCCCCTCCTCTGGCTCTGCACACAGATGGTGCTGGGATCTAGGCATGCCAAGCAGCTCGGCCCCTGCAGGGGACCTGGCTGTGGTGATACCCACCCACGGGGTGAAACCTGGCCCCACTTAGGGAACAGGTGCCCAGATGATTACGTGAGGCAGAGGTACTCAGAGAGAGTTCTATCCAAAAATCTGAACATTTTAAATGCATATAGGGCTTGGGATATTTTTTTTTGGCCAAGAAAAATAAATTCAGAGAAGATACTGAAGACACTGAGCCATCTCCCTGTGCTTGCAGGAGCATTATGAATGCCTTCTTATCAAATGGATCACTAAGCATTCAACAAGAAGATTATTAAGCAGTACTGTTTAAGTAATAACGAAATTCTAAAGTTGAAATTGTGCTTTTCAGCTCATTTCTCATCTCAGTAATTCCTGTAGTCAATCAAATGTGAGGCACTGAGCACTGTGATATTTATGCGTTTTTGTGTTTTATACATTGTATTTAATTGTTTAGGGAAAAGAATAGTAAAACAAATATATGCTGCATGCTAAATCAGCAATTACATTTAGACAGAATTGGGGAACATTCAGCACTTTTAAATCCCTGTTGCTATGTATTGTCAGTAGTTGGAATGACACCATGCTCCAGTGTGGCCAGTAACAAGATCTTGAAGTAAGTAACTTCATCTCCAGCAAGTATTAGGAAACTTAAAAATAGCTTAAGCAGCTGCTTCTGTTGCACATCCAAGTAGGCTGTGCCAGTGGAAATGAACAAGAAATATTTGTAATGGTTCCTTTTGTTGACTATCTCTCTCCACATCTTTTCCATCTGGTACAAAAAGCAAGTTCATATTTGAAATCCTATATATTTGCGTTTTTATTCACCTTTAATCTTCACCCATTTTCTGATTTGACCTTCAGTTCTCCTGATATCCAATGAACCAGAGAGCACACACACATATACAAACACATTCTTTGCACACTCTGTGAACTATTTCCCTCATCTGCAGAACATTCAGCTTCCAAATGTCAGAGAAATTGCGGGAGGAGCTAGCTTTAGCTGGCACAAATAATGAATTTCTTCTTCTTTCTGCAACTGATCCAAGGACACAGGCCTTTTTTCCTCTTTTTGGGTAACAGTGGTGAAGGATGCATGTAGAAAGAATTGAAAAATATGAACTGCTTCAGTTCTGAAGCTCAGTACCCCTGAAAACCACGTCTAAGACACCACACTCCAACACATCTTACAGTGCTTTGTTGTGCTCACCCACCCTATTTCTCCTCAGGATGATTAAAGCTGTAGAAAGGGCGGGGTACATGGATGACTAACACAGGTGCAGCTATGTCTGATGAAGATCTGCACTGCATTTTTTTGTGAAGAGGACTATATTCATATACCCTCAATCCCACCAAATGCCAGGACTTATTGGCCAGCTACCCTCCAAACTAGTCAAAAAGATTCAAAGGAAAACAACGGACAGATGAAACACAAGTAAAATTTTGACCCACATTAAGAAGTTAGTAATTCAAAGATCATGGTTGTGTAATATTTTGCTTCAAGTATTGTGGGGGTGGATATCTGGATCAAAACAGATCTTATAAGCATTTGGTGTAGATATTTCAATCTCTATAATAAACTCCACACCTTTTTTTCCCCCCCTCAGATCAGCCTCTGGAGTTTAGCGTTTCCTGAGTGCTGGTTTACCAACCAGTGTGTTGTGGTGCTCTTGTTCTATTTGATGTGATTCTCCAAAACTCCTCCACAGAAGTTCCACTTTGAAAGAGCAGATGTGTGAAACAAAGTGAACACATTTGTGTGTGCTTAATAGTTTTCTGTAATCTTCTAAGAACCAGCCTAGAAAGACACAGGGAAGAATTAAAAAATGTTCTATACATCTGCTTGCTTTTTATGTTCATAAAGCTGTCTAAACATCCCATTCAAAGGTTTTATTTTAAGCAATGGGATTTGGAGAAGAAGGGTTAGCAGCCAAAAGGATAGAACAAAGTCCCTTCAAGTGGACTGGCAATAGAAAACGCAATATTGAAAGGCTGTCTCAGCCAGGCATAACTTCACAGATGAGATGCACACACACATCTGCTGCTGGATTTATTGGTGGTTCAGTAAAGCATATTGCACTGGAGATATGGGATGCTATAAACCAGAAATGTGATAGTCTTACAGTAAGCTCAGAAGCTCCAGATGTTAATGACACAAGCAACAAAAGCTCAGCAGAAGCAGAACACTTTCAGGAAGTGTCCTGTATTTTCAGCTGCATCCTTGCAGTGGCGGAGGAGTCTCTACAAGAACTCTCTCCTGTACTCTGCTACAGAATTCTTCATGCTGAGAAGGAATCATCCTTCCCCTTCAACTAAAAGGACAGAGATACCCTCTCCTGTGCCTTTTCAGTTGTCCCTTCTCCTCTGGTGATCTGGGATCCGTGGGGTATCTTGGCAGTGCAGTATAACCCCAAAAAACCAGTATTTCCCAGGATGGAAGAGTATTCACCAGGACTGAAAAGGCAGCTCTGCAGAGGGAACCTGCCCTCCTTACAGCATTGATATGAACAGGATATGTTCTGAGAAAGAACTGGAGGTTTCAGTGTTTTTCCGGTGAAACTGGTATTTCAGTGTTTTTCAGTGTTACATACTGTGCTAAAAAAAGATTAAGAATTAAATAAAGAGAAAACCACGAACAAAGAAATGGAATATTTAGGAGGGGCCTGCCCTAGTCAGCAAGGCATATTGTGTATTTCCCCTTTAAGGAATGAAAATGCCATTTCCATCCTGTGCCTGCCTATTTCTTGTTTGAAAGTGCTTTAGCTTCTTCCCTCTTATCATTCAATTTAATTCACCATCTGTTCACCCAGGACTTAGCATTTTCAGCCGAGATTTCAAAAGGAAGACCACATTAATCAAATGTTAGTACTTTTGAAGCAAGCAGGATCTAGAAGAAACATGTATAAATCACGACACCTAATTACTGACCACATTTTTCTTTAGCTTGGCCTGTAGGAATGCATGTGCTTCACAGGTTGCTACATTATCCAGAGGTTTAAGGACTCAGGATGCAGAGGCAGGAGAATCAGATTTTCTTGGTGACATTAGGAGGACTCAGGTGTAACTCCTGCTTACAGCTAACAAGCTGAAACCAGAATTAGTGCTGTGTCAGCACACTCACAACAAATCAAAGTAAGGTTAATAAATACATCCAGGGAATACAAAAAATAAAAGGTCAGAAAAGACATCATTAAAAGTCAAGCTGTCAAGCAAAAATTGGCTATTTGTGCAAGCGGTGAGACAATAGAGACAATTATTGTCAAAAAAGGGCATTTTAAGATAAAATAGGTCAGAAAAGGTAAAGAACGAAAAATAGTAAACCAGTTAAAAGGGAGAGACGATGGCCTCATGAGCAATTATTTTCCACTCCAATTAACACAAGCATAGTTTCTCTGACCTCTATCTTTTGCTTGTCACCAATCAGTTCAGAATCTTTTCCTATAAACTGTCCAGCTTTGAAATTTTTATAATACAGTTTTTCCTGCAGCAGAGTTCTGTAACCAGTTTTCTAACGTTTTATCTTGTTTTCATTTGAATTTAATATAATTTCTTTTGCCTGCACATTCTCTTTAAATAAGATGCTCCCCCTTTCTTGGGACACTTCCAACTTTTCCTGCTGAAGGTGTTCTCTCTAATATTGGAGCTAGATGGGTATTCACACTGCAGAGTGAAAATCACCTCTCTGAAGGACTTCTCCAAGGACCACAAAACCAGCAAAAAAACGGTTCTGGCCAACCACCATAGTTATGTGGCATATTCAACATCTTTCCTCTGACATTTTAAGAGCCCCATAATATATGAGGTTTGTGGTGTTTAAAAAATGCTGTGTTACACGTAAGTGTCTTTGCTGTGTAGCAAGAGGATGTACAAAGAAAATAGTATCTGCACTCCAACCTGTCTGTATTTACATGGGAATATATCTGAAATTTCTTGAAAAAATGCAGTTTCACATAGCTTTACATAGATCTCAAAGCGTGCCAGACCTGGCTCTGTGAGAAGCTACTTTCACTGTTCACCACATCCTGAGTGCCCCTCATGCCCTGAATCTGATCCTGCTTCTTTTGAATTTTGCTGCTGCCTCCATTAAGCTCTGTATGAGTTTATGTGGCATCCTCAGCTCCCACTGGATCAGATGCAGAGGTCAAGACAGAAAAAGGTTGTTTAGATAGTGGTGCTTCTATGTTTACTCAATACAAATCTTTAAGTATAAACTTTGAAAATGGTGGGTTCTCTCGTTCTTTGTCAAAAAGATTTGGGATCTCACTCTGATTTCATGTGTACCACAGCTCAGTTAATTTCAGTGGACTTGCTCCAGATTTATGTTGGGAGAGGGATTGGTTTTAATGTTTGTCATCGGGACCGATCTTAGGAATTCCATCCCTTGTAAATACAGATCTAGGACGCTAATTCAGTAAGTCAGACTTGCTGATGGGTTGTTACAGTCTCCTGGCACTTAGGTAACAGATGAAGTTTGAGAGTTGATTTCAATAACCCATTTAGTTTCCAGGGCTTAACTAGAGTTCGTGACTCACTCGAAGTGTTGACTGCCCAAATATTTGCCTTTTATAAACTTCCATTATCAGAAACTCATAAGTATTTCTCATACATGCTAAACAACATCTTCAAACTGTGTGTTTTTAGAAAAAAATGGAAATTGTATCATGAACACAGGATCTTCAAAGATGCCTTGTGGAAGCACTACTTGGCCACCACACTTAAATTTTTGCACTGGTTAATGGAAGAAAAAGTGTAAAAGATATAGAATCGTTTCCTTGTCTGAGAACTTTGGACTTCTCAGAAAAAGCTGTGCTGTGTAGAAACCTCAGTCACACAGAGGTCTCCTCTGGGCTGAGGCTGCTGGCAACATGAGACAAGGTAATGGGACATATTCATCTTTATGGGAGTTGTTGGTCATGAAGAGAGATGTGCAGTAATTTTGTGTTTTCAGAGGTCAAGTGTAGGCCATGTGCAACGGCAAAACAAATGGACTTCATTCTGATGTGGTCAGAAACAGCCTCAGAACAGCAAGGAAGCTGTGAATCCCACAGACCAGTTATGCATTTCGCATTCATCAAGGGGTTAATTTATTAAAAAAAGGCTACTGTCACTAGTTGCTATGTAACAGTGTAGTCCCCTCAGGCTTGTGATCACCAAATGAATTTTTCTGATATAATATTGGTAACTCTTTATCTTGGTGCTGGAGCCAGAAAAAAGGAGGACTTTCTCTGAAACTTCTCACAACGGAATTAGTTTTATTTGTCTGGTTTACTCATATAATTTTATTTAACTGTAACATAATTTGCAGTGTTAATAAAAAGCTCATTTTTGTAACTTCTCTCTGCATGAAAATACAGCGTTCCACTATTACGTCTTAGAATAAACATATGCAGTTTTAAATTATAAGTGCTGGGAAAGCTGAATCCTTGAATTTTTTGCTGTCTCTCCATGTTATATTTATATGTAAAATTGGGTCAATATACTCCCCAGTTAGCCTTCTAGCCAAAAGAAGTAAAGAAAAGGAAGCAGTAGGGAAGTAAATTGAGGTAAGGTAAAGAAGAAGGTTACATGGAAAACTGAGTGGCAAAGAGAGAAAGCACAGCTGTTGTTTAATGGATTTGAATTTTCTTTACTGTAGACATTGCACCAGAGCATAGGATTGAAGGCTTCATTTTAGAGCCCTTTTCCTTAAAAAGTCATGGATGCATTTCCACTAAGGTCAAAGCACTGTTAAGGATGGTGCATTGGTCCATCCCATTGACCTCTTGAGGGATGCAAGTCCTGCAGCAGAAACCGGAATTCTGTATCATACCATATTTTCTTACTGTATGGAATTTGAAACATTTCATTGGTATTTACCATGTCCTTCATATCTTCTCATTCTTGTAATAGCTGTAATTGTCCATTATTTGAGTGAGAGGGAATAATGTCTAAATTTTGGGCCCAGCCATAAATTTTCACATTTTCTCTCTGCTTATACTGAGGAGACCTTCCTGCCCACTTTCTGTTGTATTATGCAGTGTAATGCATAATGATGTATAGCATCACTGGATGAATTCTTCCTGGGAAAAAAACCCCAAACAACTGACATGAAATACTAAATACAGTTTCATTGCAAGTTGACACTTCATGGATGCCTTTAAGTTTTTTGTATTATTGGCACAAACTGGTGCTTCATGGGGGGAAAAAAAAGAGCCTGTCAGTTTTATTTGCATGCAAGTTACTGCCTCTCTTGCAAAAGCAATCTCATTCTCTGAGAAAAGCTGCTGTCAAGTCAAACAAAACGTTTTTCTGTGAAGAGGCACTGTTTGTGGAACGGGAGGTTACCCTATTACGGTCAGTGACAGCGAGGAGCACTTGTGGCAGCAGTGTGAGGCTGTGGCACTGTCAGAGGTCTCCCTTCTAATGGAAGGCTGCTCTGCCCCGGGAGGGTGTGATGGCTCCTTGGCCATGCTCCTGTGAGGTTGGTGTCCAATTACAGGACGAATCAAGGTGACATACGTGCTATGTGTCAGGGCTGCAAATAGGATTGTGCTGAAATTAGAGGTTCAATAAAAGGATTGTCTGCAGCTACGTTATCTCGTGATGTGCATCAGTCTGAGGTGTGATTGTAATGGAGTAATCAATCTTTAAAATCATTGCATTCAACAAAGGAGAAAAATTACTCTAACTAGCAAGAGGGTGTATTCAAATATCTTTTGTCAATTTGTCACTTGAAAACACCTGAATTCATTTATCCCACAAGTATCTACATGAAGGAATGAAAAATAACCCCAAGCTATTGAATAGTAACAGCAGTAAAAAAGCTTTTAAATGAAAGGTTGCATTAGATGAATCTTGCTGTAACTAGCAACTAGGTCACACTGAAAGAAATTTTCTACTAACAAAAGGTTTTTCCTGATTTGAGGTTAAACCGGCAGGAAAGCTCAGTAGGTCAGTAGAATGCCCTGAGAGGAAATGCTGACCGTCCAAAATCTTAATAATCAACCTGACTTCCTAGAACTATTTCCTTGAATAAGTATCAAGGGATACTGCTTGAGAAAATCTAAAGACTAGAGGTGACCAGAAGGACGACTTCTAAGTATATTTTTAACTAATTGAAAACACTAATCTATTGTTAGGGTTTAGTGGCAGAGGCACTTCATTCCTCCAAGCCCTAGATAAACAAGCTGGAAAACTTTCAAATAAAAATCAAGGAGCATTATTCAAAAGCTGATTGTAAACTGTAATTTTTGTTCTGTGAGAATTCCAACATTCGAACATTTAGTTTCATCTTAATGGAATGAAGTCCAAGCTTTAATTTCCTATTAAGACCTTATTTTTATGCAAATACTTAAAGAAGCCCCAAACCAAACAAACGTAAAACCCCAAAACCACTGAACATTCTGTTCTGACAGAAACCAAACATTTCTTTCTGCTTTAGACTTTTCACAGCAACTTAGTGGTTTCTGAGGAGAAATATGAATAGTTGTAAACACTGACTTTTGAAGCAATATATTGTCTAATAAACACTATGTTTGCATAATGTATAAAAAACACTTGGACAGCTGCTCCTCTGACACTTTCATGCAAAGTAGGAAAGACTGGGTCATGAGAAGAAAGCAAGGAACTGGCAGATGTTCAACAGACCACCTTTTCTTCATGAAATTCCTTATCATCATTTCTTATCATGACAGATTACATAAAGCAGTCAGTTATTCTACCTTACAAACTCTGCCATTAGCATCAAGAACTTACTAAAGATGTTTATCTGCATAATCTTTCTATATTATTTGTTCATCTTTCCCTAATCATGACCTCTTAATCTTTCTGTTTCTCTACCTGCTTGTGTTGCTTACAATTTGGGGGTTTCTGGTAAAGGAAAAGAAGTACTTAAAACAAAAAAATTAAAACATATTGTGAAACACACGAGTTGAAGTTGTCAGGAGATTAGAGTATTATATGATTCATTATCTGTAGCCTTTTAATATTGTTGATCAACATGTGCCCGAGATAACTGCTGAGCAGCATGAGAAGTAATACATTAGTAAGAAGTGTGGTGACCTTCTTCTGCAGAGCTCTGTAATGTGATGTAGCCTGTCAGATCAACCTCAAGACACATGTATTTCTTCCTAAAAAGAAGTCTCCTCCTTACTTTAATCTTCTAATGGGAAGAGTTCTCTTTTTTATTCCCATTTTCCAATGGTACTGTAATTTGAACCTTTGATACTTTTTCCTTTATTTTCTTACCTAACTGGTGGCATACATTTCCTAATGCTAAGAATGGCACTACTTGCATCCAAAATTAGAGTCAGGCTTGCTACCATTGCAAAAATATGAAAACAAAAGCATTGGCTGAGTCAGGGAGTTTCCTGATGGTTATGAGGGCGGACCACAGGAGCTCTTCTCAGAGCTTGATCCTGGCTGGGTAACAGCCACATGTCTATAGCATCTGGTGTCTGCACATTGCCTGTGCAAAATAATTGGAAATCTCAGTCACATTCACACTGGACTTCAGCTTCTGGCTTTTCATGTCTCTAAATGGCAATCCTTAAAACTGTCAGTATTGTGCCATTGACAGCTTGAGTCCACAAACTCATAGGAATGCAGGGAATGCTCCTTGTTGCTCCCAAGGATCTCCTTGTGCCGGAAATCACTTGTATCTCATTGATACCGTGGCTGGTTCTGTGTCAGTTCCAGCCCTAGACCCAGCATATTTTATGTTATACCGCACAAAAATACAGGGCCATAGTCATAACTGGGTCAAAACAAAGACCATCCAGTAACCCATCTCAGACAGTAACTTAGGAAATTATATAATATTATTGAAAGTATGAAGTAAGGAGTATCTGGCAATCTGTGATTAAGGAACTTACTGAACTAGAGGCTGAATTGTGTCTGTTGTGTTCAATAGCTACCCCTGAATTTGTCAGCTGTCCGTTTTTCTAATCCCACTCCCACTCCTGACTACTTGATATTCGAGGATGATTAATTCCCTGGCTTAGCTGTGTGTTATGTCCCTTTTACTTGTTTTAAGCTTGCTGCCTGATAACTTCATTATGTGCCCCCTGTGCTTGAGCTAAGATGAAAAGCAATCAACGGTCTACTGTTCAGCTTTCCCTTGCCTTCTCTTTCACTCTTCCAGACTACAGAGCCCAAATGTACTTGGATTAACCTGATATAGAAACTTAAAACTGTTGTACACTTCTGATCATCACTGTTACGGAGTCCTCCATCTTCTGTTCTTCCACTACACGCTTTAGACCTCTATGTACAAAATGAAGGAGTGACAGAGCCCATACAGAGATATAATGGTATTTTTCAATTTATCCTCTACTCATCACTTGGTGTTTATAATTATATTTTATAATTATATTTTATAATTATATTTGGTTTTTCCCAGGACACTGGCACTGAATTTTATGTAACATTTTATTACTCAGTCACCCATCTCTAGATGAGACTCTCCTAAAGTTTACTATTCTCGGCAAAGTTCCATGCCTTTGTATTTAGCCTCTTTTTCAAATCCTTTTTGGAATTTACTTGACAATATAGTCATCTTTGATCAATGCTGGGGACCCTGCTAATAATTTGCTTTTCTTACGAATCTTTTCCACTTATAACCAAGGTAACAATGAAATAAAATGCAGGAAAACAATGAATCAAATCCTTTTTATGTTGTTTGAATTATTTCTGCTTGAGCCACTCCTTTTTTACTTGGAAAAAGGAATCTAGCTCTCTACTGTTGTTGGTTTAGTGTTTTTAGAGCATACTAAATCCAGACATATGGAGACAAAAATAGCTTTGAATATTTCCTTTCAGCTTATTATCTAGAATAAAAATAAGGAACAAAGGAGCAGGTAAAAGGAGATGCCTGCAGCATGTTTACAATGAACGACATTGCAGCAATGCCACACTGCAGCATATCATACTTACTTACGCATTTGCAGCTATTCTCCATGTTAGATAGAGGAGAATCAGCTCAGTAGAGGGAATTTGTTCTTCACTTCCTGAGTCAGATGCAAATGAGTGCAAGTCAGTCCAAAGAGCTTTTTTACAAAAATCCTTTTGATTTTCTCTCATTTTGAATGGAAGAACACGATTATGACCACAGTGTACTTACAACAACACCGGTATTTACTGTACTATCTGATTGTTAATGTATTTTTAAAAGGTTTTTAGTAGAAACCTCAGGCATAATAGAGAAAGTTTGACATGGTAAGATCCCTCACAGCACTTCAAAGGCAGAAACAGCAATCTTTCAAAATAATTTCCTAATCAAATCGAAGAAGGTAGCCTAGAATAGACTGCTTGGCAATAATTAATTGAGCTTTAGTCTACTCAAGTAAAGGCAAGAAAACAGAACTGAATTAGATTTCTCAAAAAAATGTACATCTTTCTGAATCCAGTGAGTCTATTAATGAAAACAATAAAGGAAGAGACTTCTATAATGAAAATCACTTTGAATTTTCAAAATCCAGTGAAAGGTAATGCAACTCAACAGCATTTTACAAGAGAATGGAGAAATGAAAAGCAATGTCAGTTTGAGAAAATCAAGTGTTATATTTTTAGAAAGGAAGTGTTCTGAAAAAGGTGAGCAGAGATGACGCATATTGGTTTTGCCTGTGGACTTAAAACTTTCATCGGATGGATCCGACCAACAGGAAGTGTTTTGCTACTGCTCTTTCGAAGTTTATCACTATTTTGTCGAGATTGAGGTAGTAAAGGTGATGTCCTTCAGTGTGCCCCAATCTTTAAAGGTGATGAGAACTTGTAACTGTCTGTGAGTCAGCAGTGGGTTACAGAGGCTGTTTGCCACATTAATCTTTATGCCCAGTGAATGCAACAAAACCACTCATAACACTGCATCTATCAGAATGTTTTTCCTGTGTCTACAGCATTTTCTGAAAAGGTAGGGGGATGAGCTGACCAACTGGTTTAGAGAGGACTAGAGAGTTTTTCTTGTTCTAAAAGTGCAGGTAAATAAGGTCAGGCAATAAGGTCAGCTATGCCTTACAGTCATGTGTGTTGAACACCACACATTTCTGTGCTGTCAAATTCCAAAAGAGGATTAAGTTTGCAAGATCCCTTTTTTAACACCCACTTCGAATTCCACTATTTCTTTTACAGTGTAGGATGTATCCCAGTGCCATGCTTAATTAGGAACACCTGAGACAGGATTTAAAAATTGAGGTAAAGAAACTTCATGTGGCCTAATGTTCACATTCCACCCAGCTGAAGAACGGCTCTTTAAGAGCAAAATTTTAAAAGGTATCTGCATTATTTGGGACCTGCACTCCTTTTATAAATAGATAAACAGAGGTGAGAAGAAGGCTGAGTCTTATAAAAGCCAAATTTGTAGACCTTCTGCCTCCTTGAAGTAGACATCTGTAATACCTAATTTGGGTACTTATGAAAATTCCACTTATGATCTTTCAGAGAATGTATTTTTCTCTTCAGCTCAGGTCATCTCCATGTGGAATGAGACTGGAGAAGCTGGCCATTAGGATTGTCACAAAAATTCAAAGGTTTGCTAGCTGTGACAGAGGCTGTAGCTGAGTATGCTCCACATCAAGCAGGAGTTACTGAGTAGGAAAGCATTTGTAACCGAGTGCATGTGGTTATCAACTCATTTGGTGCAGCTTTAAAACCAGAGACTACTTTGTCAATCTGTTTGAGAGTGTCCTGCAAGCTCTTTATTCCTTAAAGAGCTCCTTCAAACAGCTGTAATATTATTTAATGCTGTAAACATATTAGTGTTATGAATATTTAGAATATTAATGTTGGTGAAATAATGAATGCTGCAGGTCTTTGTTAATTTCACTTGATAGCTCTGTGTTGCTATTGTACCTACATGTTTTAGGAAAGTGTTTCTTCCCCGTGGCCAGTGCTGCTCTTATGGGGTCTAGAAAGTCCTGAAAGTGTCACAAATGCAGCGGAAACAGAATATCTTGTCACTCCCAGCACCATCAGCTTTACAAAACAGACCTTCATTTCACCTTTAAACTGCTTTTTATAGCAAATTCTAAGAAGAGTCTTTGAAACTGTACACATCAAATAAGATATGGAAATAATATTTTGGGTGAAATTTAGAGCAATAGGGAACTTTTAATAGTAATTGAGCTGGTCACTTTGATAGTGGAATAAAGTTCATGTTTGCCAGGGGCTGGACACCGGGTCCATAGAGAAAAGGGAAAACTTGCTTTGTATTGGAAATGTACATGGGAAAAAAACTGATTTCAAAGTACAAGATTTGGTTTAACCCAGTATATATATTTGTACCACTTGATTTTAATATATTTAACAAACTTTTTACTAACTATACATTTATTTTTAAAGGGAGGCACGAAAAACAGTTTATATATGGATTTTATTATTTTCTCAATGGTAAATATTTGAAATTGTATTTCAAGTGACTAACAAATTCTGAAAAGCATGAGAAACGGGCACATATTTAGCAGCTCTGCCATTTGATATGACTAAAAATATCTAACAATTTGGAGTACAATTATCAGAAGTTGTTTAGAAAGTTAATCTCTTGTAAAAATTGAGTAGGGGCAAAACTTTACACGTTGCTGCTGAAAAGCTGTCTTTCTCAACCTTAGCTTCTAGAGGAAACAAGACAAGACCGAAAGCAAAAAGGAATAAAGCTAGTCTGAAACACTGTTTTGAAGGGTACCAGTTCCAAACTCTGACACTAAACAAAGCAAATGAGTGAGCTGCATAGACAGTCAGAAGCTTGTTTACTTTGCACTGAAATGAAGATGGAAAGGATAGTGAGTACACTGGAGGGTGGGTTTGGAAATCAAAATGATTTTGACAAATAAACTAATTGGGATGGCATTCAGAATGAGCAAAGGCAAGGTAAGTAATCACTAATAAAAAATGAGGAAAGGTTTTGAGGCAGCAGTCTTTCAGAAAGGAAACTGAAGATCACTGGACTACAAGATAAACTTCAGTTAAAAAACCAAAAATTAGTTGCTGTTGTGAGAGAAACAGTATTCCAAGCTGTGTGCAGGTGGGAATATAGATGGCTGACAAATACAGGCAGTTGTCCCCACACACACAGATGTTACAGACACAGATGTGAATGCGCAGAACAAAGTTGTTGGCCACACACCCTGGAGCCCTGGCAACCTGGAGAAGGATCTGTGCACAACTACAGTCTCCTCTAAGCTAAGCAATCTGTAAAGTGCTCACCTTTAATTTCCTCAGCCACTTTGCAGTTTTCCAGTTCTTCATTTGCATGTGGTATTGCCTTCACTTGCCTCAGCTGCTCCTTTATCTGGACTCAATTGGTGCTTTTTGTTTCCTGTTTTGTTTCACTTTCCACAACCTTCCCTACCTCTTTCAATTCTGCTTAGATGGCCAATACTCTTCTTACTAATGGGAAGGGGCTCAGCCACTGGTTATTCCTTTTTGCTGTTGCCCATGGCAACAGTTTGGGATATAATAGAGCATTAATCTCTCTGCTCAACGCAGCTCTGGTAAGGCTCAGCTGGAGTCTGTCCCAGGCTTGAGTACTGCCCTCAGGAAAGATGTAAGGAATTTGAGAGAGTCTGCAGAATTTAATATGATCAAATATGACCAGTAAGGAAAGACCAGAGGGTCTTGTGTTCTATGACCCAAAGAAGACTGATATGGCACATGATAATAATCTGAAACTCAATAAAAGGTTGCCATAAACCCAAACATTTTGCTACCTGCACAAACTGGGGATGATAAAAGTTAATGGGCTTAAATCCAAACAAGAGATATTTTAGCTATATATTGAGGAAGATGTTCTAATGGGAATAGAAGTACTGGGAAAGAGACTGCCAAAAGAGACAGGAGAAATCTCGGACAGGTATTTGTTGCAAGAATTACTAAGGATGAGATGATCTCTCAAGAGTCCTCCCAATTGTGCTTACTATGATTCTGTAAATACTGTTTCTGTTTCTCTCCTTACTCTATCTTCTTTTAGAATAGTAACATATATTCTAATACCTTAAAGCTTTGTAAGATTATTTTTAACAGCACATTTATGAAGATCCAAATTAAAGTTTCTTTCTTATGGTCACTGTGACACATTTTCACAAGGGAGACACCCACCCCCAATGAGCCTTTCTTGTTGAAAAGGAGGATGGGTAATGTTTTATACATATCTGACCATGAAAAAACAAAAATATGTTTGTGGTCTGCAGTTAAACCTTGTTTTTAAGCAGAGAGAATGATGTTGGCCTGAAGCCATCTGAATCAAACAGAGGCAGGAACGACACCTGGTGTTCAAAATTTCTTACAGAATTTCTTGGCTGGGACAGGGAGCAACAGCCTGAGTAAGGAAGATGTGTACTGAGATAATTGAGAAGGGGACAGGAGCAGGACAAAGAGCAAGTGACAGTTTAGGTACACAGCTGGCACAGACACAGTGGAAAAAGCAGAGAAGAAGGTGTTAAACCTGAGGGATGGAGAGCAGAAAAATATGTGTGTCCAAGTCCATATCTCTGCCTGGTGCTGTACAGTTCCACCTCAGACACCCAGGAACTTTGACAGATGCCAATGAGTTGTCATGGACCTCTCAGCAGAACACTAGCCTGGATCTCAGAACAACAGCCACCTTGGTGTGGTGCTGCTGCAAAGGCCTGCATTGATGCAGCTAGACCTGGAACTGGTTCATACAGAGCTTGTGTGCCAGGCCGGACAGCGTGTACTCTGAATTTCACTATTCCTTTACAGACAAAAAATGTCCATGAAATTCAAAGGCGAAGTATCTTGTTCATTCCATGATCGTATCTTTCCTCACCTTCTGCAGAAAGCAAAGCATCCTAAAACAGAATCAGTTTCTCAGTTTGGTCCAGGGGCAGCAGTTTGTGCAGTGGACAAATAGCTCAGACTGAGCTCTGAGTATTACAAGCAGGATACCACTTACCTTGCAACTGCTTCATGAGTTTATTGGTATTTGTGAGGTGTCTGGATACTGTTGCAAGGCAGCCTCATAGAAGAGCCCATAATGATTCCTCTGAAGGAAGGAAGGGCTTTACAATTTGCAGAAAGACCACCCTAAGGTCTATTACCTAAATTCTGACAGTGAGTAGAAAAAAACAGAAAAATCTCTGCCACTTGGATGCACTGCACGCTGGACCTCAGAACCTGCTCTGCCTGACACACCTGATTGTAAATAGAGCAGGACTTAGTGAGGACTGTGCAGTTTCAAGGTGTTACTTTAGATTACACAAAGAGCATGGAAGCTGTTGCTGTTCCTTCAATTTTGGGTGGCTTTACAGGATCACCTAATAATTAAAACAAACAACAAAAAACCAACCAACACCTGGATTAACTTAATCTGGCTATAAACTTCTTTTATTCCCTTCGTTTCTCAATCTGTAATAAAATTCCTCACAAATGGCTGACAATAAGCTGGGCAGATATGACCAGATGTATTCCAGGTAGCTAATCTACTCTTGCACTTGAAATCTACTTGTAAGGAAACAATAAATATTTAAAATTTAGTTTAAAAAAAAAGGCACAGGATTAGGTTTCTCTGAATGGTGCTTATATAAAATAACTGAATGGATTTTCCCTTACCAACACTGTGGTTTCCTATATGAGTTCTACTCCTTCTAATCCAGTTGAAGTGAAAACATGTCACAACCTACTGCTTCCATTCATTTTATTGAAGTAAATGTAGCAATCCAATATAATCTCATATCCTCTGAAGCTAATGAGGAAAGGTAATATAAATGGTGTATTACAAAGACCACTGTGCGACACTGAGCTGAACTGAATGTCTCATCTTTTCTTTTTCAACAATACATCATTTCAAAAGGTGTCTGAAAATTTCCATGCTGAGGAAGTGTCAATACAGTTCAATGGGAAATCCACTTATCCATATGCCTCTAGCATTTGTAAAAATATTAGCATAATGAATTTTCTTTTGTGCTTTGCTCAGAGAATCAGCTGTACATGAGGTACCTGAATTATTTACATATTTTGGCTGCTTTGTGTTTCAATGTAACAAAATTTTTGCAGTCTTTTAAGTAGGTCATGAAATATAAATTGTGAATGCTGATTTTTGTGGCAGGGGTTACATACCACAGTGAAGTCAGACTTACATGGGAAACACAGAGAGCTGTCACTGAAAGCATTTGCTGCCTACCTTTGAATTACTTCACGCGGTAAAGGAATTCAAACCTTTGAAAAATTAAAAGAGAAATTCTGGCTTCCTTAGTGACTGGTTCCGTATTTACCACTCTGTAAATACGGTCTCTGTTTGATTTTTCTCTGTACTCCAGAGGGTGATATGTTCCATGAACCTAGAACTTCATCCTTTTCTCTTCAGCTCCTAACAATACAGCTTTTGCTCCATGATGAGTCAAGACCACTCTGAATAAACTAAAAACTGGCCATAGCGACCACTGCCATGTCTTCATCCTCCTTCAGAAACAAGTGCTTATGCCCTTATTTGCGCCCTGTCTTGTTTGCATTTCAGAGATACTATTTTATTCAAGTTCTTGGATACAGACTAGGTTCTATTTTGATTACAGGCACTTTTAATATTTTATTGGTCTGTGATTCCACTATTACAACACAAGGACTGTAACTGACTGCGTACAAAGTCTAATAGATCATCTTTACAGGCACTATAAGAGTTGACATAAAGGCCTTTTTCAGTGTTCTCTTGGCACAGGCTGAACTGAGAATACTCTTGGGAAGATGGAATCAGGAGCGGTGTCCCCCCTGGTTTTCCCAGGGGTCCTACTAGGTCTTTTAAAGAAATGCACCAAGGTAGCATAAAACTACACCTGAACACACCTACCTGGCTACTTCTTGCATATATATTCTCTTTGAAACTAATTGTGGGTGTATGTATTTATATTTGTGTGAGCCTGAAGAAGAGAAGCAGAAGGAAGTTGTGAGAAGAGAGAAAGCAGAAACTTTAGGGTGTCCTTCTGCATTTTACTATAATTAGGACCTTATTCTTTCTGTTTTTAAACTATGGTGCCTGTATTTTTAAATAAAAATTCTGTTTTGTTTTAATCAATAATGTAGCTTCAGATAGATAAAAAAAATCTGAGCTCACAATGTCTGTCCAGGCTTGGTTTTGTTTGGAATCTAGGCTTTCCATTCTTGGCCCTGTCAAGAGGCATAGGTGTAGGGATAAAATATGTATACTTGCTTTGCATGTGTATGTAGAAAGTAGCTTGCTTGCAACTCCACAGTCTTCTACTTTTTCCCCCGTTTTTATTATTTATTTTATCTCATTGGAACATTCCTGTATTATTTTATGTAATATTTCACTTCAGAAGTCATCCACAATTCCTGCTTTTCACAGCACCATAGAAAGAGAGAGTTACCTGCCCTTTAGCCAGGTAACTTTCGTGCTTATCTGTTTCGAGATTCCCTTGAGGCATCAATATAATTATTTAAGAATTCACTAAATAAAACATCACGGTCTTCTGGGTACATAACGGCTTCCCTTAACTCACTACTAATGAGGTCAAGGAAATCCTGGCAAGACTGCAGTGAAATTTATGGCTCATGCTTTGAATGCCATCTAGTGGTGTGTTTCTTGTGCTGACGGGGGAAGTGAGAAACTTCTCATCCCACTGTCCCTGTAATCCGTAACAACGAGGCAGGAACACCTGTGATAGCCCCGTGAGATGGACCGCTGGTATGAGTGGAACGAGATTACTTGGCCCTGGGACTGCTGTTAATCGGCCTGACTGTTCTTTGTTTGGCCCTTACAAGTATTCAGGAACCTCTGAAGGTATACTAATGGCTACTAAATTTGCCACAATGGCTTGTGGAAACAATTACACAGACAATTTCCTCTTCTCCCTGCACATACGATATGCATCTTTCTTATTAATCTGCAGAATGTAATAATTCAGAGAAATTGGACCAAATCAGCAACCGCTTCATGGTTTTATTTACAGTGGACAAGCCTGTATATCTGATTTGCACAGATAAAAAAGGCAGGTCGCTCTCCCCTTAATCTTTGGCACTGGCTATCAAGCTTGAGTATCAAGACAAACCAGAGAATGGTATCTTTGGGACTGCTAGTTTTTGCTGCCTAGATCCCTCTCTCCTATAAATGAGTGAAACTCAATCTGCAGAAAGTGTGTGCAGCCCTATTCCCCCTTCAGCTCCTCTGTTTTGTGTTGGCTAAGAGGGACTGGCCCCCATAAAGAGCACCTCCATGCCTTCAACAAAGGCTGCTGAATTTGTGAGGCACTGTAGTGGGTTGATCCTAAATCGACAGGCAGCTTTTTAGACCAATCATGCTTCTCTCAATTTTACATATTTAAACCCCTGGAAGGCGGGATTTTTTGGGGTTTTTTTCCCGTTCCGGCTTAGCACAGGGATGGGAGAGGGAGAGGGGTGGGCCCCTGTTGCCCGGCCCGCGGGGCTGGGGACGGGCACCCCTGCCCCCTGCCTCTCTGCCTCCTGCCCTTTTCCCAACGCTGCAGCACGGACTCTGGATTGTCGGGAGCGGAACTATTCCCTGAGCCGCGAGTGGCTGTGGCTGGCCACAGGGCTGAGGTCATCCGACGCGGTATCCTGAGGAAGAGGGAGCCGGCGGAGCCTCCAGTGCAGCCAGCACCTTTCGCGACGAACAGAGGAAGACACCCCTTTTCCACATAGTGCACCCGGCAGCGCAGAGGGAGCAAGGGGAGGCTCTCTCTCCATGGAGCCCGATAACACCCTACAACATGGCGGCTTTCAGAGCCAGAGGGAAAGAGAAAACGAGATCACGTGGGACGAAGCTATAAGGGCGGTGCTGCGTGGTCCTGTGCAGAGCTTGAAAATCTCCTTTCCTCGCCGTGGTATGAACTGTAATATTGCAAACTGTTTGTCTCTTTAATCCATGTTAAAGTACGTGGGGGGATGGACATTTTTTTCAAGTGGCTTGTAAAAAGGTTGAAGACTGCTGATGCCAAGCTACATATATAAAGCAGGGAGAGGCTTTTAAAACCTGGGGGCAAAGAAAAAGCCTTATGTTCAAGCCAAAAAGGAAAATGATTCATCCTTAAATTAATAATAACCCCATGTGAGGGCCTGTGTTTTACAGTTGAAGGAGCTGTGAGAGGGCTCATGGAAAAGAGATGTGTTACACCTTAGCAGAGATTGTTTAATTCTAAGCAAACCTGCAAATGGTGGCAGTTTGTAAAACCACGTAAAGCAGGAGGGAAAATCCTTTTTTTCCCTTTCCTAGAACTGTGATACTGATTAGGAGAGGGGAAAAGTGGGGAAGAGAGAGTTCTGAAAGTTTGTTCTGTTGTTGCCTTCTTTACTTCATCTAAGTCTGTTAATAAACCTCTTTATATTCTGTCAAGTTTTGTGCCTGCTTTGCTTTTCTCCTAATGCTTATCTCACAGAAAAGACATCAGGGGGGTAATGTATAATTTAGCTTAAAACCGCTACAGGCACAGATCCGTGCCATGCACAGCTTCCTAACCAGCAGGCAGAGCGGCGATTTCTAACAGCAAGCAGAACAGAGAACTCTGGACCCAAAACTCGGGCCTCTTCCGGGGCTCTGCTCTGACCCTGAACCTTATCTCAGGTCTAGCTCTTGTTCCTGCTTTTCTTTCTTGGCCCTGTTATCCCATTTACTGAGATCTTGGCCCAGGTACCAAAACCCACTACTTTGGATTTTTAGCTGGTGTGCTTTTGTCGTTTTCTGGCCTCAGTCTGCCCTGAACAGCAAGTTTCTTTTCTGTATCTGTTGGCTTGTTCACTCATGTAGTGATGTTTTTCTCCTGCAGAGAAAAGTGCAGAGGGTGACAAATGTGTAGTGATGTCATCACACAGCTTCTGTGACATAAGTCATCATTCTTTCCCTAGTCCTTCTCTGAGGCTTTGTCCTTTAACACTGAGCTATCCTCTCCTTCTACCTTCTAGATATAACCAAGCACAGGGATTACCTTTTCCACTAGCCATTTACTATATTCTTCTCCCAAGCAATTTAAAAAATCCTAAAAGATTTCTGCTCTATAGGCAACGCTGTTGCGGCAATGTGCAATCAATGACATTTTTTAAATTGAAACGGGTGCTGGTTTGTGTCATTCGGAGCAATTAGCAGATTTCCGCCTTAGGATCCAGGAGGGTTTTGGCAAGGAGTGGTGATGGGGACTGGGGGAAACCAGGCAGGCATACCCTGCCAATCCCCCAGTTGCATCAAGTTCAGGCAACAAACCGCAGGAGGGTTCGGGTAGGCAGCGGAGCCACACCGTCCGGCGAGGAGGCGCTGCAAGGGCCTGCTAAGGAGAGCTCCGGTTGCCATCGGGACACTGGGCAAAGGGCAGATGGAGGCAAAGGAAAGCAGAGACAGAGAGCCCAGCACATGCCCTGCACAGCCCCACAGTACATGAGCCACCTGTGCTGGACACAGAGCCGTACATCAGGAGTGGGGTGCCCCTCCCTTCTGTATCTCCTTCTCTTTTGGGGCTGTAATGGTTAATGACACACACGCATATACATATATACATACATACACATATATATATATACACACACACTCCTATATATGCACACCTGTATATACACCTATATTCATTTATACCCACATACGTACAGATACATACATATATATATACACACACATATAGCACCCCTAGAAGTTTGTTACTCATAGCATATAGATTATTTATGGATCATTTATGAGTATGGCAGTGGAATGTCAGGTTTGTCTACACTCTCTACAAATCTGTCTAGTTCAAAACAGCATTCTTATGTAGCTAAAGCTGACTTCCTCACCCCCACTCAACTTTAGAAATATCCTGCATAGCAGAAACAGAGTTGAAAAAATATAGCCATTTGTTCAATAAATGCATGTTTTCCGAATGTTCTGAAGTCTGCAGGAACTTTTTTCACCTCAATGTACAAGAATCTGGGTATTTGCTTAGATGACAGAGACAAGAGTGTTTGTACTGTCACTGTAAATTTCCTTCATAAGGAAGCTCCGGTACTGTTCCATTTCCTTTTCTGAACTGAGCCTTCTCAGTGCTCAATGCAATTTATATCTATAGCAAGGTAAAGGATTTTTCTGGAAAACTTGTAGGGCCAGGATAACAAACCAAGAGACTAGCACAACCCCATATATTTCAACAGAAGAAGTAACTCTCTTTACAATTCTGAATGAATCGCTAATCACCAAGAAACAAATCTCTGCTTCAGTTCATTAGTCAACATTTTGTTCTAACCGTTACAGCACTTTACAATACTTAATCTTCATACACAAACGTGTTTCTTTATGCTCCCTTATCTGGCAAACCAAGTTGCAATCTCCCTCCTACTCAAATGTGCTTTTATTTCAGATTCAGCACAAAATCCAGAAGAGAATGCAAACATTAAGACCACAAAACCAATATTTAAAAATAACTGAGTTGGTTTCTATCATTAATAAATACCCTAACCTTAGTGGTCTCAATTTGTGTTTGGTCTTTTTCTTCGCTTGCTTGTTTGTTTGGTGGTGGCGTTTTCTCTTTCCTCTGGAGTGGCTTAGCACCAAACAGGAGATTTCCTGTTTAGGGCACCTCTGTAATAACCCAACCCTGAGTGTTTCACTTACTGTGAACTGGACACCAAATTTAGAAACAATGTCAACCTACAGAAAATTCCACCTGGAAACACCATCACTGTTACATCTCTTTGAGCTCAGCGAAGGAAACTTAAGTAGAGATTACAGATTTCAAGGCAAATTGGCATAAAAATTTAGAGTTTGAAGAGACAGAAAAAATAGATTTGCACTGATAGAGAAAGAAAAAATTTAAACCCCTCAGGTTTTCAATATTGAAATTCAACACAATATTTGTTCATCATGTTTTTGGGGTTTTATGCTTATTTAGACAAGACAGAATTGAATTTATAGCTCAATTGTTTGAGTGAAATCTAAATCTTAGGTAATTTTTTTTTCAGGTCCAAACATTTAAAATGAAGTAGCATGGTTAGCAGAGTTAAACATAAGAATTTCAGTTTTCAAGTTTTATCTTGTATGTAATCAAACTTGCTATCTTAGCTCCTGATTCCTTTTTTCAAAGTCACAGTTTTAACACTGCATAGCACAATTCACTGGTGGTATTTAAGCAAAGGCTGTTTTGAGTATGCTCATTCTTCCAAACACTTTCCCACAATTAGTGTATCTTAATAACCTTAGTTAAGACTTATGGCATCCTTAGACTTCAACATTATCTATAAAAATGCTTCAGTCTGCATGAGACTGGCAGTGCTTTCATTCTAAACTGCATTTTGCATCTCGGGCAGGGAAGAATTGATACGAACAGCAAGGCAATCCAGATAAACTTTATTGTTTTTAAAAGTCCACCTCTTAATTAAAGGAGCAACACAAAGACTTTATTTAAAAACATATAGATAGCATTGTTTGCTTTTAGGACTGTGGTAGAAAACTTTAGAGGTGTTCTTTTTAGTATTAACCCATTTGTGTTACAAACCATCTTTTAATATGGAATCTGTTCTGCTGGACAATTACATGGTTTCCTTTCAGGATGTTTATATATTCTGAAGGAAGGGTCTCTTTGTCAAGAAGAGAGACCTCTGGCCACAGAACACTCTTGTTCTGGTGTTTGTGGGATAGTTACCACTCAGGAGTGCTGAGTAAAAGCAAGCCCATACACCGGTGGCTAAAGTGTTAAATATAGAGACAAATTTCTTTATCGAGTAGATAAACTCCAAAGAGATATGGAGACAAAGAGATATGGAGAAGTATTTTCTCTTTCGTTCCCCGATGTGGGACACACTTAAAACAGATTTACTAAATGTTTGTCTACCGAAGTGAAAACATCGTTTAAAAAAACCGTGATGAATTGTGTCATCAGCAAAATTTCCCAAGTAAGATGAAGTTAACCACTGAGAGACTCTCTTGCAGTTTAGGATTCCCAACAGCTCTTTCACAAGCACCAAGAATCTGCTTTCTCCCTCTCATTACAAAAAGTAATCCAGTGTGAGAGACCATTAATTTTAAAACAAGAATGCCTCAACATTGCTCGGATTTCATCTGGAATGGCTGGTTATAAATCTGGTTTTACTAACGTTAATAGCAAGTACTAGAAAAGCTGGGCAGATCTTGGCAGTGACGGCAGGTGACACCAAGTGCACAGAGAGGGGCTCTGGTGCTGGGCAGCTCCCTCAGGGGGAACAGAAAGGCTCTGGCTCTGCGGAGCTTTCTCCAGACAGCCTACCGGGGCTGAAGAGAGCCTCTGTCACTAAGAGGATCTCTCCAGGCTACCCCGCCGAGCTGCTGCTAGGGAAGAACTTCTCCAGAGGACCCAGTGATTTTCCTCGGCCGATCGGACCATGGCAGGGGCCACGCAGCACGGAAGGAATTCCGGACTGCATCACACCGCCCGGCCCAGCCCGGAGCCCTAGAAACGACCTCAGCTCGACGCTGCTCTCCCTGGCCCCCGCCCCCCGAGCCCGGCTGCAGCCTGCTGGAGCCTGGTGGAGCCTCGCTGTGCCCCGAGCAGGAGCACCGCACCACCGACCGACTGCCTCCGAGCCCTGCCCCCAGCCGTGCTGCCGGCCCCAGCCCTCGGCCTCTCCCGGCCGCTCTTTGCCGCCCCGCCCGGCAGCCGATCAGGGCAGAGAAAGCTTCCACAAGCGGGCTGGAAGCGGACCCGCACCGGCCGCTGGGGCAGAGCCCCGGATGCCCGCGAGAAACTGCCCGGGAATGGGGCTGTGGGAGGAGCCCGCAAAGCAGGGAACTGCGCCCCGAGCCCGGCGTCATTTTGCTCTGGGTTTCTTGGAGGGATCAGGGGCTCGCCCGGAGGGTCAGCTTGGCCGTCCGCCCCCCCATCGACTTTTCCTCCCTGCGGTCCTTCTTCCCTGTCCGCACCTCCCCTGCCCTGCTTCGCCGCTTCCCCGGGGCAGCTCCTCGCCGCGACAGCCCGGTGCTCCGGTGTTTCCCCGACGGAGCAGCCGCTGCCTGCAGCCAGCCCGCAGCCGCCGCCGTGTTTCCCGCGTAGCCGCAGCCCCAGCCCGCAGCCCCAGCCCGCAGCACCGTGTGATCCCATTACTGTTCTCTGTGGGCTACTCAGCATCACAACTCTGAGGGACTCCAGTCTCCGGGAAGACATGCCAGCTGAAAAAATGGTTGAAACCAGCTGAAGCCCGTTGCTCTCTTTAAAATTCTTTTCTAGTTGTCTGGATTTTATGCTCTGCGTTCGGCTGAGTCACACACATTCACTCCCCCTGAGCTGGGCTGGCTAATTAGGGAGACACTTAGCTCACTTAAAGAACTCATTGAGAGTAACGTTAAGTCACTGATCCACTCAACTGTAGTAGAGAGAGTTGATGTTATACCGGAAATCTGACAGTAGAGTGATACAAAACATATCTTGCGTAACACGATACAGATCTAAGTTAGACAAAATCCTTTCTTTGAAATGGAGGTCACTTTCTGGTCCCTTTTGTCAGGAAAATTAAGCCATAAACACCAGAAGTTTATGTCCAAAAAAGAGACAGAGGAGTCCTGTAACTTTATTTGAATAAAGGGAGAGGCCATGGGACATTCCCCTGGGGTCTCTCAAAGTTCTGGAGGACGCAGCCTCCTATTCATCCTAATTTCCCGGCCGCGTTTCCCTCTCTCTTTCCCCATTGGCTGAGGCACTTGAGAGGTACAGGCTTCCCGAATCGCCTAATACAGACTTCCTTCTAATGTAACCCTCCCCTTTTCCTTTTCCTTTTCCTTTTCCTTTTCCTTTTCCTTTTCCCCTTTCCTTTCCTTTCCTTTCCTTTCCTTTCCTTTCCTTTCCTTTCCTTTCCTTTCCTTTCCTTTCCTTTCCTTTCCTTTCCTTTCCTTTCCTTTCCTTTCCTTTCCTTTCCTTTCCTTTCCTTTCCTTTCCTTTCCTTCCTTTCCCTTCCCTTCCCTTCCCTTCCCTTCCCTTCCCTTCCCTTCCCTTCCCTTCCCTTCCCTTCCCTTCCCTTCCCTTCCCTTCCCTTCCCTTCCCTTCCCTTCCCTTCCCTTCCCTTCCCTTCCCTTCCCTTCCCTTCCCTTCCCTTCCCTTCCCTTCCCTTCCCTTCCCTTCCCTTCCCTTCCCTTCCCTTCCCTTCCCTTCCCTTCCCTTCCCTTCCCTTCCCTTCCCTCTTTCCTTTCCTTCCTTTTCCTTTTCCTTTTCCTTTTCCTTTTCCTTTTCCTTTTCCTTTTCCTTTTCCTTTTCCTTTTCCTTTTCCTTTTCCTTTTCCTTTTCCTTTTGTCAGTCAGTGGAATTCCTATGGAATTTACAGTTCTTCCCATTACTTTCATCTCTCAGTACCTGGTCTTATCTAGCAGACTCACAGTTTGTTCATAAAGACGAACTTCTCTCATCCCTTTCAATCCCTCCTCTTTTATTTTTTCTATAATTGCCTTTACAAACTTTAGTTATCATTGACCTAATTTTCTGTTCTTGGGTCTTTTTTGGTTTTGCAATTATTTGCAGTGACATCGTTTTCTGTCCTTTCTTAGCCATTTCTGGATCTGTAGGCATGGCTACTACCTGCATCCCCTTGATCACATGTTGAATAAGTTGCACTAAGCAAGGGATCATGCATGGTAAAAAGATTAGGGTTGCTACAGCACATGAGAGAAAAAAAAAAGCATTTGTTTAACCCATAGTCCACCAGGTAACCACAAAACATGTCCCATTCCCATCCTTTCCACATTTGGACCGGTACACGAGTTAACTTTCTTACTCCCTTTGTTATTTGCTTCACCACTTTTCCATTGTCATCTACTTGCAAACAGCAGTTTGAGTCATTTACTTTTCTACACACTCCTCCTTTTTCTGCTAATAGATAATCTAATACCCAGAATAGTCCCAATGTTGTTGTATAGACACCAAAAGGAAAGCAGAACTTAAGAAAATGAAAAGAAAGGTTGATTAATGCCCCAGCTTTAGCTCTTCCTGGCCTGGAAAAGGGATTGGGATTGTATGTGGACTGGTTGCAAAGACTGATTTCTCTTGTGTGACTCATTCATGAATGTGGAAATACTCTTTGGAAATACTGCTTTTGTGGGGATCCCATGCCCAAACTCAGGGATGGTGATGGAATTTGCTGAGCAGAGAAAATGCATAGGCTATTTGTACAAAGTTTAGGTTATGCTGAAGGTACCCAGAATTGTAATAAGCAGTGTGGTTCCTCTGGTACAGGGCTATGCCAAAGGAATTCTAGCGCTAAAATGTTCGTGAAGCCACGGGATGGCCCCACTGTTTGCTCTAACAAACTGAGGCTCTGTTGTCTGCAGAGTTGTGCAGCCATGGCTTTGATGTTATCTGGTGCAGGACTGTTAAAGTCTGGCACCAGGTTCTAGGTGGATGACGGGCACTGGGCTGATACAGTGAGAAATGGAACGGGAGGATTTCGAATTGAGAAGTGCGGAGGAGTTTAACCCAGCCTCCTGTTCAAGTGGCCCCGAGGAAGGAGTCTTAAAGGAGGCTCGTGACTGTATCCAGGTAGCAGATCTCCAGACTCGAGCTAGGGAAGATTTACAGGACCCCTCTGCCAAATGGGGAGAAGGTGTTTATTAATGGATCTTCAAGGACAGTAGGAGGAAAATGAGTTATCGAATATGTGACAGTAAAGGGAAGGGAATTGCAAAAGGAGCTGTTGAGAGGTGCCTGGCTAAAGTTCATAGCCAGACTACAAAGGAGGTTGCGAGGCAGGAGAATGACCTTGGGCTGTGCGTCCTTTCCAGGGATGCCGGGTGTATTTTGCTGGGATGCCCTGGGCGAGAGAGCGTAGATATCCTGTGGCAGTGGTATGCCGGCTGGCAGGGTGGCCAGAGGTGTTTCTAGTCGCTTCAGCAGCTATTTGATCAGTTAACAAATGATTTCTGAATATGGCCTTGTGAAGGCAGTGGACTTGGACAGGGGAACTCATTTTACAGGGGGCTCCTTCAAGGGATTATGGGTGCTTTGAGAATTCAGTGGGACCTGCATACCCCCTGGCACCCTGAGAATTCAGGTCAGGTAGAAGGGTTGAATGGAGGAATAAAGAAACACCCTTTGAAGCTGGTGACAGAAGCTAAGAAGCCATGGGTACGGCTTTTGCCATTAGCTTTGGTGAGAATAAGATCAAATCCCGAGGGAATATTCAATTATTCCCCTTTGAATTGCTTGGGATTCTTACCCTGCTAATTTTCAATGTGGCGGGGCGGTGAAGATGTGTATTTAAACCAGGATGTGGCCAGGATACTGTGTCTCATGTGATCTGTTTGGCAGGAAGCCCAGTTAGCAGAGACGCTGCCTTTGGACTTTGCTGTTCATCACATGCAACCAGGACCGCAGAGATAGCAGCCAGGACAGCTGAACACAGGCGGACCCATCATACTCGGCTCTAGGCCTCTAAAGCCCCGGAGATTTGGACTTCTCAGCTGGAAGAAAAGGATGGGAGACCTCGGCTAGCAGGAGCCACGGATCATCTACAAGGATTAATGGGCTAATATGAACTGTCATTGTCTACTTTATTCTCTGCTTCTCTGTATTTACTTGCCACAGCTGGTGCAGGGACCAGAAGTGGAAAAGTTGGGAGGGGATGTTTCAAATATTTCAGGTTGTTAAAAAAGAAAGGGTTGAGTTAATAAAAACTAGGGTTTGTAAAGACAAATTGAGAAATAAGGAGAGGAGGGGTTGAGAGGAAAGATGTGTGCTAATGTCTTTACAAACAATTTGATGGGTGTTAACGTCTTGGAAATGGATCTTAATGCCTCTACTGACTTTGGGCAGCAGGTTCCTTACTGGGCCCGACAGCTTGGCTTCTGAAATAGACAAGGGTCTGCACAAGCCTGAACTTCTGAACTTTGGGGTGAAACAGTAGGTTCAAGGGGGGATATGGGGTAGGCGGTTCAGAAAGGCTGTACCTTCCTGGTACATCAGCCAACGGGGAAAGGAAGAGGGCAACAGGCGGGCGGGACTCAGGAGAAAAGGGAGGCTGTGCCCTCCAAAACCTGGAGAGAGAAAACCCATGGGCATGTGCCCCAGTGGACTCTCTCCCTTTATTTGAATAAAGTTGAAGGACTCCTCTGTCTCCTTTTTGGACATAAACCTCTGGCCTTGGTGGATTTTCCTGACACAGCTCTGCTGAACACAAGAGTGGTTTTGCTTTCACTGGACAAATAGGAACCTGAGATTCCCACGGGATTCCTCAATTTGGACCCCTCTCTGAAAGTTCCTGCGCTTGCCTTGGTGCTTTGGGGTTGTGCTGCGAACCGAGGCCAGAAGGATGATGGCACGCAGAGAAAGAAAGGGTTTGCAGCTCCCCTGCCGTGCCGTGCCCGGGCAGCGCCCCGGGAGCCGCCCCGCCCGCGCTGTGCCCGCAGCCCCGGCTTTGTGGCGCTCGTCCCCGCCGAGTCCGGCCCGCGCCGGGGCCGCGCTGGGCGCGCGCGGGGCCGAGCGCAGCGCCCCCCTCAGGCCGCGCGGCGCCGGCGCAGCCGCGGCCGTTGCGCTGCGGCCGTTGCGGGGCCAGTGGGCGAGAGGCGCGATGGCGGAGCTGCCGCTGCCCGCCAAGCTGTGGCGCCTGGCGAACAGCCCCCGCGTCCGCTCCGTGCGCTGGGACAGCCTGGCCCAGGGGCTGCTCGTTGACCGCGCCCTCTTTGAGCAGGAGCTGCTCAGCCCGGCCGGCGCCCTCGGGGCGGGCAGAGAGGGGCCGGCGACGTCTCCGGACGCCTTCACGGCCACTCAGTTCCGCAGCTTCCTCTGCCAGCTCCACCGCTATGGCTTCCACAAGGTGCCGGGCCGGGTTGGCGCGGCTGTGCGGGGCGATGCCGGGGCCTGGCTGCACTTCAGGAACCTCTGGTTTCGCCGCGACCGCCCCGACCTCCTGCTCCACATCAAGCGCTGCACCAGAGCCAACAAGCAGCGACCTGCGGCCGGGCGGGAGGAGCGCAGACGCCGGCGCAGCCGCTTCCAGCAGCCGCACAGCGCCGGTGAGACGGGGTGGGAGCTGCGGGCGCGGAGGGTGGCGTGGGCTTTGGCCGTGGGCACTGCCCGGCTCGGCAGGAGCGGGCCCTGCCCGTGCTGCGGCCCCGGGCGGCACAGGGGCTGTCCTTGGGCAAGGCAGCTGTGCCGGCAGGGCCCGGGAGCTGTGCCGGCTGTGCCGGGGGCTGCGGGACAGTCCCGCCGGGGCTGCGCTCGCCACACCCCGGCCCGCTCTGCCTGCAGCTGGCCCCGGCGCTGCTCCTTGCCCGACCCTGGGATGCCTGGGGAGCTCTCCGTGCGTGCGAGTGCCGAGGTCTCGGTTTTGGTCCCGCCCAGCTGGAGGGAGCCTCCTGTCCCCTTGGAGCAGAGGGAAAAGACCTGGCAGTTGGGTTTCTGGCAGTTGCCTCCTGGCAGGGAATTGCAGCAGGTCAGTTTTCCCAGACTGTTGAACGAGTAGGGGAGCGCTAAACAGACAAGGAATTGGTTGTTGCAAAGGCCCAGAACATGTGGAGATGTTTTTCTTTCTCACCCTGTTTGGGAGGATGGGAGCTTTTCTCTTCCCTGATAGAAGTACAGTTGCTGCCAAGGGAAACATACCTGAGGCTTCCCTTTGCTTCCTTTCTTCTTCCCTCACTGCTCCACAGCTTCCTCACGCCAGAACTTCAATGCTGCCTCACCTGAGGATTCAGAGCTGCCTCCAGGCCCTTCCAGGCAAAGTGCAAGTGCTCAGGAGTCTGAGGCTTCCCCAGCACCTCCCAAGAAAGTGTCTGCCTCCTCTGGACTTCCTGGGGCTTCATCAGGCGAACCATCAATTGACCTCATTCGCAAATTTCACCTGCGTAAGCTCACCATTCCACTGGTTCGCATGGACCTGAAATGCCACCCTGAGCTCATGGTTCGCCTGGTTCGCATTGACCATCAAGCTGCTTCCAGGGCCCTTCGAGAGAGCAGCAGCTGCACATCTTCAGAGCAGCACACCCCGGCCTGCAGCCCATCAGGTAGGGAAAGAGTTTCTACCCTTGCTTTTCAGAGAGGTCCTGGAAAGTGACTGAAGTATTTTCCCACAGTGCTCTGTCATGGGTAGATCTCAAGTGAGAATCAGGTAGAAAGTTTCAAGTCGCCTAGGAAGAGGGACTTTGAATGCAAAAGAATTCTCTGTCTGTTTTTCCTGTCCTTCCACTAGATATGGAGCATCTCCTGAGCATTTTCCAGACAGCCTCTGTGCTGAGGTGCAAGGACGAGGTGAAAAACATTGCCTAACAAGTGGTCAGTGTTAGGTGAACTCCCCTGTTTCTTTGAACAAAGCCAGACTAGCATGGTGATAGGATATTGCAGATGTTTAAGACTGTCTGTGCTGCAAATGAAGCCCTGCCGTTGACATGAGCTCTGTGTGCTCCAGAACAGTTGCAGCTGCAGAATACGGCCTCATGCACAAGGTTGTTTTTAGAATAAGCTCACAGTTTAATTTCAGCATGTGTCTGAAGATGTCAGCTCTTCCTGGGTGCATCCACTTGCTGTGGTCTGTTGTGATGAGAAACTCAAGCAGCCAGATCCAAAAGCTGCTGGGGAACTAGGATTTGTGATTATACTTTGTGATTATAAAGCTTTTGTGTCCCTTTGGAGCAGAGGGGAAGGACATGGCAGTTGGGTTTCTGGCAGTTGCCTTCTCCCAAGGAATTGTAGCGGGACAGTTTTTTTAGATGGTTGAACAAATAGGGGAGAGCTAAACAGACAAGGAATTGGTTGTTGCAAAGGCCCAGAACATGTGGGGATGTTTTTCTTTCTCACCCTGCTTGGGAGGATGGGAGCTTTTGTCTTCCCTGATAGAAGTTGCTGCCAAGGGAAACACACCCGTAGATCAGTAATGACCCAGCCTTCCCTTTGCTTCCTTTCTTCTTCCCTCACTGCTCCACAGCTCCCTCACGCCAGAACTTTGATGCTGCCTCACCTGAGGATTCAGAGCTGCCTCCAGGCCATTCCAGGACAAGTGCAGGTGCTCAAGAGCATGAGGCTTCTCCAGCACCTCCCAAGAAAGTGTTTGTCACCTCTGGACTTCTTGGGGTTTCATCAGAGGAGGCAGGCACATGCCAAGTTCAACGCCAACCTGAGCTCACCATTCCACCAGTTCCTGTAGACTATCAGAGCACTTCCGTGGCCGTTCCAGAGAGCCGCAGCTGCACTTCAGAGCAGCACTCAGCAGCCTACAGCCCATCAGGTAGGGAAAGAGTTTCTACCCTTGCTTTTCAGAAAGCTCATGGAAAGTGACCGTTTGGAGTCTTTTTGCACAGTGCTCTGTCATGTGTACATCTCAAGTGTGAATGCGGTAGAAAGTGTCCAGTGTACTAGGATGTGGGACTGTAAAAACAAAACCAATCTCTGTCTGCTTTTCCTGTCCTTGCTGCAGATTTGGAGGGTGTTCTGGGCATTTTCCAGACAGCCTCTCTGTAAGGGTGAAAGGGTGAGGTGAAAAATTTGTCCACAACTGCTCAGTGTCAGGTGAACTCCCATCTTTCTTTGAATGAAGCCCAACTAGGATGCTGATAGGATATTGCAGAGTTTACAAATTGTCTCTCCTGCAAGGAATGCTGTTAAATTTCAATGAGCTCTGTGTGTCCCCAGAACAGCTGCAGCTGCAGAATACGGCCTCACCCACAAGGTTGCTTTTTACAATACAATCACAGTTGAATTTTAGCATGTGTGTCTGCAGATGTGGGCTCTTCCTGGGTGAATCCACTTTCTGTGGTTGGTTGTGATGAGAAACTCAGAAGCAGCCAAATCCAAAAGCTGCTGGGGAGAGAGAAAAGACTGTGATTATGCAGCGTGGGGGGGTGTGTGTGTGTGTGTGTGTGTGTGTGTGTAGGTCAATGTTACAATCCATCCTTTAATATACACACTCAACGATTAGATGAAATACTTTTTAAGAGGAAGAAATCAGTGTTCCAATCCCCTGGGAAGTTGGAATACATTTCTGGAACTGAGTATGCTGTGTGCTTCCTGTGATGTTTGCTGCAAGGCAGCAATAGAGCTCTGCGTCCCAAAGCCACATTCTGGGGGCTGACCAATGTGTTTGGATTCCTGCAGCCACCCTGGGCACTTCAGCCCCCAGTGCTCCACCTGGCAGTGCTGGTTGGGCAGTATGGACGGCCTCCAGCTGGGCATGGAATACTCCTGGGGAAGAGGAATTGCCACCACTGGATCTGGACCTTGTGCTTGAGACGCTGCAGGAGATGCTTTCGTCCTCCCTGCCTGAAAGGTCTCCCTTTGCTCAGGTAACTCCATTGGACAGGGATGAAAGGGGCTGGACTGAGAAGCTTTTGAGTGTTGTTGCATGGCTGAGAAGGAAAGGCTTCTTGAGTTCAGCTGTGAATGGACAGGGGAGGATTTTCTTGGTCAAGCAAGATTTCCAAAAGAAGAGGGAATGAAAAGGGGGATACCCCTTAGTGAGGATGAGAGGTGTTGGCCAAGTTTGGGTGCTCCTTTTGCTGGGAAGAATCCCTGGTGCAGGGACATTTGTGCTGAGGAAGTGGAAGCTTTGTAGGTCCTAAGAGGCTTTGTTTGATGGGACAGAAGAGAAGAGTGTTGGGAGAATTGGCAGTGAAGGCAAAGTGTCCCGTGCAGGGAGGGGCATGCGAGAGGTGCCTCTGTGACAGCAGCAGACGTGGGCTATGCCTGTTTTGGGTGGGAAGGCCAAGGGAAAGCAAGGGCTGGGCTGCAGCTGCTGCTGCTGTGTGAGCCGTGCCGTGCGTGCAGGCGCTGCCAGAGCCGTGCTTGGGGATGGGCTGGAGCTGCAGCTTTCTGGTCCTCTCAGTAACCTGGTGCCTCCAGTCCAGTTTCTATCTGGGAAATGCTCAGCTGGGCAAATTTGCCAGTCTTGCTCTCCATGTTCCAGAGCTCAGGCACCTTCCTCTTGGGCATCTCTGTGGGAAGAGTGTGTGCTGCCATGCAGTCCCTGCAAAGCTGCAGCCTGGATGAGACTGTTCTGCTCAGGGCTGCGGAGGGAGGAGCCCATCCCTATGCCAGGAGCTGGCAGGACTCCTTCCTTAGTGCCCACTCCACGTGTTCAGTGTCACCCCCACGTTCAACCTTGTCAGCTTGGACAGCTTTTGGACTGTGTTTGAGAAGTCAATCTTTTGGACTGTTGAAGGCCTTTGGGGCCCAGACTTGTTGTTAGGAGCAAGGGATGAAAGTGTGTGAGCCCTGGAGCTTTTAGGGGGCAGATGTGTTGGTTTTGAGGCCTCATGACTTGTGTGATTGGTGAGAAGGACAATGTTGGTGCTGGACGTGAAAGGGTTAAGGACTCCTTTAAGCCCAGGGGCTTCTTCTGTGTTGAAGAACAATTCACTCAGGGACCATTAGCCCTTATGTTTGACAGATTCCCTCTTTGACTTAGGAATCCCTTTCCTCTTAACTCTTGCCTCTTCCCAGCCTTGCTAGGAGTGTTCAGTTCCTGTATTGGCACAGGCTTTTTTGCATCATATTGTACAACTTTGCCAAGGAATTTCTCAATTTCATTTAATATGCAGACTCATTGCCTGCTGCAGATTTATTACTGAGGAAGGGCAGACTCGAGGTGGTGAGGGGGGTTTTTTGGAATTGCCCATATTTTGTTGCCAAGTGTGATGATCTTTTCTCTTCTGTAATCTCACACACAGCAGTTTTCAAAAGCATTTTCTTGCTCAAGAGAAGGGAATGTTGCAGGCTCTGAACAATGGTGTCCCTGCAGAAAATAGTGAGTGATCTTTGGGTTTCTTTCTTTCTGTTTTTCTTTTCAGGACAATATTAGTGTTGCCCCTGAGTCTTCAGGAGAGGAGGCTGTGAGGAAGGCTGCAGCAGAGGGAGCTTTGCCTGGCACGGAGAACTGCAGGAACAGTTCCCTGGAGCCCGAGGAGCCTGGTAAGGAGAGAGCCCACAGTGGTTTAGAGAGCTCTGAGGTGGCTGCTCTGAGCCTGCCTCTGCCAGGAAGGGAGATGAGAAGAGTTGAGTTCTTGTCTCCAGGGTTGGTGCTTCTTGGTGCCTTTAGTTCAAATCCTGCCCTGGCACAGCCTCCCCGAGCCCTGCCCTCCCCGCTTCTCCAGAGGCACTGACACCGAGTGCTCTGCTGTGGCCAGAGAGCAGTGAATAAACCTGACCCTGTGGGAGTTGTGTCACCAGCCTGGGTGTCCCAGTTTTGAGCTGTAGTCCGTGGATGAGTTTGCTGCAGGGTGACAGTGCTCTGGAGGCAACACTGAGTGACTCTTGAAGCAAGAGAGCAAAACCCCAGCAAAAAGTCAGTGTAGAAGTCTGAGCTTTTTGTCTCAGAGCATTGAATCAATGTAGTACCAATCTGCTGGTAGCTCCAATGAGACACATTAAAAATACAAGCAGCAGAAGCTTAGAGGCAACACAAACCATAAATCACAAGGATTTATGATGTGGAAAGGAAAAACTTAAATTACCTCAGATTAGCGAGAACTAATAGGAGAGAGAGAGCACCTTGGATCTGCATTCTTGAGCAAAGCTGGTGCAGCCTGCAGGCCTCATGGGGAGTTCTTTCCCTCCCAGCTCTTGCTGCCAGAGCTGATGGTTGTGTTGGAGGAGCTGTTGCTCACTGCAGAGGGCAGTTTGTAGATGGCAGGGAACGGTGCTGGTTCATAACTCAGCTCACAGCAGCCTTCAGCTTCAGCCATTTCAGTGAGGACTGAGGTGTCTCTGTCAGCACAGAGAAAGAACAAAGCTGGGCTTCTTTGTGGGAGCTGGGACTGGCTGTGTTTCAAGCTCTCGTGGGTGCCATTGGCACTGCGGGTGCTGAGACTTTATTGGGAGACTTCAAAATTTCAGAGGTTTTGAAAACTTGGAATGCTCCCTGTTCTTTAAAGAGCAGGCCTGAAATTCCCAAGTGAGAGTCTGCCTTTCAGGTTGTCTTTTACAGTCATTGATAGAAAGGCAATTACTTCCAAAAGGAAAGATGCATGAAGGCCTATATTGACTCAGTGTTCCCTTTGCTTCCCAGATATCCATCTGATCTACCTCGCCAGGAGGGCTGCCTTGCGAAGGAGGAAGGGACCAAGGGAGAGCCTGTGAACATCGGGCAGGTGGAATCCCTCTATTTATAGATAGATTTATAGATGTCTATAGTGATATTTATATATCCATGTAGTTACATTTATAGTTACAGTTGTGTTTATATGTGCATAGATCTGTATAGTTAAATGTATAGTTATAGATGTGATATATTTATATGTATGTATTTTCATTCATAGATTTGCAGAGTTACATTTATATACTTGTAGAGTAACATTTATATATATATAAAAAGTTATATTTATAAATGTGCACAGTTGCTTAGTTAGAGCTATCTGTGTGTTTAGATGCATAGATTGATGTTAATATAGGCCTAGGCTGCATTTTAAGCCTTTTCCCCCCTCGGCTGCCTTTTTCATCTCTTGTTTTTCCCCCTCTGTCCCCTCTTGCTGTGCTGGGTCCGAGCTGGCGGCCGGGCCGGGCGGAGCAGCAGTGGCAGCCCCGGGTGTCCCTGGAGCGGTGGGAGCTGCCGGTGGCCCCAGGCACTGTGCCCTGAGGAGCTGCTGGAGGACGGTGAGGCACAGGGGGCTGGGGAGAGGTGACACTGAAGGGACGGTGACTTTGAGGTGCTGGTGGGGCTGAGGGGTTTGGGGGAGCAGAGGGCGAAGTGGCACTGAGGTGACAAGGAAGTGGCACAGGCTGAGTGGGGTGGCAGATCTAAGGGGAAGGGATGGGTCAGAAGGAACTGAGGGGCGTGAGAAGACTGGGGGGGGTCTGAAGAAAATGAAGGGGGCTGCGGGTTTGGCAAGAGGATGGTGGGGCTGAGGGGATGGAGGGGGCCAGCAGGGAGCACAGAGGGGTCCGGGCCTGCGGCTCTGCCAGGCCGTGGAACCAATTCCAGAGCCTCCCCTTCTGCCACAGCTGCCCTGAAGATCTTGAGAAGAGCTGGAGAGTGACGGGAGCCAGCAGGGAGAAGCTGAAGGCCGCCAGCGAGAGCAGTGAACGGGGACCTGGTGCTGCCGCCCGAGAGCCTGGGTGAGGCCCCAGGGCCGGTGGGGCAGGGTGGGCGTGAGGGTGGCGTGGGCTTTGGCCGTGGGCACTGCCCGGCTCGGCAGGAGCGGGCCCTGCCCGTGCTGGGGCCGCTCAGCGCGGCTGCCCCGGGCGGCACAGGGGCTGTCCTTGGGCAAGGCAGCTGTGCCGGCAGGGCCCGGGAGCTGTGCCGGCTGTGCCGGGCTGCCGGGGGCTGCGGGACAGTCCCGCCGGGGCTGCGCTCGCCACAGCCTGGCCCGCTGGGCACGGTTTTTCTTTCTGACCCTCCTGGGGAGACTCTGAGATTTTCTCTTCCCTGGTGGAAGCAGGTGCTGCCCAGGGAAACGCCCCGATCCTGACTCAGTGTTCCCTTTGCTTCCCAGATGTCCCATCTGCTGTCCCCGTCCAGGAGAGCTGCGCTGCACGGGAGGAAGCGACAGAGGGAGAGGCTTTGAAGATGGGGCAGCTGCAATCCCTCTGCTTTTAGTTCTGTTTAAAGATGAATGGACTTGCACATAAAAGAGTGATAATTACATGCATATTTACATATGAAGGTTCTATTTGTATGGATGTATTTCTATATGTATGTTTTATATTTATGTATGTATACTATGTATATATTTATGTGTATATATACGTATATGTTTGTCATTACATATATGTGTCTATATGTATCTAAGTAGATATGTATGTTGTTATATTTGTGTCAAGTTGTATTTCTTGTGTATACAGTTGTCTAGGTGTGTATTTCTACTGATGTAGTTGTAGGTATACAGCTCTTTAAATAGGTATATTGGTATTTGTATAGGTATATATGTCTATTAATATATTTTTGTATGTATCTTGATCTATTTCTGTATGTAATTATATTTACACGTGTTGAGATGTTTAGCTGTATATTTTTATTGATGCCGTTGTATGGATATTTAGGTTTGTGCACCGATATTTGTCTGTTTATAGATAGGTTTGTTTTACGTGTCTATATATGTACTGTAGGTAATATTTAATCTATATTTACATCTGTAGATTGTTATATATGTATTTATATATATGTATATATATGTTTTCATTTCCATTTAAAGATATATGGTGTTTTATAGCTGTATAATTGTATCTATTGAGTTCTTGCTATGGGGCTATTTAGAGAGGGATATTGACATTTTTGTGTTTCTCTTAGGGCTTTACTGTTGTAGTAATATCCAATAAATTAAGTTGTTAAACTTCAGTTGATCTTTGTGTATAGTGAGTTGTTGTAGAGGTTGGCAATAAATTAATTTTTGTTAACGGAAGTTGACGTTTGTATATTTTTACATGGCAATGTTGTAATAATCGGATAAATGACTGTTTTTAACCTTAGTTGAGATCTGTATAGTTATATATTGTCAGCGCGGGTGTAGAAATTTGTAATAAATTACATTTTTCAACTGAAATTGATTCTCGTGTAGTTGTAGATCAGCAGTGCAGCTGCAGCAATCTGCAGTAAATGACATTTGTCACCTGAGATTGGTGTTTTGTGATTTGTGCTCTCCAAAGCAAGGAGCAGATGTAAACGGGATGATGCTGGAGGATTTTGGCCATGAAAATCTCCAGCCGTGCCCAGCAGAGCCCCCAGCTGCAGCCAGGCTGGGCAAGGAGACGGCAGATTTGGGATGGCAGCAGAGCCACACGTTGGGCACTAACTCGCTGCAAAGGCCTGCTGAGAAAACGTGACTCCCCTGAGCGTGGAACTGCAACCAGGAGCCACCCGGGGAGGAGAAATCCACCCCATGCCACGGGGAGCTCTTTAGGAAGCGCTCCAAGTGTCCCTCTGAAGGTCATCCTGGAGAGCAGCAGCAACCAGGGATCCTGAGCCAGCTGCGCTGCCTTTGGCAGCACTTTGGCAAAGGAACTGGAGCAAGGGCGAGGCAACAGTGACTGTACCTGCTGCAGGCCAGGGATGAGGGAAGGGCCATGGACACAAGTGCTGAAATGCTCCAGAATCCAGAAGGATGCTGGAGAACTGGGAAGCAACAAGTTCTCATGAGGGTTGAAATGATGGAAGCCCTTTTAGTGAAGTTCCCTGAAGGAGCTCCCAGGGCAGTTGCTGCTGGGATCAGCAGTACCAGAAGACAGCAGGATCTGCTCCTTTTACTGGGTCTGTTTCCAGGACACAGGCTGTGATCGGCCCTGCTCACACAAACCCCTTCCCCACGGAGCCTGCAGGGTAAAAGCACTGCCATTCCAAAGACAGGCTTTGCAGATGAAGTCCACTGCCCTTGTGTTTAGGGAATTAATGACTCCCGCGCTAAAGCACTGACAGGTAACCAGGGCTCTGTGAGGCAACTTTAGAGGGAAAGAGAGATCCAGGCACTCACATGCCTGAAAGTCCTTCAGCTCTCTTATTTTGTGGAATGAGAAATAAGAAAGCTGAGGAGAGGAGAATGCAGTCCTTTCAGAAACCATTGGGTCAAACAAGTCTTGTGGGAAAAGAAAAGTAGGTAACAACTTTGCCTTGTTTTCATGGGCTGCGTCTTCTGCAGAGGAGACAATGTGATGTACAGCTACCAGGAACATGAGGCATTGTAGGGCACTGTGTATGTGCTCAGCAACTCAACCCTACTGGTGCACTTTGATGCCCCAAAACTAGGCCAGAAAACAGTACTCCCCAGTATAAGGCCTATAGAGCAGGTATTTGTTTATTCGACACTGGGAGTGAGGGGGATAACTCCACGACACGCTCACTTGTCCATTCTTCACACAGTTCTAGCTTTTATACTTTTTTCCTTAATGTGCATGTTACACTTTCCTAACATTCATATTGCAACACATTTTCTAATCACATGGTTATGTCAGCCCTTGTAGCACATGTGTGGTTTTTGCATGAGGTGGTCGTCAGCCTCCTGGTGGTTGTTTCTGATGAAGGCTCATAAGTCTTCCTCAGGCTTGAACCTTTCACCCCTGTTCCCTGCACATGCTCTCTAAGATTGTCTGCTCAGATAGGCAGTGGTTAGCTTTTGCAGTTAGCCTGTTCTGCTAAACATGCTGATTTCTAAAAGTGCTTCATGCACATACCCTGTTACAGAGGAACTGCTTCTTTCTGCATAGCTGCAGATTTCTGCAGAGCTCAAGAATTATCTCATTGCCTTGGCATCCACTTTGTAAGGACACAGACAGCAATTGGATCGATGTATCCACACATTAACCAAGTATTATTAGCAATAGGATCTATGGATCCGCTCCTTGGGGAAACAGGTATTTACCTTTGGCATTTAGAATCCGGACAAGGCCACACCCAGGCCTGTCTGGGGGTGTAGGCTCCAAGACAACTCCTTTGGTTCCTCCTTGAGGCCTGGGCAGGCTTTGGGAGAAAACCAAGAGGAGAATGAAATCAGATGTACCCATACTAGAAGTTCTGTCAGATTGGTCGTTCAGCACTGTCCAAGCCGGGCTACTCTCACAGCGCAGTCGGAAGCCTCGTGGCCGGCAAAGGTGGAGGCACCGCAGGATTTCCCAGTTCCCGGCCGTGGCTCTGCAGGGCTTTGCTGGGACAGCTTCCTCCAGCTGATGTGTGGATCTGGATGAAGGGGAAAGGATTAGGGTATCTGGTGATGTATCTCTCTTAGTCACTAGAGGCAACCTTTTGTAGTAATGATTAGGTACAGTGTTTAACTTACCCTTTTGTGATTTTTTTTTTGGCAGTGTTGCATTACAGTAAATGACACTATTCCGTGCCGGGGTCTGGGCTGGCAGCCGGGCTGGGCCCAGCAGCACTTTCAGCCCCAGGTCCCGGCTGCCCACACCTGATAGGAGCGGCAGGAACCTCCGGTGGCACCGGGCACCGTCCCCCTCAGGGGCCGCGGGGCTCAAGGCACCGGGGAGCCGCTGAAGGGCCGGGAAGGCTGAGGGCACCGGGGCTGCCGCAGGGACAGCGCCGCCGAAGGCCCCGTGCTGCTGAGCTGGTGCTGGTGCCTACGGCACCGAGAGGCCGGTGAGGCGGTGGGGGCTGAGGGGAAGCAGCGGAGCTCTGGGGGAGCTGAGGGCGATGGCGGCCGAGGCCGAGTGGGCAGGGAAGAGGCACGGGCTGAGAGGGCTGGCGGGGCTCAGGGCACTGGGGACACTGAGGGCCGTGGCAGCCCTGGGGGGCCGATGGGCTTGGAGGGTCTGAAGGGACTGGGGGGGCTGCGCGTGTGCTGAGGCTGTGGCGGGGCTGAGGGCACGCTGGAAGTGGCTCAGGATTCCCTTTGCTTCCCAGCTCTCTCTGCTCTGTGCTTCCAGAGGGGCCGCTCTGCGCGGGACCGAGCGACCGAGGGGAGCGTGGGGAAATGGGCCGGCCGCCTTCCCTCTCTGTCTTGTCCTACCCATCCGTGGACCCAGTTACCTTTGTGCCTGTACATAGCTGTGTTTCTGCATGTCTTGAGGGCAGTTTCTGTATGTACAGAGCTAGATAACTACACGGTCCTATTTCTTGAGTTAGAGTTGTATGGAAGTTTAGATGGGGACACTGGTGTTTGTATAGTTATGTAAAAGTTCACTCTGTGTAGTTATTTTTCTACAGATATCAATATATTTATATACCACAGATTGCTATGTCTATACATGTATAAAGTCTAGTGTACACACGTGTAGTACTGTACAGTTTAGTTCCTGCTCTGTGGATATTGAGATCATTTGGTTCTTTATATACATACATACATACATACATACATACATATATATATCTATCTGTAAATATACAGGCACTACTTTGTAACCTGTAACATACTTGATGGCGGGAACTGAAATGGACATTTGTGTCTTTATCTGTAGTCAGCAGAGTTGTACCATTCTGTAGCCAGCTTTTAACTGCACTTGGTCATTGTATATAAGCAGTGCAGTTGTAGGAATTTGTAATAAATTTCCCTTTTAAACTGACATTGGCTTTGAGGCCCTTCTCATCTCCAGGATTAGTGACCACATTGATGTTTGTCCCTATTTCTTCACTGATCCTTAAGCTTTGGCGAGTCTGTGACGGGCTGTGGCACCCAATTCCTCACAGGTCTGTCAATCTGTGGGTAATAGAACCTGTCTTGTCTATGAAACATTTGTCTGAGGTTATTTATCTGTGAGTTGTGGTCCATCTCTAGAAGCCCCTGTCAAGAGACTGAAAGAGTTCATGCCTCAAACATTGATAGAAAAGAGTTTTTCCTATTACAACAAAAACTGTATAAAGATGCTACAACCAAAGAAGCCTCCCTGAAGATACCTGACTGGGACTTTACACTATAAGTTAAACCATTAAGATTAGATAAAGAGAAAACCCATTCTTTCATCATCTCAGGCCTAGGAAAAAACAAACAAGGCTGAAGGAGAGGAATGCATCCACAAGAGAGCCAAAAGCAGCAGAGTGTCACAGTCGAGACGGACGCGACACTCACGAATCACTCACACCAACTCTGTTCAGAAGGCAAAAAGCATCTTTAATTCTACAAAGCCTCTTTTATACAGTTTCTTAGTACTCGTGCTGTGTCTCCATTGGCTTCTACATTAACACCCTACAAAACTACTGGTTACTCGCAACTAACACTCATCTAAAACAATCTAAAGCAAATATCAGCCTCCCTAAACCAGCTGTGCTTTCTACATCTGTTGTTTATGGTTTCTTGCTTCTGTTGATGCTATAATTGTCACAGGTACAAACCGAATTCTCAAGGGTACAAAGTAATTGCGTCCACCTCAAGCTCTGTGAAACTTGCAGAGCAGCTTGTCAGTTTCCACAGCAGAGATTCTTCCCTGGTCAAGTTTGGGGTGGGGGAGACCACAGCCCGCAGAAGCCAGGTTTACACAGACTCCGCCTCCAAAATGAGGCGGGGGAGGCGGTTTCGGGCGTAACTTCTGGTCAGAGGCAGTGAACAATCATCCTCCCTTACCCAAACTGGCCCAGCTGTGGAACCTCCAACCCCACAGGCCCTGCCCCCAGCCTTGCTCCCAGCCCCAGCCTGTGGGAGGCACATCCCTGGAAATTGCGGCTGCCACTCACTCAGACTCCTCCTCTGATAGCGAGAGCTCCTCCTCAGAGGAGGGCTCGGGGGATGAGACGGCAGTCTAAGGGGCGTGTCCAAGGGTTCAGGCCTGCCCACCCTTCCAGATTGTTCCTCTGTACTCGATGTTTCATTGGTTCACCCCAAATGTACCCTCCCCTCGGTTTTTTCAATTGGACCCTCAGACCTGTCCCCTCCCTCGTCCGGGCACCCCATTGGCTGTAACCCCCAAACCCTCCCAGTTTCTGCCCCCCTTTATAAGCCTGTGTCACCCTTCATTTGCTCGGAGTTCTCTCTCCAGTGCTCTCCCTCCCGGATCCCCCGACCCAGCTCCCCAGTAAAGGAGATCTTTAGGAGACCCCCTCTCGCCTCTCTTCGTCTCTCTCGCCGCCTTGTCTTGCTGGTCGCTTGCTGGAGCCGCCTCGCCTGTGTGTGAGTCAGCCACGTGTGGTCCCCGGACTGCCTCTTGAGGCATCCCCGGTCACCCAGAGGCCTGCGTCCTCTGCAAGGACCTCCAGAGACCTAACAGGTGGTCTTGCTGCTACAATTGGCGCACCGAACAGAGACCCTGATCTGTTTGACTTTGTCTCTGGAGTCTAAAAAGACTGGGTGTGAGCCAATTGCCTCGTGTGCAGCACACTTTGTTTTAAGAAGTGGTGCTCCCAAGGTCCACGACTGGAAGGACATCGCCTGGAGAAAAACCGGACGACAGGAACCGGCAGAAACCAGTCACAGCCGAGAGAGGACCCGGTGCTGCAGCTTTTGTTGTGGAGACGACCACCAGCGAGCCCTAAAAAGGGTAAGTATATTAAGCTGTCTCTTCCCTGTTTTCTTAAGTTTTCTAATTTTTCAAGCACCGTGGGTGAGAGTGCTCTGTTTTAATCATGGGCAATAAGTTGTCCACAGAGTAGTGGGAGTTTTATACCCAAGTTAAATATGCCCTCTTAAATAGTAAGTTTTTGTTTTCTAAAAGTTTGTTAAAGAACTTCGTCCGGTGGATTTTTAAAGAATTTCCACGTACAACCCCAGACGAAGCCAAATCCCTTTCGTTTTGGGAAATGATTAAAATAAGGATGGTCCTTTTACAGAGTTGTGGGGACGGGTCAGTAGGGAGCTTTTTTGCGCTCGTGGCCCTAATCCAAAGCGCTGTAAAAGGGCCAAAGAAAAAATCAAAAGTTAAAACCCCAGTTGCTCCTTCCCCCTTACCCGTTCCCTGTCTTCCCCACTCCCCTAAACCTCATAGGAAAGACAGAGGGACTGTAAAAAGCCAAACAGCTCAGGGCTGCCATCAGCTCCCTGGCACTCCCTGTGTCTCTCTTTCCCCGGCCCGGAGAGGACCTGCGCAACCTTCTCCGGGCCTCCCTAAAAAGGTTTCCTTTAGCCCCTCGTCCCCAGTTGTTATCCCAAAAGTTAACTTCCCCAAGCCTCAAAAGAAAACCCCAAATGGCGGCGGCAGCAAAAATAAAACCCAAGATGGCTGCAGCCGCATGGTGAGCCCCCCCAACCTTCTCCTTCCCACAATCCCATGTTTCCCGCCCTTTCAAACCCGTTCCTCCCCCTCCCTGACGTCAATTCCCTGCCCCCAACCTATTACCCTAGTCCCTCCCACTGGGCGGTTACGGGAACCGTGGGTGGTCCCTTCGTTGCTAACCAGACCAACCCCTTCCTGTTCCCAAACTCCACCCTTTCCACAAACCCTCCTCCCTCCGCACCTAACTCCTCCCCTCCCTCCTACCCTGACCCCTCCCCGGAGGTGGAAACTTCCGGTTCCCACGACCCCCCTTCCGGTTCCCACGGTAACGGAGTCGGAAGGGACGCCATTTTAGGCCGGGATCCGGAACCCCTCAAGCCTCCTTTCGCCGCTCCGGTACAATACAGCCGCACAGGCTTAAATCGCACATGGGAGCCCTTTAATAACAGCAATATTCGAGAACTTTGTAAAACTCAAAAAGAGTTTGGAAGGGAGAGTGAGTATTTTAAATCGCTGCTGCATGTGACTTTCGCCAGCAATACACTTGTTCCCCACGATTTAAAAACAATCGTGTCCTGCCGCCTTTCCCATACAGAATACCGAGTATGGGAAAAGAAATGGAAACAACAGGTACAGGAACTACTCCCTATCCTCTCGAGTACTGCTAGTGGTCAGGGGTTCTACCTTGAATTGCTTGTGGGAGAAGGGGATTATAGTAAACCCCAAGTACAAGCCCAGAACATCCCTGCGGATGTTCTGATCGCGGTTGCCGGAGCTGCTGAAAGGGTGCTTATCGGTATGCCTCCGATCTCCACCACTATGGTCTCCTACTCAAACATCTATCAGGGACCTTATGGATCTTTTGTATCATTTGTTGACAAATTGAGGATAGCCATCGAAAAACAGGTTGCCGACCCTAATATTAGAGAAAGTACCCTGACTGAAATGGCTACCACTCGAGCAAACGATACCCGTACAGAAATAACCCTGTCCCTTCCCCATGACCCCCCTCCCACAGTTGACCAGATGGCTGAGGCCTGTTGGCATCTAGTGAATATAAAGTTAACTTCCCGCAGACAACCACCACAAGACCTGTCAATAAATGCCGTTGACATGAAAGAAGTTACCTGTTTCAAGTGTGGGAAGAAAGGCCACTTTTCAAAAAATTGCTGGTCAGCTGTCCCTGTCAACCCTAATACCCGATACCCCCAACCACCCACCGTGCAAACATCTGTTCCTGCCACTCCAGCCCCCGTTGGCGTCCTTCCCTTCTGTCCCTACCCCTGCTATCCCTTCCTCCAATGTGGGAAACTAAGCATGCAGCATGAGGGGGCAGCCCCACGTTGCAGTCCAGACACCGAAGCCGCCAATTCCATGGACTTTTTACCTGCCATTTCCAATCAGACATGTCATTTCACTGGACTTGACTTTCTTACTGTCTCTTTGCAGACGCCTGCTAAAGACCAGTATGTGCTTGTGCTACCTGATGCCACCCGAGGACCAAGGGAGCTTGAAGTCACACCTTCCTTTGTTAAGACGGACGGGGATGGTAACTTCCCACTGAAGTTGGCGTGTGCTAACCCTCCGTTTTTTTTCTCTCTAGGAATCAGGTCGTGGCCAGGACAAAAATCTACCCATTCCAGGAAATTCTCTCGGATTCACCGGTAGTCTGCTGGACTGAAGAGTTTGGAAAAAGCAGACCAATCTTCAGTTGCAGACTCTCGAGCAAAGGCTCGGACATCTCCCTCAGGGGGATGTTGGATACCGGGGCAGATGTGACGGTCGTGTCATCTTCCAACTGGCCGTCATCGTGGGAGAAGCAATCGGTTGCAGGTAGCATTCGTGGTGTCGGCGGATACATTCCCACCGAGAGGAACAAAAACACAATCCAAATAGAAGGGCCTGATGGGCGGATGGCATCCGTACGCCCTTTTGTTATCAACTCAGGCTTCAACCTCTGGGGTAGAGATGTCATGTCCCAGTGGGGAACCCGGATCGAATTGGCACCAAAGATCCAGGATTTTTAATTGGGGCCACTGAAGAGCGCCCGACTCAGCCTTTAAATTGGACCACAGATTCTCCGGTCTGGGTCGATCAGTGGCCCTTACCAAGAGAAAAATTAAAGGCGCTCAGCGAGCTCATGGAGGAGCAATTACAAAAGGGTAATACCGTCCCTTCAAACAGCCCCTGGAATTCCCCTGTTTTCGTGATTCGAAAGCCGGGGAAAGACAGGTGGAGACTTCTTCTTCACGACCTCAGAAGAATTAATGAGGTTATTGTGGACATGGGAACTCTACAACCAGGGCTACCATCACCCTCTATGCTCCTGCGGAACTGGAAACTTGCAGTAATAGACATCAAAGACTGCTTTTTCCAGATCCCCCTGCACCCGAATGATGCCCCCCGATTCGCCTTCTCAGTGCTGTCCATTTATCGGCACGAGCCAGTGCGACGCTATCAGTGGTGAGTGCTCCCGCAAGGGATGAAAAACTCCCCCACCATTTGCCAGTGGTATGTCGCGCGCATTCCGTCCCCCATCCGGACTCTTGCTGCTGAAGCAATCATTGTCCATTACGTGGATGATGTATTGGTCTGCGCGTCCACTCAGACTTATCTGGACTGGACCCTTTCCAAGGTCGTGGGGGCCTTGGAGAGTGAAGGTTTTGAAATCCAGTCCTCGAAAGTCCAGAAGACTGAGCCTTGGAATTACATAGGAATGCAGATGAGAGATCAGACAATTGTCCCCCAACAAATTAACATAATTGAAAACCCAAAAAACCTGCGCGAATTGCAACAATTATGTGGCTCGCTAAATTGGATTCGGCCCTATCTGGGGATCACAACCGAAGACCTGGCACCTCTTTTTAACCTCCTCAGGGGAGACAGCGACCTGACCTCTCCTAGGACTCTGACACCTGAGGCACGTGATGCATTGACGAAAGTGCAAGAAGCGCTTGTAATTAAACAAGCACACCGATTTGACCCAAAATTGCCATTCAAATTGGCCGTTTTAGGAAAAATGCCCCACCTGCACTGACTCATCCATCAGTGGGATAAAGAGCAGAAGGATCCACTGCTCATCATCGAGTGGGTCTTTCTCTCCAACTATCCCATGAAAACCATCACAACACCACAGGAACGAATGGTGCAAGTCATTCGTAAAGCGAGGTCCCGTCTTGCTGTCTTAGCAGGATGTGACTTTGCGTGCATTTATTTACCAATTACAATTTGCTCCTTAGAGTATATACTCCAAAACAATGTCGAACTCCAGTACGCACTAGACTCATACTCCGGACAACTCTCCATTCATTACCCAAAACACAAAATTTTCAATTTAGACCTTAAAATCATCCAAAAACCAGTTCAAAGCAAAGAACCCCTCAAAGCTCTGACCCTTTTTACCGACGTCTCCGGTGCCTCAGGAAAATCTGTTATCACGTGGCAAGACCCCTCCACACAGAAGTGGGAATCTGATGTGGAAGTAGTTAAAGGGTCCCCACAGGTAGCAGAACTGGCAGCCGTTGTCAGAGCTTTTGACAAGTTCCAAGAACCATTTAATTTGGTCACAGATTCGGCTTATGTTGCTGGGGTAGTGTCCAGGGCGGAGGGCGCTTGGCTCTCAGAGTCCGGCAACCCAAAAATCCATGTGTTGCTCTCCAAATTGATCCAATTAGTCTCCCACCGAAAGCAACCATTTTTCGTAATGCACGTAAGATCACATACTGACCTTCCAGGGATTGTCTCAGAAGGGAATAAGACTGCAGACGCGCTAGCTGCGCCAGTGCATGTAGCTAACTTGCCAGACAAGTTCCCGCAGGCAAAGTTAAGCCATGCACTTTTCCATCAAAATGTTCCTGCTCTCGTTGGCATGTTTGATTTAAAAAAGGACCAAGCGAGAGCTTTAGCGGCGACCTGTCCCAACTGTCAGCCCCTCCAGCTACCATCTCTAGGCACAGAGGTTAACCCCAGAGGGCTTGGCAGTGGGGAATTATGGCAGATGGATTTGACTCATGTGCCCGAATTCGGTAGACAAAAGTATCTTCACGTGTGTGTTGATACCTTCTCCGGCGCCGTCTTTGCCTCCGCGCACTCAGGTGAAAAGGCTAAAGATGTTATTTCGCATTTAGTCCAAGCTTTTTCAGTCCTAGGAATTCCTAAAGAAATAAAAACGGACAATGGTCCTGCTTACACCTCCGAGGCCTTGAGAAAGTTTTTCCAGGAGTGGGGTATCTCCCATGTCACTGGGATACCTCACTCCCCAACGGGTCAAGCCCTGGTGGAAACAGCCCATCAAACCCTAAAGAGGATGCTACTTCAGCAGAAAGGAGGTATCGAGGTTGAGACCCCTGCTGTTCGGCTGGCAAGGGCTCTCTTTACATTAAATTTTCTGAATTGCTCAGATAAAGAGCCAGACCCCCCAGTGCTCCGCCATTTCCACAATTCAACGTGAGCGCAGCTGAAAGAGCACCCTCTCATCCTAACGAAGGAACCTGACTCCCTAAAAATCACCGGCCCCTTCCTCTTATCACCTGGGGAAGAGGGTACGGGTGTGTTTCTACACCAGATGGTCCAAAATGGGTGCCAGGAAAATTTATCAAACCTTTCATAAAAAACAGTGCGCGGGCACAGCAAAGAACAGGTCAGGATGCAAGTGATGTCTCCTGGAGAAGAAAGAAAAAAGCAGTAAAAGCCAGTCTGAAAAAAGAAGATCCAGAAGCAGTGAAAGAAGAAGACAGCAGCGAAGCAGAAGACGACACCACTTGCCATATTAGCTTCCCCTCCCCTCCTTTCCCTATCCCAGACTTTCCTTAAATGTTTTCGCGTTCCCCTAATCCCAGATGCCTTTATAAGATTGTAATGCTAATTTATCCTGTGTTTGTTTTGTTTAAGATGGCCTTCCCCTCACCGAACATCCTACTAGCCCTAGTCAGCGTGGCAGCGATCCTACCAACGAACGCATGGATTGTGTCTCAACCTAAGAAAAATGTGTGGGTCACCCTAGCCCAAGCCATGAAGCAGCAAGAAATGTGCCTATCAACATCGGCCGTGGACGACCCTTTGTCCACAAGTCTGGTAGGGGTCCCTATGAAACCATCTGTCTATCCCCAAACCCTGCTCGATCTTACCAAGCAAGTAAATGCTAAAGACACCAAATGGCACATTTTCAAAAGAAATTGGATCACATATAGGGTAAAAATCCCAGTCCACAACCCATTACTTCTCTGGAGAGAGTGGGTCGAAAAATTACCCAAACTCAGTGCCGAGCCTTCTGAGATCGAGCTGTTGGGCTCCCTGAGATCGCCGCTCTGCGTGCACTTCGCATTTAGCCCCAGCCCCAGATATCATGATGTAAAAATATATCAAAATGTCAGACAAACTAGGCTCGAGCTCACAGCAGCAAAGTGGTGCGGGGATACTGCCCAAGTCACTTTTCCATCCGCCGCTGACGAATATTATCCAAACCCCCTAGCCCTCCCCAAGGGTCTTTCTTGTTTGTGGGGATCGAGCATGGGCAGGGATCCCCTCTCAACTGACAGGAGGCCCCTGCACCCTAGGGCAGCTGACACTTACTACCTCAAATATGACTCAAATTCCAATCTGGCGTAACAAAATTCAAAAAAGAGGTGCAGACCAATCTGACCCCCATTGCGACACGTCAATTTACCATTGGGCAAAATCTAAAAGAATTGCCATCTCTATTTTCTTGCCCTGGGTGGCAGCGGCGAAAGCACTTGATGAATTGGGACATCTCGAGTGCTGGGTTACTAAGCAGGCAGAATTGACTTCAAAAGCCCTAAGTGACCTCCTAGCAGAAGAGCAAGTTACCAGACAAGCCACCCTTCAAAATCGGGCGGCCATAGATTTCCTGCTGCTGGCACATGGGCACGGATGCCAAGACTTTGCCGGCATGTGTTGTTTTAATCTCTCCTCGAAATCTGAGAGCATCCATGCCAGCCTAAGCAAAATGAACATCCTAATAAATGACATAAAATACAAAACACAAGAGTGGTTCCGACAGGCTCTGAACAGCACAGCGGACAAGCTGACCCATGCTGCAGGATCAGTGGCCAAAGCATCTGGAGGATGGCTGAAGCAAATTTTTCATGAAATGGGACTCTCTGAGTGGGGGGCATCAATCATACGGGACATCGGCCTTGTGATTCTGTTCCTTTTCTTTCTCTCAATAGTATTTTTTGTTATGAAAAAGATTATTTATAACCAAGTATTAAGTTCAATAAGTAAAAACGGGGGAGGTGTGGGAGGCACATCCCTGGAAATTGCGGCTGCCACTCACTCAGACTCCTCCTCTGATAGTGAGAGCTCCTCCTTGGAGGAGGGCTCGGGGGATGAGACGGCAGTCTAAGGGGCGTGTCCAAGGGTTCAGGCCTGCCCACCCTTCCAGATTGTTCCTCTGTACTCGATGTTTCATTGGTTCACCCCAAATGTACACTCCCCTCGGTTTTTTCGATTGGACCCTCAGACCTGTCCCCTCCCTCGTCCGGGCACCCCATTGGCTGTAACCCCCAAACCCTCCCAGTTTCTGCCCCCCCCATAAGCCTGTGTCACCCTTCATTTGCTCGGAGTTCTCTCTCCAGTGCTCTCCCTCCCGGATCCCCTGACCCAGTTCCTCAATAAAGGAGATCTTGAGGAGACCCCCTCTCGCCTCTCTTCGTCTCTCTCGCCGCCTTGTCTTGCTGGTCGCTTGCTGGAGCCGCCTCGCCTGTGTGTGAGTCAGCCACGTGTGGTCCCCGGACTGCCTCTTGAGGCGTCCCCGGTCACCCAGAGGCCTGCGTCCTCTGCAAGGACCTCCAGAGACCTAACAGGTGGTCTTGCTACCACAAGCCACCTGACAGGTGTCGTGAGCACGGCATACTGTTGCTGAGCAGCGTAAAAGCCGGAGCTCTATAATATTGCCAAGGCACACCTCGAGCACGGGGACCTGTTACTAAGTAACGAATTCCTGGAGCTCTCGGAGGAACTTGCCTGGCGATCCTCGAGCACAGGCGGCCGCTGCTGTACAGTGGCTACCCGGAGCTCTTTGAGGAAGTTTGCCGTGGAACCCCTCGAGCACAGAGACGCTGTTAAACAGCACCAACCAGAGCTCTACGGAGGGACTTTGCCACGGGCACTGAGCACAGGTGAGCGCTGCTAAGACCGCCCGCACTGGAGCTCTGAGTGCAAACCCACCCGCGAGGTCCCGAGCACGGAAAGCCATTGCCAAGCGACGCCTGACACCGGAGCTCTGGGGAGGGACCCGAACGCAGCGTCCTGAGCGCCGACTGGAGTGCCCGGCCAGTCCCCCACGACGGAGCTCTGACTGAGGACCCTGCTTCTGTGACATTGAGGTGAGCAACACACTGGTCTAATAATGGGACAAATTCACTCTGCCCATGACAGAGATCTCTCTAAGCAACTAAAGTGTCTACTAAGCTCCAGTCCAAGTCAATTACCTAAACAGGAGCTAAAAAACCTCTTAGAATGGACTTTGGTTAATTTCCCAAATGCTGACCGTTCAGCCGTCTTTACCAGAGACTTCTGGGACATAGTTGGAATCAAGCTGTTTAATAATATCTCCCGCTGGGATATAGCTGCTGCTGAGCTGGTCCCAGCTTGCAGGACGCTGGTGGAACTGTTTGCTGTAAAGGCGCCGCCCACAGCAGGCGCCCCGCCGGGCCCCGCTCCTTTCGCGAGTCCGCCCCTTGCTGCTGCGAGTTTGCAACAGAGCCCACCCATCAGCGTCACCACGGCCCCGCCCCTCGGCCCTGCCCCCACTGGCCCCCCCACTGCTGCCGTACTCTGTGCTCCGCCCCTCGCTGCTGCCATCACGGCGGCCCCACCCCCCCCCACCCCTGCGCAGCCAGCCGTTCCCCCCCTGCTATTTGTGGGTGCGACCGCTCCTCCAGCCACGCCTCTTATGCCCATGGCCGCCGTTAGCGAGGGTCCCCCGTCAAGCCAAGCGGCAGTCCTCCCTCCAGCCTCTCAAATCCCCCTATGCGCCACCAACGCAGCACTTGTGGTGAACAAAGTCCCGTCTGTATCTGTCGCTGCTGCGTCTGAACAGCCCCCACCACCCGTGGCCGCGCTGGCACCCTTCCCCGGTCCCGGCACAGCAGCGCTTGCGCTGGGAGACGGGGCGTCCCAGCCACCCAAACCACCCCGTGCCAGTGCAGCGGCGTCTGCACGGGTGGCTGCAGCCTCTTCCGTGCCTGCCGTTGCTCCAGCTCGGTCTCCCGGCATCGCTGCTCTGGCAACGCCGCCGCTGCCCGCCGAGCCAGCAGCCACCCCAAACCAGCCTGCGAGCTCCCAGGGGCTGCAAGCCGTGGTCCAGCCACCTACTAGCCCACCGCTCACCATGAACCCCCCGCAGCAGACTCCCGCCGCCCTCACGCCGCTACTCCTGCCTCCCGCCACCCCGATTTCATCTCCCGCTGACGAGAACGCCCCGCCGCCGCTGCTCGCCGCCATGGCCCTGGGCCATGCCGTGCCATCTCCACCACATCCCGCGCTCCCCGACCCGCCCACCGTCCAGCCAGCCGCCATCATGACTCGCCACGTTAACCTCGTGATGCAACCCACGTAGGCGCAATTGCTACAGCCTCCGAACCAGCAACATCACTCCACGCTGACTCATCCAACCACAGCAGTGCCTCTGGAACTCCCAACACAGCAGCCGCCAGCAGTTCCTGCACTGCCTCCGCCACCGCATCCCGCAGCTGACCCAAGCGACACCGGGGCACAGCTGCACCTCCTCGAACATCCAGCCACGTTTTCACCTTCTGCGCTCCTGGCACCCAGTGGGACTACTTTGTATCACGACTCGTCCGCACAGCCACAGCCAGGCACACACACCGTGCGACGAGGAGGGCGGGAGTGGAATATAACAGCTGCTTTAATAAATACAGGACAGACAGAGAACTATTTTGCCCCTGCAAATGTCAACCCTTTGATCCTGACACAAAAACATTCAGAAAAAAAACTAAATCTGTCCCCAAACAGCTCCACAGTCCCCCCAGTGCTCGAGACAGATTTATCAAGCCAAAATAAGACACTAAACCCTGAAAATTCGCCAGCATTAATCTCAAAATTAGAAGACTCCCAAAAATGTTTTCATAATTTTCAATTAACAGACTGGCATGAAGTCAGATGCCAGATTTGCAAGGAAGAAAGTCTAAATCCTTCAGCTATGCCTGTGCTATTTAGCCAGCAAGCCAGTGGTCCCAGAACATGGGTAGCTATCCCAGCTCATGAGATAAAAGAGTTGCGAAAAGCAATAAAAGACAGTGGTATCTGCTCCCCATATTTTAAGCAATTGCTGAAAAGTACCCTAGACGGACACACACTTACACCAAATGACTGTAAAAACCTTGCTAGTATAATTCTCACAGATTCACAATATATGCTATGGGAACTCAAATGGAAGAGATTGCTTACAGGGGTCCTAGCCACTTATAGACAAAGTACTGATGCAGACCTTCGTACCCTTACCATATCTAAGCTGACTGGTGACCCTCCTGATCACCAAAATGATAATCAAGTTAATTTACCCAAAACAGCGTTAGATGACCTTAAAAAGATGGCTCGCAGGGCCTTTCTGCAAATTCAGCCTGCAGGAACTTTTGAAAAAGCCTATAATCTGATTAGCCAAGAGCTGTCCGAACCGTTCACCACATTTGTGGACTGGGTAATCCAAGCAGCAGAAAGGCAATGTGGCGATGATATAGCTCGCCCGATAATGATACGGGACATTATTGAAAATAATGCCAATGCAGAATGTAAAAGCGTTATCAAAGCCCTGGGGAAAGAAAGACCCACAGTACCTGAAACGATCGATGCCTGTAACCAAATTGGGAGACCACAGCACGCGGCAACTATCCAGGCAAATGAACTTGGAAAAGCTCTAGGAGAAAAAATTGAGAGAGCTATTACAGCTCAAACAGTGCAAGCAGCTGCACAGGCAGCACATGCAGAAGCACGAGACCAAAAGCTTACTGAAATCCTAGCTGCCCTGCATCTAAACTCCCAGCAACAAGGCAACACTATGGGTGTTATGCAAGCTGCTGTTACATCAGGACCTGGCTACTTCTATAAAGAACCTAACCATATCATGAGGAACTGCCCAGAAGTCAAAAGGGATGCACAAGCACCAGATCGCTGCCCTGTCTGCAGGAGGGGAAAGCATTTTGCCTGGCAGTGTCGATCCAGACATGATGAGAGTGAAAAATACAGTCCAAAAAACGTCAAGGCGAGCGTGCAACACCATCGCGTGACAAAACAAGTAGTGGCGCCCCAGACACCCGAGGTAAAATTTATGAATACCCCACCTCAGAAGCACTTTGCTTCGTCATCAGCAGAATCCCAAGTGATGACCCAGGCCTGCTACCCCCAGGGTCCTGGTGCACTTTGGCAACCTCCAAGCCAACAACCTTTTTAAAAGATAATGGCTATGACTATATTTCAACAGGGATTACTGGAACTTCACAAAATAGACAAGACTTTTTAGTTGTTGGTAAAGAAAGGAACGGCATCCTGGGACTGCTTGTTTTGCCCTGTGTAATGTCTGTTAGCTGCAATGAAGAATTACTAGTGCTAGCCAAGGCTTGCTATCCCCCACTGCATATTCCACCTAAAACCCCTATAGCTATTGCTATAGCACTACCTATGGGGACTACAGATCAAACTCCACCATGGTGTTTCTCAGTTACTCCTGAAAACCCCGAGGTCCTATGGGTTCAACAGATAAGTCAACAACGACCAATGCTAACTTGTGAATTGTCAAATGGTGGGGTTCAAGTTAATATCACGGGAATGATTGATACGGGTGCAGATGTCTCGGTGATCTCTTATCATCGTTGGCCAATAGATTGGAAATTGATAACTCCCCCAGGTGCTCTCACAGGCATCGGAGGTGTCACTCCATGCTTGCAAAGCGAATCTGTAATCAGTATTATAGGACCGCAAGGGAAAAAGGCATGAATCCGTCCCTATATAGTGCAGAAACCCATCACAGTGCGGGGAAGAGATTTGCTTGCTCAGTGGGGAGCCAAAATTGAACTGGGTTTTTCGTAGGGGCCACTAAAGCACTCAGCACCTTAAAACTGACCTGGAAAACTGACACCCCTATCTGGACCGAACAGTGGCCCCTACCAACTAATAAGCTGAGTGCCCTCAGAAACCTAGTGGCTGAGCAACTGCAAAAAGGCCATATTAAACCCACTAACAGTCCTTGGAACTCACCTGTGTTTGTAATCCATAAGAAAACTTCTGACACCTGGAGATTGTTACATGATCTTAGAAAGATCAACGCAGTAATTGAGAACATGGGCCCTCTCCAACCTGGCCTGCCCAACCTTTCCATGATCCCAAGAGACTGGCCACTTGTAATTATCAATTTAAAAGACTGTTTCTTCAACATCCCACTGCATCCAGATGATGCTCCTCGTTTTGCCTTTTCCGTTCCAAGTACAAACTTGCAGGAACCACTTCAAAGATATCATTGGCTTCTTTTGCCGCAAGGCATGAAAAATTCGCCGACTATTTGCCAGTATTTTGTGGCCCGCGCATTATCTCCAGTCCGTGAGCAATTCCTCCAATCAATTATTCTCCACTACATGGATGATTTGCTCATCGCAGCGCCAACACAAAAACAAATGGAAGAAACTCGTAACAGTGTTGTTGCTGAAATCAAAAAGGCTGGACTGGTGATCTCTGAATCAAAAATACAAGAAACTGCCCCCTGGAAGTATTTAGGTTGGAAACTAACAGAACAGTCTATTACACCTCAAAAAATACAAATCCGAACTGATGTCCGCACTTTGCACGACTTGCAACAGCTTTTAGGAGAAATTAATTGGGTTAGGCCTGTGTTAGGAATCACTGCTGATGAACTTGCTCCACTTTTTGATTTGTTGAGAGGGGACAATGACATTAAATCTCCTAGGTCTCTCACTCCTGAAGCTTGCAAGGCCTTAGAAAAAATTACCGATGCCCTGCAAGACAGGCAGGCACATCGCTGTATGCACGATAAACCCTTTTTCCTTGCGGTGTTAGGAGAAAAGCCGAGACTGTGCGGTCTCATTTTTCAATGGGATCCCTCTCAAAAAGATCCGTTGTTAATAACTGAATGGGTTTTTCTTTCTTACAGGTCGCCAAAGACAATCATCACACCTTTAGAAATGATGTCTCAAATCATCATCAAAGGCAGAGCAAGGCTTCTTTCGAGAGCAGGTCGTGAATTCACGATTATCTATTTGCCCATGATCAAAACTTATTTTGATTGGGCAATGCAAAAATCAGAAGACTTGCTGTATGCCTTGCTCGATTTTCCAGGCGTTTGCTCTATTCGTTATCCAGCACACAAAATGATCAAAGCTAAATTATGCTACAAAGAAAAACCCCTGATCAGTGAAGAGCCTTTAGATGCAGTCACTATCTTCACTGATGGGTCAGGGCGAACGCACAATTCAGTAGTCACATGGAAGAATAAAGATACTAAAGTCTGGAAACAAGATGTTCAAAAAGTTGAAGGCTCGCCTCAGGTTATTGAATTGGCAGCAGTTGTAAGAGCTTTTCAGCTATTTCCAGAACCTTTTAACCTAATCACTGATTCAGCATACGTTGCTAATATTATTAAAAGAATTGAAGGATCTGTTCTAAAGGATGTGAACAACGACAAATTGAGTCTTTGGCTCACCTGTCTCTACCAAATTTTATCACACAGAACTAATCCTTATTTTGTTTCCCACATTAGAGCTCATTCTGGTCTTGCAGGATTTATGGCAGAAGGAAATGCACGAGCTGATGCATTGGCATCAGCAGCATCTGATGAAGAAGTTGCAGCAGGCACTGAAAACTCTACCTCAGTGCTTGCTGCAGCTACCTTGCCTAACACTATTGAACAAGCCAAATTGAGTCATGCATTTTTTCATCAAAATGCACAGGCAATCAAACGAGATTTTCACATTACATTAGAGCAAGCACGAAATATCGTACAAGCTTGCCCAGACTGTCAGCTTGTTCAACTTCTTCCTTCTTCAGG